>OX457027.1:12710176-13199730 GCA_949752745.1 Protula sp. h YS-2021 | reverse complement strand
TGTTTGATAACACAACGGATGCAATTGATGTTGTTACGCTCAAGGCGTGTTTTCCCCTGCATATGCGTCATAACAGAGCATTGACTGGTCAAAGATAAACTTGTAGCGCCATCTACGACTTGTCCCCCCCCCCCCCCCCCCCACACGTTCAGAATGCACGACAACTAAACTGAGAAAAAATTACTAACATAGCGAACTCTTGGGAACTCTGTTTTCCCCCGGCTGAAATTAAATGTTCTAGATATGTAACATTCGGATAATCGAATAAAGCACAGAAATTATAAGCAAATAGATACGATACACTTCCCAGAAAACACTGCGACGATGCATCTGCGTTTGGTAGACGTCGCACCCAACGCCGGATCAACGTCGGTTTTTGGTTGTTTACGAATGTCGAAACAACGTTTACCTTCCGATGTTGAATAGACGTCGATAATCCGACGTGTAATCAACGTTGCGTTAAGGTTGCAAATGGTGTCGAAATAACATCTATCTCCGGACGTTGTATATACGTCAGAAGGTGCTAAAGTCGCTGGTTAGATGTGGCACAGCAAGAGCTAATGTAGCTTGGTCAGATCGACGCCGCAACCTAAAATCGACGTTAGATCGACCTTAGAATGTTTAATGGGTTGAAATTTTTTTAGGGTATGGCAATAATCTGTGTTGGGGCCTTTGTTCAGTAGTTGCAAAAATTAAGGGGCGGGGGAGGCGGGGCGGGAATCTCTCATGAGGATTTTTTCGCGGAGAATTTCTGCGGAAGTCGTGTGAAATTCCTCTAAAAACCAACCCAATTCCACCAATATTAATATATTCTGTGATGCGTACCAGTGCCGCTAATTTCTTGCCAGTTTTTCACCATATCAAGATTAACGTCAAATGACCAAACTGTAAAGTTATAGCATTTTCAAAGTTTTTCAACCCATTCATCCATTAAATGCCCTATAGTCTTCAAGGCCCAGTTGTGTATTTTCCTACAGTAGAGGCCCCAAAAAGGGGATTGTGATGTGACGCTAAACGGTGAATGCCGATACCCCAAAAGAGGTATCCAGACATTTGGGCCAGAGACAAAGAAAAAAGCGCGAATAACAAGAATACAAAACTAGAACAGGGGATTAATAATAAGGAGGTGTTCATATTGTATTTTGTGACATTTTTGAACATTCACCAACACTGAGTTATTATTTTTCATCTTTCCAACTCTAAGAACAACTAGCTAAAATCCGAGTATTTACAAATTACTTGATCAGTGTAAAAGATAAAATTGCAGAAACAAACTCGAACTTCAAGGTCAAAACAGGCGGAAATTGTTAAAGGCAAAATTACAAATCGCGCAAACTACAACATGGATTCAACTTGTAACATGGATTCCAACTGTAACCTAAATTCAGACTGCAACATGAATTTAAACTGTACCATGGATTTTACAACCTTTCTACACTCAGTGTGATGCCTCAGTGATGAATAGTTTCCAAGTCAGTGGGTCGTGAAAACTGATCAGTCAACATTAATGAAACTCTTCAAGCCGAGCTGACTATTTGCTCTGCTTTAGATTTAAATACACCCCCTCCCCACCCCATCACCTCCTCCACCCTCCTCCCCACCCCATCACCCACTGCACCCTCCTCCCCACCCCATCACCCCCTCCACCCTCCTCCCCACCCCCATCACCCCTTCACCCTCCTCCCCACCCCATCACCCCCTCCACCCTCCTTCCCACCCCATCACCCCCTCCACCCTCCTCCCCACCCCATCACCCCCTCCACACTCCTCCCCACCCCATCACCCCCTCCACCCTCCTCCCCACCTCATCACTCCCTCCACCTTCCCCCACCCCATCACCCCCTCTACTCTCCCCGTATTTTTTTTTCAAACCAAGCTTTAAATCACTCAGAGGATCTGCTGCTAGGGTCTCGCTCAGGGAACAACTTTGTCCCTTCACCAAATGACAAAACCAACAGAAATGCCCGCATTCTCAAGGACAAGTTGGTCGAGACTCAGACTTAAATAGCATTCACGGTTATACTATTCTTAGGGGTCAATGGTGATCAGAGGGGGAGAGAGGGGAGGGGATTCCGTCTTTTTTTTTTGTTTGTTTTTCTTTTTTTTGTTGTTTTTTTTGTTTTGTTTTTTTGGTTACGAAAGAATTCCAGGGACTGTGCCTTCTTTAACAAAGTGTTAAAGAGTTGTGATGCGCACCGCACCATGGCTCAACTTTGTCGTTATTTGAGGCAGGGGACGGACTACATTTAACAATTATATCAAATTCTGGCAAATAAAGTGATTCCATGTAATTTTTTTTAATCTCTACGCGTTGTAAAACATTACAGCTCGCGTCGCACCCAGCCAAGGTCTTCAGTGACGACAGAGGGCAGTGACATGCATTAAGATTCCCCCCCTCCCCCTCCCCACTCCTCTGGTTTATGCAACAAAGTAAGAATTACTCAGTTCTTGGTCACGACATCAATTATTTACTTATTTTGTGTAATCTCTTTTGTGATGATATTCCTATACTTTTCTCTCAGAGCGTTGTTGTCAAACAGCCAACCTCTACGAAGGTTCGGTCTGTTTGTGTATAACACAGACCCACTGGGAATTCCGCGCAATGATACTCATTGAAGAGTGGAACTCTTTTTTAAAATATCCATCCGCTCTGTGTTAATACATAAAAAATAGATCTCCTGAGAGGTCAACTGTTGTATAACAACGTCCTTTGGATTCGAGTTGCACCTGAAACTGTTCACTAATGAATTCCGTATAATGACGATATAAACAGATATAACATTTGTGAGGGTTGTAATGTTTCATTGAGAATGTCCGAGAGTTGCTATGCTCAGCCTTTCCTAAAAATTCTTTTACCGCTGAAAAGGCCGAAAGTAGGGTGAAAACGAGAGAATCACCGCACTTTGTGACGTCATACTGTCTGGACCGGAAGTGACGTCATCATGTTGCCCCCCCAGGACATACTATGGACCGACCCCCCCCCCCAGGACATACTATGGACCGACCCCCCCCCCCCTAGGCGGCAGTCGGGACTGACCCCCCCCCCCTAGGCGGCAGTCGGGACTGACCCCCCCCCCCCTGGTGAACAATCATATAGCATGGGACCCCCCCCCCCGGTGAAGAAGTATATCATATCATGGGACCCCCCCCCCCCCCCCTAGGATGTGATTCAACACTCCTATAAGAGCACATTGTCTGTGCACATATGCATCATTCATGCTCTGACTGCCGTTGGATACACAGGGGAAAAAAAAGTGAAAACAGTTGCTCTTACCTATTGTGTTGTGCTGTTGAAGAACAAGTGAAGGATTGACTGGAATACACATAGGAGATGAAGTGAAACATTAGTTATTCTTTGGAAAAGGAAAGTGAACGATTGGTTATTCTTTGGAAAGGAAGTGAAAGATTGGAGACGAATTGGCAAAACAGTCGTGGTAAGTGACTTTTTTTTTTTTTTTATTATTATTATTATGATAATATTTAATTAGTCATATTTCAATGGTTTCCCATTACAGTAACCACACACACAGCATAAGTACATGTGTACAGAGTGTGGGGGGGAAACCGACTGAGAAATTTAAGAGTGCACTCGTACAGAGTGTGGGGGCAAAACCGATCGATAATTTCAGAGTGCACTCGTACAGAGTGTGAGGGAAAACCGATCGGTAATTTCAGAGTGCGCTCGAGTGTGGGAACAATCAATAAATTTGAGAAGGAATGGGATTTTCCCTACGTTAAGTCCAATGTTATGTTTTAAGTTATAGTAGTTGGAAAATGACACTTCTAAAACACATTTAACAAATGTAGTTTTTTGATAACATATAATATATAAAATAAATTTGAACATTTTAGCATGCTACTTATTTGAATGTTCTAAAGTTATAGTAGTGGGAAAATGGTGGTTCTAGACCAACTTTAACAAATTTAGTTTTTAACACCATATGATATATAAAATAAGTTTGAACATTTTAGCACGCTACTTATTTGAATATTCTAAAGTCATAGTAGTGGGAAAATGGTGGTTCTAGACCAATTTTAACAAATTTTGTTTTTTGACAAAATATGATGTATAAAATAAGTTTAAACATTATACAATGGTGTAGTAGAGTAAAAATGAGGGTTCTAGACCAACTTTAACAAATTTTGTTTTTTGACAAAATATGATGTATAAAATAAGTTTGAACATTTTACCATGGTGTAGTAGGGTAAAAATCAGGGTTCTAATCCAAAATTTAATTTTTTTTGAAAACATATTATGCTTTTCTTTTCTTAATGCTTTCAGGTATCGTCAGAACACATCGCTCTCCGCCTTCACCTGATTATTAACAATGTCAACATTACTTCTTCACCCATGTGTAGAGACCATGGATGACGTCTTCAAAGTGAACTATGTTGACTATGTGTTTTCAAAGCTTCCTGCTTTTGAATCTAATTGGATTTTACAAGTGAAGAATTTGCATAAGCATTGGGAAGCTGTTGGAAAGATAATTCCAAGAGATGAATTCATCCACTCAGGAATGTGGAATGTGAAGAACTACTTTTACCATCAACTTACGACATTGATTCAGCATTTATCCGCGCGAATACAACTTGGGCAGCTGAACTCATGCTAGTTGTAGCTGCTAGAATTATTTTACATTATGATGATGGCGTTCCATTGACGACGAATGCATCAGAACTTGTTCGATTCAACAATGAACGAGTTGAAGTGAATTCAAAGCTTTGTAAAATGTTTGAAGAACTATAAAAAAGCTGACTCTGCAATTTCTAATGGCATAAAAGGAGAAGGGTGAAGTGAAGTCATCATTCAACGCGTAGCCATGGAGAAGACAAGCAGCTTTAAAATTAGTGCAAACTTAACCATTACTGTGGAGCATGGAGAATTTGGGCTATTTCTTCGAATCAAACGTGGAGAGAGATGGCTTGCTTTATCACCATCCTTGTGGAAGATTGTGTGTCAGAACTTGACAAGATTACGCAACATTGGCTTCAAACTGTACTTAACGCAAACGAAGTGGCTTGAAGTCATTTCATACTTGGATATGCGCTATGTGAGTTTTGTGCAAACATCACTGTTTGAAGGGAAAGAATATACGCGTTACATCAACATGAATGATGGTGAATGGGGGACATTGCTTCAGGAAATCCATAGCATAACCTCAACCTTACTGCCATGTACGGAATGTCATGGGAAGAAAACTCCTGTTAAGCTGCAAAAGGACAATCGAATGAAAGTGTCAAAGCTTTCCAAGAAAAGACTGTCTGAAGTTCGATTGGAGAATATGAACGTGCAAAATCAACTTGGACTTACCTGTGAATATTGTGGTGCTTACGGATATGCTGAGGATTATGATTGTTACTGCCATAAGTACAATTGCAAGTTGTGTGAACCTGACAACTTCTGCAACAAGTGCGGCTCACTAACAGTATCTGCCGAGTAAGACTACAAGTCATTTGCTTGCCAGTCGTCAAAGTGTGTAGACGTGTCATATGGATATGTGAAAGATGGATGTAGAAACGTTTTTCAAGGAGACGTATGTGGACTACATGATAAGTGAACTGGCGCGTTTTGGATCTATTCAACAACAACTGGAACACTTTGACATCTATTGGGAACTTGCTCATTCCACGCTGAACGTACCGAAATTACGTGAGGATTTCATCAAAGAGTGTGTGCTTTCAAATATTGACGGAGCTGAGGAGTTAGATGTGGAAGCAGCATATCACTTTGCTCGATTTGATCCAAGACTGTTTGATGAAGTGAGAGAGTGGTTAATCTACATTGCAGTATAATGACGGACATTACATTGAGACAATATATTGTGCAAAAGACATATTGTGAAGAAATGTTATTAGCTGTAAAAAAGTTTGCATGTTTAGTATGTCCTGCTTGTCAAAATGAAGAGTGTTCAGAACATACTTGTCATTCTGCATGTGTCTATACATATTGGAATGAAGCTAAATATTACATTCATTTAGATAAAGTGTTAGATAATGCAAATCAACGTTGTAAAAAATATGGTGTAGATGCTATCACACTTGATGAATTAAGTAGTTGGTTAATGTACATTGAAGATCAGTGGACTCCAATTATTCACACCATTGTATCAATACTTGATTTGTAAGATATGTTGATTGAGTTATAAAAACATGTTGATTGAGTTGTAAGACAAAATAAAATACAAGATATGTTGACAAGTGTTAATCATTTAGTGTTAACATGTCGACGTGGAAAGACTACTTAACCAATATTTACTTTAAACCTGGTCAACCCGGGGCATTTGCTGGTCCTTACAAACTTTATCATATATTAAAAAAACATGATCAACCAGTCACTCATTCGCAAGTGAAGAAATGGTTACAGGATCAAGATGCCTTCAGTTTACTACAACCTGTAAAATACAGGTTTAAAAGGCAACGTGTCATTACGCGTGGAATTGATGACATGTGGGATATTGATTTAGCTGACATGGGAAACATAGCTTCCTATAATGATGACACCCACTTTTTATTGGTTGTCATTGATGTGTTTTCCAAATATTTATGGGTGCAACCAATACCTAACAAATCACATACCAGCGTCATAGAAGCCTTTCAAAAGATTTTTCATGAAACACAACGAAGACCACGAACTCTAAGGTCGGATAAGGGAACTGAATTTAAAAACAGATGGGTAAAAGCTTTTATGAAGAAGGAGGGAATACATGCCTATACGACAAAGAATGAAACCAAAGCCAACTATGCTGAGAGAGTCATTCGTACTCTAAAGGGAATGATGTATCGATATTTCCTACATAATCAAACGTATCGATATATGGACATTCTTCCAGACTTAGTGTATAATTACAACCATAGACCACATGGCTCCCTCCCTAATAAGTATGCTCCTGCAGACATTCGTAAAGACATAGAATCGAAAGTGTGGAAATATATGTATGTAGACAAATTGAAATTAAAACCGAAGAAGAAAAAACCCTACAAATTTAAAATTGGTGATCAGGTTCGCATTTCTCACATAAAATATGTATTTCAACGAGATTATCATATAAAGTGGACGCAAGGAGTGTTCATTATCACACATCGTTGTAAGAAGCAAGGAGTACACTTGTATCGTGTGAAAGACTTTTTGGATGAAGATATTGATGGACATTTCTATGAAGAAGAACTACAGAAAGTGACAAAAGATATTGAATCAGTCTACAGAATTGAAAAGGTTTTGAAAACAAGAAAAAGACGAGGTGTTAAAGAATTATTTGTGAAGTGGTTAGGTTGGCCAAAGAAGTTTAACAGTTGGGTGAAAGAAACAGATATTCGAAAATGAAGCATCCATTCACATGTTTGGTCTCTGGACCTACAGGCAGTGGTAAAACTTCTCTAGTTAGAGAAATTCTAGAACAAAAGTTAATTAAACCCTCTCCAAAAACCATTTTATGGCTCTATGCAGCAGATCAGCCTTTGTACAAGGGAATGAAAGGTGTGGAATTTTACCAAGGCATTCCAGATGACATTGAAGAGCGCTTTAACCCGAAAAAGCCAAACTTACTCATCATTGATGACTTAATGACTAAATGTCATAGTGATGAGCGTATGACACGTCTCTTTAGTGTTGGTAGCAGTCATCAAAATCTTAGCATTATTTTTATTGTACATAATTTGTTTCATCATGGTAGAGAAATGCGAAATATTAGTTTGAATACGCATTACATCATTCTGTTTAAAAATCCTAGAGACAGTCAACAAATAAGTACATTAGCGCGACAAATGTATCCTGGAAAATCTCAATTTCTCATAGAAGCCTATCAAGATGCTACGAGCAAACCTCATGGCTATTTATTCATTGATTTGAAGCCGAAGACAAATGATCAACTACGTATTCGTACAGGCATTTTACCAAAAGATACACATTACGTATATGTTGATAAGGTGGCGTATGAACAAGAACCAAGTCACTTGACCATTCGCAGCCAAGATGTCTAAACGTATTCAAGCGAATCAACCATTTCTTCACTTGCTCGCCTAAACGACGTAAAACCTTGCTACAACAAGCTACTAAGGAAGAATTAACTAGCTTGTTTGAAATTTGTTTGAATATATTGCGAGGACATTTAGCCTTAAGCTCAAAAAGGTATAAGGTATTCAAGCGTGAACGTCATACCCTACGCACACTGGCAGATAAGAAGATATCACTTCGAAGAAAAAAGAAGTTGGTTAATCAGAAAGGAGGATTCATTGGAGCTATTGCTAAATTTGCATTACCATTGTTAGCTCAGTTGCTGTTAAAATGAAACATACTATGAAAATGGTCCTCATTCCTGAATATGAATATAAAATGTTGTTAGAAAAGAAGGGAAAAAATAGTGAAATCAAAACGAAAGTGAATAAACTTTTACGTGGGAAACGAACTCGTGAAAAGGCAATAGAAATGTCTCAAGTTCTTGGCCGTCATTTACGAACAATTCAGTCGCAACAACAACAACAACAACGACAAAAGTCAGCATCTAATGCAGAAAAATCAGAAAAGTCCCAACAGTTTCTAAGCCATTTTCAACCTATTTATCATGTAAAACTAACACAACTTCTAGCAGAACTTAAGAAATATGGTACGAGATGGACAGATAAAAATGAACTTGTTTTAAAAACGGGTACTGTCATTACAAATTCCAACATTATTGATTTGTTGAAAGAAGCATTGGTTGCTACAAGAAGAAAAGAACAACGAGAACCACCGCATGGTTGGAAGCAGTTTATTGAGGAAATTGTAGATGCTAATATTCCAAAAACTGTTTTTGGTAAAAAGACAACTCGTGAAGATATTACAAAAGAGATACAACAACGTCAACAAAGGTTGTTTCCAGAAGGATGGGAAACTTTTTAACATGGATTAAAGAGTTATGGTGTTGTTATTGTAAAGAAAATGGAAATAAAAATACTATTCCTGTAAAAATTAGGTGTGTTAGTGCTTGTTGTCAGGGAGAAGTAGTAGATACCAATGTAGATCATGTAGATAGCAATTTAGACGACAATGTAGACAACAATGTAGAAAGTGAAGATGAAGAGTGTCAAACATGAAGTAATGTATATACACATCTAGTCTATCTACATCACATAAACGATTTAGCTGTCATGGAGTCAACAAGTTTTTACATTACTTTACCCAGCAATGCTAGTATGAACTATTATCCCAACAACAAGACTTCGAATTATCAAATTCGTATGCCTCGAACCATCTATCTGAACGGAAAATATGAAGTGGCTTTAGCTGAAATTCAATATCCACATACATGGACAACCATGAGACATGGAATGGACTATTCTATTCAGTATCGACAACAACCACTGAATGATATTGTTCTTGACACAATCAATATTCCTTATGGTTACTACAGATCCATACAAGAGATATGTCAGGCAGTCAATAAAGAAGCAACTAATTCTATGAAAGATGACCTTAAAGAAGCTATTCAGATAAAGTATGATAAAATTAGACGACGTGTTTTTCTATTTCTAAATTATGGTTTTGAAGTGTCATTCTCAACTGGATTAGCTGAGATTTTAGGATTTATCCCAGATCAATGGTATACTGAAACGTGTACAGCTGAACATAAAGCTGATGTGATATAAAGGGATTTTATACACTTTATGTGTACTGTAGTATTTGTGAGCCACAAGTTGTTGGTGATTATTATGTTCCTTTGCTACGTTCTGTTGGAATACAAGGACATGATGGAGACATTATCATGAAAACTTATGGAGAACCGCATTATGTTCCTGTAAACACATCCAAATTTGACGTGATAGAAATGAATATCAAGGACGACACAGGCCATAATGTTCCATTTCAAACTGGAAAGGTGATCTGTAAACTTCATTTTCGACCAAAAGCATTATGAAAGCATACACACACAATCCATCTATATATCGCAACCATTTTCTTCGTCAAGTGGGTGGAGAATTACCAGGATTTAAAGGAGTGCGAATACAATATGGAGATGGTATTGGTTCAATACTGGGATCATTGGCTCGAAAAGCTATTCCACTGCTTAAGGCAGGGGCTAAAATCGTTGCACCACATCTTAAAAAGGCTGCAAAAGATGTCGCGAAAGATGTTACAGGTCGAGTAGCACAACGTATGTTTGGTGATGAGTTAGGAGGACAAAAGAGAGCGAAACCAGCAAAACCTGTCAGAGGGCGAAAGGCAGCTAAACGGATAACATCAACAAAATATAAGAAAGATATTTTTTAATCATGTCTTTAATTCATAATCATTCTTGTGAATGTAGTCTTTCTCCATTAGAATGGTTTCACATACCACCAACGCAAACTGCTGTAGAAAAAAGTTATAATGTAGACTATCAACCAATGACTACCATTAGAGAGGGTGCTCCAATAGAATTCTACATTCCTGCGAGTACCGAAGAATATCTAGATTTAAAGAACAGTAAACTCCATATTATATGTCGCATTGTAAAGGCTGATGGTACACCGTGTGGTGTAGATGATAACGTGTCATGTATCAATGATTTGTTTAATGGGTTATGGTCCAATATTGAATTATTTCTAAATGATCGATTGGTATCACATAGTAACAATACCCATGGTTATACCAGCATCATATCTCATCTCATTCATGACTCGGAAGAAAGTCTCCATTCTGAGCGCTCTATGCGTCTCATCTATAAAGATACTGCCGGGTCAATGAATACTCATGAGGTGAAAAGACCTAATCATGAAAGATATGTATCAGGTTTTCATGTAAATATTGAAGGTGGTGATATAGCTGAAACAGGAAATAATGGTTTACATAATCGCTATTTGTATACACGTCTAAGCCGTGAGTTTATGCTTACAGGTGGTTTAAGGGTAGATTTGTTTGAGCAGGATCGTTATCTTCCCAATGGTGTTAGTATGAAATTACGTTTACATAGACAAAAAGATGAATATGTATTAATGGCTGCAAATAATGGTTTTAAAGTAGAAGTGAGAGAAGCGTTTTTAACCATTCGCAAAGTGAGGGTTAGTCCAGGTATTCAATTGGGACATGCAGATGCATTGATGAAAAGTCCTGCTAAGTTTATTATTAATAGAAAAGAGTGTAAAGTTTTAGCTATTCCAACTGGATTTCAATCTTTGGTAAAAGATAGCATCTTTTTAGGCCAATTACCAAAACGTATTGTCATTGGAATAGTTCATAATGAATCCTTTGCTGGAACAGTATTGAGAAATCCATACAATTTTGAACATTTTGATCTTAACTTTATGCAGCTTTACTCTGATGGTGAACCAGTCCTATCCAAACCTCTCAAGCTTGATATAAATCGAGGCAAATATCTTGATGCTTTTGAAACACTTTACAAATCTTTTGATAGATTGGATGGTGAGAAAAGTTCCATTATAAAACGGGAAGATTGGCCTAGAGGTTATTCTTTATTTTCTTTTGACTTAACACCTGATTATGATGGTGCTGATCATTATGCCCTTATCAAACATGGGAATTTGAGACTAGAAATGAATTTTGCTGGTGCCTTGCAAAATACAGTTAATGTTATAGTGTATGCTGAATTTGATAACATTGTTGAAATAAGTGCAAATCGTAGCATTCAATTCGACTACCAGTCATGAACACGAAGCAGATAGAAGCCATCCTATCCCATGATGCCACGACAAAAGACTTGTTTCAAGGTGTGTTTGCCATGGACCAGTTACCATCTTTACAACGCGGTGCCTATGTCATCAACACAGAAGATCATGATGAGCCAGGAGAGTATTGGGTGGCAGTATATTATGACGAAGACCCTGCAGAATATTTTGACTCTTATGGACTTTTACCTATAGACAGTCGTTTGAATAAGTTTTTAAAGTTTAATTTCATTTATAATTCAGTTCCATTACAAACACCGATATCCTCTACATGTAGATTTTATTGTGTGTATTATATAATTCAAAGAGCTCGAGGACATAGTCCTTTTGAAATCATTGATGTATTAAGAAGAAGTGATGGTGATTTTGTTGTAAAGGATTTTGTATATAGACATTATAAACCATTATTTTATTGATGTTGTATTAGTTAAGCTGTATTAGTTAAGTTGTTGGTAATTGTGAATTGTATTATGAATATTGTAAATAAACAAGACAGTTTTATACAACATTCTTTGTTTATTGTGTTATACATTATTTACATTTCAACAATTATTTTACATTGAAATTTTATTTTAGAAATACATTCAATACATCAATAAACACATGCCATTCATACCAATCTAAATTAATATATGTATCATAGGCATTACATTCACGTTTGTAAATGCTATGAAAACTAGCATAACACTGTCCATTACCAAACTTTATTATTTTAACATCTTCATGTTCAGACAGTTTCAGTTCATATCCATGATCATTCATGTCAATGTTCATCACCATAACACACATGGGATGTGTCAGTTCAATGGACTTGGTGCCTCGCATGAGTTGCACTCCTTCCTCTTTGAATTCAAGCGTCAGGTTCTTTCCAATCTAATGCTTGTAACAGAGCGTACCATTCCACTGTGTTGAGGGTGATGTAGTCGTAGCGTTCTGTAAGCTCGTCATATTGGCGAAATTGTACAAACACGTCTAAGCAGTTCTCAGTCACACACACTTCTAATTCATTTGAGACTGCCAGGAGAAAGCCAGGTATCCTGAACTTCTCTAGATGGTCTTTCAACACAGATTGTTCGTCAGTTGATAGAATGATATAGTTTCCAAAATGTCTTAGCACAATGTCATCACATAAGTTTCTCAGATACGAGAATCCATGTGAAATAGGTTCATATTCCGATAAAAAGTCTTCTATCTCGTTCAACAGTCAGATGAACTATGAGCTGTCTCCTTGTCTGCAAAGACGTTTTTATGCTCGCAAGATGGCGAAGAGTGGATGTTGTATCGCTTCTAGGAATCGTAAGACTGCGCGCCAGTTCTTGATATCAAAGAGGATCAAATCTGTATATGGTGTATCTGGCACAACTCCCTTATAATCCTTTGGATAATCCTGTAAAAGATTTCTACAGATTTCTACACGTATGTTAGAATCATATTCAGCTACCGTCACTTCCACTTTATTTTCAAGTCTACGTTTAAACCCAGGTTCAAGCGGTATGTTTTTAAAGTCTTTCCACACTTCAGGTTTAAACCGATGATAACTTGTCTGAGAACCTAGTATCACTTCATTCCTATCATTTACAGTAAGGTAAGCACCACGGTTCAGCATGAGTGCATTCATGTTTTTACCTTGTTATGAGCCGTCTTCTTGTCTGCGAAGCCTTTTATCCACTTCTTTCACCTGCTTCTTCAGCATTTTCCATTCAGGTATTGTCAGCAAAATTCCCTTTTTCGTAGGACGCTTTTTTCCAGTCCCCTCATCTCTCAGGTACTTGCGAATGTTTACCACTCCTTCATTGCTTTGTTTCATAATCTTGATATACTTTCCATTTCCTAGAGAAAGCATTCCATCCCATGACTGTGGTGTTGGTGCCGTCTCCACTTTCAATTTCTTGATGGTAGTGGTAGGATTTTTCATTTTTAAGTCCTTAACTGTATCTGCAAGAGTATCCATATCAGTTGTAGATCTCTTACGACTTTCACGTTCCATGTTAACGCTTCAATGTTCACACCTCAAATAACTCTTCCGTTGGAGGACCTCCCCCTTTTATAACATTGCTTTGTAATGTTCATGCGCTAAGGTGGAATAGCCATCATTCAGCACATATCGCTTGTCGTCATATGGGGAGAGGGCTACTTTCCTCAACTTCTCCGAGAAAAGCTGGTGACTATGACTTCGGATAATGTGTCCTGTAGCCATCGTTTGAGTTTTCTTAAACAAACTGTCTCTATACTGCACATGTTTAATGCGTCTTTGACAAGCTCGAGTGATGCCTTTAGCTGTATGTTTTTCTTTCCCACCGCACAATAAACTATACATTTTCGGTCTGAGTCCAACAAACTCTTCAATGGGGACGCCTGCCGTCTCATCCTTCATTTTCCCAAGTGATTCGGCGGATAGTCACTTGTGTCGAACAGGTCAGCATCTTGCTGCATGTCTTTGTAGATATCTTCCGTTTCTATGTTGTAACATAGACTGTCGGTGTCGCTGAACAACAACTTGGCATTGGGATACTTGACCATGATGTAGTTGTAATGAAAGTTGAACATAAGCACTTTGCTGAGGTCGAGAATGGTGAACCCAACTTGAATGGGTTTATCCAGAAGCAAATCCACTTTGCGCAAATGTACTGCGGTCAAATCTTCGTTGAAAATTTTGAATTTGTGGAAAGAAGGTTTGGCTACAAGTTTCTTGAACCGCTTTTCTTTGTGAACAAGTTCAACATTGATTCGCTTTCTCACATTTTCCATGGTTTTGCCAAACACCGAGTTGTTCATCAGTTTGAAGAAGTCTTTCTCTAATGGGTTCTTGGCCAATTTTCTCTTTTCCGTGTTCAAGGTAATGTATTTTGCCAACCATTTGCTCTGTTCAAACATGATGGCGCGATGAACTTTAGTGACTTTCAACCCCAGTGAGACGTACTGTTGTAAATTCCTGTAATGAAGAACATATTTCTTCTTGTCAGACAAGTTAGGAATGAGCTTTTCACTGGATTTCTCTTTCATGTTTAGATCTTTCCGCAGCTTCTGACTGTACTCTGACAATTCTTCAACTTTGACACATTTCCGTTCTGGAGCCACTGGGTAGTGATTATGATGATCATGGATTGAATTTGGATATTCTAAATCCACTTCCAAAATGAATCCAATGTCGTCATCTTCATCCACATCCATGAAGTCGAGGGATTCTGGCTCGCTCACCCACATAAATCCTCTTTGTGGCATGCTTTGTGACATGGCCCAACCATACAAGTTGTTTGCGTCGAGGTACATCAAATAGTTGTTTGGTATCTCAGAATTGTAATCTGCTACGTAGGGATTATTCGCTTTCGCATACTTGTGCGTGATTACGGATATTCCTCCACGTATGCCTTGCTCAACCATTTGGTACATGTCGATGTCATTGATCAATTCCAACTTCACCTTTGTCGCTGTCAACATTGCATCCCACGACAGTCCTGGTGCTGTATAGTAGTGAGCAGGATCCAATTCATAAGTGTTGAGGCATACTTGACGAAAATTTTCAAACACGTCAGCTAGTAATAACACATCTGATTTCAGGTACAGGTCGTGGTATTCACCAAATGTGGTACAGTTGAATGTATCCCACACCTTCTGCGCATGGGCATAATCCTCATCGCTAATGTCCTCTTCGCTAAGCTGACTACGAAACTTGTCCTTTGATGGTAGCTGTGTTTCAGCAAACTTGGATGGTTCGTCCACGTAATCGTAGGGGTACACGCCCTTTCTCAGCAGCAAATCTTGTTGATCACTATCGTGAATGTGAGAGGTCATGTTGTAGAAGTTATCTTTCCCTTCTGCTGCAAGGTTGGATACCAACTTCTGTAGAGAGGTACTCATGAACTGAAAGCTGTCTGTAAATTTCAGATTGCTCATGGTGAATGCAATATATTTCTCAATGGTGTTGGGAATGACTGTAATCGTTTCATCTTTGAATTTCCCAATTTGCTCCATGATAAGGTGACTGTCATAGCCTCGCAAATTGTGGAAAAACACAGGAATGATAAAAGAATCTTTATCCCCTTGCTGATCCTTTCTAAGTCGGAATTGTAAGTTGCATTCATTGTGCGCTGCTCCGCGATATTTACCATTGATATGGTCATGATCTCTCACACGATCTGCTCCTAGAGGTTCATGACAAATGTAGCAATCAACAGCGTTCTTAAAATTCTCTTTGTCTTCGCGAGTCATCACCATTTCCTTTGGTCGCTCTAAACCACGTACAATACGATCACGTTCATTCAACATATGGTCTAAAAAGACCTTTACAGCATTGTCTCCTCGATACACGACTGGTGCACGTGTGTTGTACTGACTCACAACTACATAGGCAAAGCTGTTTGGACGATGATGTTGATACTTGTCTCCTTCTTCATGCTTTTGCGTGAAACATTCAAAGTCTGCATAAATCACAAACGGTGCTCGCTGTTGTTTGGCTACATTCTTAAACTTAACGAATGGTTCCTTGGGAAATGATAAACGTTGCGCGCCATGCTTGCCACACACTTCACGATGGTCATCTAAAAGCTCTTGTCGCATAAACCCGTGAAGACAGTTGAAACAATAAAAAGCTGCACCATTATGCTTTGATCGATAAGACATAAGTCTGCTGAAATTCTTGATGAGGCAATAATGTCTTGTCTTGTCATTGCTAATCAAAAGCAAGTTGATTTCTCTCGCACTGGTGTTTCGACTGAGTTGTATGGGAACAACGACATCATGTTCATATCCAAACACGTTAATGGACACATCATTCTCCTTTTCAAACTTTGGAATGTCTGTAATCGGTGTTGGAAATGTCATGCCTTCCACCTTCAATTCGTTCTCAAATAGCTTGTATTGATGCACACGCTGTGGGTCATTGCTTGTTGAAGGGTGAAGGTGAGCCAGTACAGACCATAAGAAACATTTGTTGTCTTTATTCTGAATGTTTAACACACCTAATGTATTCTTCACTTTCTTCGGCAGTGGGATAAAACTGCTTGCTTCCAGAGGCGCTGACGTAGCTGTATGCACTTCAATGAATAATATGTTATCCAACACCCAGCCAGAACCTTGTCGCTCATGTTCATCAAACCTGGTGAACAATTCTTTATAGGCTTCTGGTAAGTCCTTCTAAATATCTGTTGGATTGTATGCTGCATATGTCGGACTACTGATGAAGGCATTATCCACCTGTTCTACCATCACGCCTTCAGCATTTGGTGTCATTTTCTTGAAGCGTGCATGTACCACAATGTACCATTTCATGCCACGGTTTAACGTTTCTAGCAAATGTCTCTTGATTCTATTCTCTTGTTGTCGCATTTCAAGTAGCAAATCCGATCCATCTTCAGGCTCAAACCGTCTTTCCTGTGCGTTTTCACCAAGACTCACTCTTCTGCCTCTGCCTACTTGTCCTGTCTCTTTCTTTCTTTGTTCTTCATGAGACACATTTTCCATCTCAGCTGGTATGCATGCATGTGCCTCATAAGTATCCATAGATGGAAATATTTTAATGCATTCACAGCAGAGGAACGGATCAGGTCTGATAACACCATCTTGTACCGTCTTTCGTCTCTTGGCTTCAATCATCTCAACAAGCTCTTCATTAGCACGTTTCATCTTAGCTTGTTTGCATGTATGTGCTACGAACAATTCCAGAGATGGAAATGTCACATTACAATCATGACAGACGACTGATGTGTCTGAATTAGATGCCATTGCTGTTGTCACGTCAATTGCTTAAACTGATATGATGAAATGTAGGTCTCACTCATCCTATTTATACCGCCTAGGCATGTATTGCAGAGACATCTAGCGGAGAGCGATGTGTTCTGACGATACCTGAAAGCATTAAGAAAAGAAAAGCATAATATGTTTTCAAAAAAAAAATTAAATTTTGGATTAGAACCCTGATTTTTACCCTACTACACCATGGTAAAATGTTCAAACTTATTTTAAACATCATATTTTGTCAAAAAACAAAATTTGTTAAAGTTGGTCTAGAACCCTCATTTTTACTCTACTACACCATTGTATAATGTTTAAACTTATTTTATACATCATATTTTGTCAAAAAACAAAATTTGTTAAAATTGGTCTAGAACCACCATTTTTCCACTACTATGACTTTAGAATATTCAAATAAGTAGCGTGCTAAAATGTTCAAACTTATTTTATATATCATATGGTGTTAAAAACTAAATTTGTTAAAGTTGGTCTAGAACCACCATTTTCCCACTACTATAACTTTAGAACATTCAAATAAGTAGCATGCTAAAATGTTCAAATTTATTTTATATATTATATGTTATCAAAAAACTACATTTGTTAAATGTGTTTTAGAAGTGTCATTTTCCAACTACTATAACTTAAAACATAACATTGGACTTAACGTAGGGAAAATCCCATTCCTTCTCAAATTTATTGATTGTTCCCACACTCGAGCGCACTCTGAAATTATCGATCGGTTTTCCCTCACACTCTGTACGAGTGCACTCTGAAATTATCGATCGGTTTTCCCCCCACACTCTGTACGAGTGCACTCTGAAATTATCGATCGGTTTTCCCCCCACACTCTGTACACATGTACTTATGCTGTGTGTGTGTGGTTACTGTAATGGGAAACCATTGAAATATGACTAATTAAATATTATCATAATAATAATAAAAAAAAAAAAAAAAAAAAAAAAGTCACTTACCACGACTGTTTTGCCAATTCGTCTCCAATCTTTCACTTCCTTTCCAAAGAATAACCAATCGTTCACTTTCCTTTTCCAAAGAATAACTAATGTTTCACTTCATCTCCTATGTGTATTCCAGTCAATCCTTCACTTGTTCTTCAACAGCACAACACAATAGGTAAGAGCAACTGTTTTCACTTTTTTTCCCCTGTGTATCCAACGGCAGTCAGAGCATGAATGATGCATATGTGCACAGACAATGTGCTCTTATAGGAGTGTTGAATCACATCCTAGGGGGGGGGGGTCCCATGATATGATATACTTCTTCACCGGGGTGGGGGGGTCCCACGCTATATGATTGTTCACCAGGGGGGGGTCAGTCCCGACTGCCGCCTAGGGGGGGGGGGGTCGGTCCATAGTATGTCCTGGGGGGGGGGTCGGTCCATAGTATGTCCTGGGGGGGGGGGGGTCGGTCCATAGTATGTCCTGGGGGGGGGGTCCCCATGGTATATGATTCTTGACCAGGGGGGCCAACATGATGACGTCACTTCCGGTCCAGACAGTATGACGTCACAAAGTGCGGTGATTCTCTCGTTTTCACCCTACTGCCGAAATATTATTGTATTAATTCCACGCTGCAGCGTTGGGCAAGAAATCTGTGAGAAAATTTAACACCAGAAAAAGAACTAGTTTAGATACAGGACAAGAGATATTCCTGGTCGTGAATCCTTAGCCCGCACCCTAACCCTACCCTCTACCCTCCATCTCCACTAGCAAGATATCCGATATGCAAGAAAAAGACGCAAGAACCACGGTAAAACTGGCAGAAGCAGTATATACGGGCAGTGGTGAGCACAGACAAAGCCACGAACATTCGAACGTCTGGTTGATGGGCAGTGCTGAGCATAGACAAACGGGTCCAGGACAATACCCCCCTCCCAGATGATACCCCCGGATGATACATCCCCGACAATACCCCCAGACCATACCCCCTGATCTAGTTGAAAGGGATATAATTGCAGGTCTGTGGTCTGTAGTTAAAAGCTTAACCATTTCGCTATGATCTAGTTGAAATGGGTATAATTGCAGTTCCACAACGCTTACAACTCAGCTCATGTGATCCATTGATAAAAGCTATTACACATAAAAATCTTCTATGATCTAGTTAAAAGTTTTATAAATGCAATTTAATGCATACGTTCAATAATTGCAATTATCAATTCGTTCTCCAGTTTATTGCAATTAATTCTGCTGGCCAACGGAGTTGTTGCAGTTTGTGCTAAGCCTGACTGTGAATGAGACGCAGACTCGATATATCGATTTAAAGATTAAACATATTGTTGGAGACAAATAAAACATGCCGCTGTAAATAAAACACGTTGCTGTAATTTTTCTTTTCATTTTGTTGTTCCGTTGAAAATTTGAAAAACTCTCGCCGGGGGGGGGGGGGTATTGGCACGGGGGTATGGTCTAGGGGCGTATGGTATGGTCCGGAACCCAGAAAAACAGCCATGAACATACAAACATCTGGTTGATGGGGCAGTGGTAAGCACAGGCAAACAGCCATGAACATACAAACATCTGGTTGATGGGCAGTGGTAAGCACAGGCAAACAGCCATGAACATACAAACATTTGGTTGATGGGCAGTGGTAAGCACAGGCAAACAGCCATGAACATGCAAACTTCTGGTTGATGGGCAGTGGTGAGCACCGGCAAACAGCCATGAACATGCAAACATCTGATGGGCAAGCGTGATACTGGAGGCCCGAAAAATGTGACAACTGTCGGAAACCGACTTTCCTGCCAATTTTCCATAATTTTAGGGGTTCCCTTAAAAGCTAATATATTGGATAAATTTAGTTAGAGCTCAAAATAAGTTTTACCTAACACATTTCCATATACGCAGAAACATGCTAGTTGTAAACTTATCACGTATGTTACTTTATTTGCTCATGTCCCTTTGTTCTCGACATTGCTTTTGTAGCTTGTCCATGCTTGTGAAATGCGTTTGACACTAGAATATGCTTATCAGTAAAGCTCTAAGAGCAATGTTGAACACGATATCGTGTCCACTATTGTTCTCTCCTATATCAAAGGCATTATTTACGTCCATATCTTAACAGTCTACTGAAACATGAGCAAATTGAGCGATGTAGTAGAAGATTCGAGCATTTTTAGTAGCTATTAGGTAACCTAATTTAGCATGTGTAAAATATCAGAATAAATAGTCATATTTGGACGTTGGTTTGGGGCGGAGTTTCGAGTACGTGGGCTCTTACGACTGGTCAGAGGACACGCGGTCGAAACTCCAGGCAAATGGTCATCTTTTCGCTTTAATTGAGAGTCAGTTCGGGTTTTGGAAGCGAAGAGACAGGACGTACAAACCAACTTCTAGGATTTATATTTTATTTCGGAAACAATTGGAATTCTTTGAAACTTCAGAAAGGTATTTTGTACAATTTATTAAAGTTATAAGTTGTTATTTTAAATATACTTTTAAAACGTACGTGTGTTTTCTTTTATTTCCACTACTCTTGCAATGTCTCGGTACGAATAATTACTCGTTGAAATCGCTTCAACACCCCCCCCCCAAAAAAAGCGGTACTCAACACTTGGTGGAGATCATGGTTTGCGAGTTAGTGGATTTAAGAGTAAATTCTCTGCGTTAGTTTTAATTTTGGCCGGAGGCGCCATGGTACGTATTTTATATGAGAGTCAATGCTAGCTAAGCTTCAAATTGTGGATTTTGCAGTAAATACTTAACCGATAATTATAATTCTAGTTCTACGATAAATTACTAACCTGAAGCTGTCAGGAAATGTTCCGTTTATCTTATACCGGGTGTATTTGTTTAAAATGTTGACCAATCAAAATTGCAATTTTCTCAATTTTGAATTGAAGCAAAAATATTAAGCCATCTTTTCTAAATTTAAGCAGGCTACCAAATGCCAACTGATTCACATTTTGATCACTTTCTTTTACAAAACCCATAACATCTAGTGTCAAAAACAAAGACAATTTCATGAATAATCTTCTTATTTTCATAAAATTTTATCACCTGTTTTACCAAATAATTCAACCTTCCTTCTCACAGGACATTCCCTCACTAATTTTTGCTATGTATTATCTGCTTTTCTTACAGCTGCATACACTTTTTAGATTCAAATAAAGGTATCTTTCATATATTTTACAAATAAACCGATCAAATCACCAATAAAACCCTATCATTCGCATAGGTAATACCTTCTTTTTCAATTTTAAAAGCCATATTTTAAATTTTTGTTTCTTTAAGGTACCTCCTAAATATACAAAATATATGCTAACAAATTTAAAAACTTCCGGTTAATCAAACAGTGACAGTTAAAATGATTCAATAAATAACTTTATTTTACAATTTACATTAAACATAGAGGTCCACAACAAAAAAAGCATTAATAATAATCAACAAATAAACTAATACCAACAAAAAACAAGCTATGAATAACTTCGTACAAACAAGCGCTAAAAAAATCAAAATGCCAATGGAAACACGTAGTGGCGCATCAGCCGTGGAGGACAGGGACACCCGAGATCTCAAAGCTCTCCAAGACGCTGCTAAAGTAAAAAAAGATAAAAATCAAAGTCAAACTGTAAATGCTCAACATACAAACAAACAAACTTCCGCAACAGATGCCCGGGTTGCTGAGTTAACTCAGGCACTGGAACAACTTCGGGCAGAGCTACAAAACGCAAAGTCTAAAATCGAAATCTGGAAAACTCTGTGACCAGTTGCAACGGATAGGAGACTGAAATTTGTAAGGCCTGTCTGCGCGGAAAAAAGGTAAATCATGTATATTACGAATGATGTATATATCCAAGCATATGTCGTATGTTATTATAATAAAATTAACATTATTATGAATGCACCAAAACAAGTAAATGCAATATTAACCGCTAAAACATTAAATTATCGCCCGAGGTAAACAAATACTAAAGTGTTGCAACCCTAATGATGTGGTGTTAAGCGAAAGCTAGAGAATTGAAAACAACATAAAACCTTTTAATATATCTTACTAAAATCCTTGTTAAAATGATGCGACATACTCGTCAATGTTAGAATTAAAATACGCCACTCTGATGAGTTATCTCTTCAGTAATGTTTCTTATTTCGTACACTTTAAATCGATTGATGCAATTGGTAGGGAATACTTGTTATGAGACTACAAAAATAAATTATAACAAAAGGCTGAAATCAATACTGTAAACCAAGGCTAAATAGAGGAGTTGTTGATGCGGAGGATTGATGGCCCATCCGGTCACACTCGGTATCTCATGAGCTAAATAACAAAGAGATAGATCTAACAATCAAGGTCTGTAACTCTGTGCATAAGTGATAGGGGTTCTGCCAAGACTGTTTCGTTGGAATGGTATTTGGAAGTAGTCTTTGGGTATACGGAACCGGGAAAGGCATCTCCCAACCACGGAAAGTAAGGTTATATGCACTGCTAGCTTCTGAGCTCTAACTGTAAAGCCTTAAGGTTATGCACACTAGCAAATGCTGTTCTCAGGAAATACATTATTACTGATTTCAATGTGCTACCGTTTATACCAAATATCAAGTCTCATTTTATACAAAAAAGTATTCTCTACCAAACCAAAAGCAGTAATGGTGGCTATTAAATAGGCATTACAAGAGTTCAGTAATTTTCTTTCTTAGTGGTTTCAGGTACACAAAGATGTTATTGCTCGCAATCATCACAGGACTCCTAATGTTGGCTGCGTCAGTCACGCCAACCAAAGTTCTAGCCGCACCACACTTTGGAGTCGCCTTCCATCAGAGAGGCTCCTACAGCAACACATTTAACTACTGGACCCATACATTTGCGGTTAAATTTCCAAATTTTGATATGCCATCTTGGGCTCTCGATCAAATGGTCTGCGGAGCAATCTACTCCGATAGACATGACATGTGTCTGAAATTTGAAGCTCTTTTTCAGTTCATTCGCAATAAAACATTCCATATTCAAAAATCGCTGACGAATTTTAAATTGTCTGTCACCGATTTGACAGAAGGGTCTTTTGAAAATCGTCGAGTGAGGCGTGGCCTTCTCGACATTGTGGGAAAAATAGGAAAATCGCTTTTTGGGCTCAGTACAACTCATGATGCCCATGTGCTGGCCCAACACATTATACAAATCCAACAGAGGATGCAGAGTTCCCACTTGCAGAATCCATCAACAGCTTCATGGTAACGACGAACGAGCGTATAGAAAACGTCTTCCAATCGCTGTCAGAGGACCATGCTACGTTGACGGAGCTGAAAAGCTTCGCCAACAGCACCTCCAGTACGGTCCGTAACATCGTTTCTACGCTAGATGTCGTAAAATCGTCATTACATGACACCATGGATTTTATTCATATTTTATTGCATAAAGTAGTTATTCAATTGCCTCTTTTACACCAGTTGGAAAAGTAGTCTCAAAAATTTCTCAATGCTCTTGAGTTACTTCAAACTGGAGTCTTGTCTTTGGATCTTGTTCCCGTAAATGTACTAAAGGAAACGCTAAACACTATATCTACTAATCTAGACCGTAAATTCCAGTCGCTTAAATTAGCCTATTCTGATAGAAGTATGTATTACAAAGCTTTAAAAATTCACGTAACTCGCGATGAATCGTTTTTATTTATTCATATGCAAATCCCGCTTAGATCAATCGATTCTCTCTTTACGGTATATAAAACGTCAGTCTTTCCACTGCCAGTTACACAGAGTCATTTCAATGCTACCTACAATAACGCTATGACTCTGATTTCAGGTGTGTCGCCATATATTGCTGTTTCGCAAGATCATCAGTTCTATATTGAACTAACGGATACGGATCTGAACAATTGTATTGGTGACAATCTTCTACAATGTGCAACCCCTAAAGCTCTAATTAGGGCATCCCATCCCTCTTGTACCTCATCGTTGTACTTAAACCAATCTGAACTTGCCTATGAAATGTGCGATGTTCTCTACCACCAAAATTTGTCTGTTGAACCCAAACTGGTATATTAAGAAAAAGGCAATGCCTTAGTAATATCAAAGCCAATGGACCTAATGATATCTTGTGTCCACAAAACACCCCAAATAATAAGTCATAAGGGCTTCTCAAAATTCCAAATTTCCTGTGGTTGCACTCTTTCGGCTAAATCATTTGCAGTAACCAGTAATTTAAATGACGGTCACCATTCAAAATCCGAAACCATTTTTATTAAATTTTATCTGCATAATGCCTCATACCTAGCTGGCATGTTGGAAAACTTTTCATTTAGAAATTTTACCTCGGAAACACTTGACGAGCCGGTCAAAATAAAAACCCCCCTGCCTTCCATTGAGTCGGGTAACTGGTCTCGTACGGTAAGGCATGAAAAGAATTTCGCCTTTAATTTCAAAAAAGCCATTGAAATCTCTAAAAGGAGCCAAAATATGTTTCTGGAACCTTCGGACGAACTAATAGATATGGCAACCGGTTCCGGAACATTTAGTACAATCAAATCAGTAATAGCCACACCTTTGTATGGTTTACTGAATTCGGTAAATACCCTGGTGATTATCATTTTACTTGTTTGGATTGGACTGCTCACAAAAATGCTATACACGGTAATGGCATTAGTACAGTCCAGATCTATTTGGTTGCAGATCTATTTATAGGCACTTTAGATGGGCTACCTATTTTCAATACCGTGCTAAAACCAATATCTTGTTGGACATAGCCAATCGCAACCGTCATGTGTGCCTCAAAATTCATACCTTTCCCTTTTCTCCCACCTTAATAAGCATTACTAATCGCGGGAAAATTACCATAAGAGATGTGAATGTTCATTGTTTTTCAGGTGTGCTATCAGTTGACTGGGATGACCTTTCAATTGGAATATTCGATATTGCCAACCGCCTGACCCTTCCTCCCGAAGTCCTTGTCAACCGTTTCCAGGCTAAGGCACTCAAGGAAATTATTGCTGTCCCAACGGCAGTCCGCCTATTAATTGGCAATCTTAACTACTATTCCGAAATTCCCCTTAGTCCCACATTTCCTACCATTGAAGAACCCTAATTTGTCTGCTATCAAAGCAAAGAACCGCAAATGAACTTCAATAACCTAGTGTTTGTTTGTGCAATGAATACCCGAGTCTCTAAAGAACAAACAATTTCATAGTTTTACGTTTTAAATAATGATGTCTATTTGTTTAATATTTCTATATAGTGTTCTGTGTGTATGGATATTAAAACATGATATTATGTTTTGAATGAACAAATTTCACAGTTTTATGTTTTAAACAATGATGTCTACTTGTTTAATATCTTATATATAATGTTATGTATATATGGATATCAAAACACGATATTACATGTATGATAAAAAAAACATGTAAAATGCACTTCGGATTCTAAGTGTGGTAAGGTATCAGTGCCTTTTCCAGCATCACATGAAAGAAGCCAGTAATCAACACGGAACTGCGCTTGGCTGTCGCCTTTATTTCTCCAACCGTAGCTACCGACATAACTCGCAAACTGTTACAAACATATCTGCCGGGTAACAACTACCTAGGTTAGATCAAAGCGAGCTTATCAAGGAAATGGGATATCTTATTGTCACGCCATCTTCAAGTCATCTACATGGAGCCAGTGGTATTGTGTGGGATTAACTATCGAAGTTTTCTATGACTCATACATAATAAAATGAGCTGACGGCATACAAAAGCACA
This sequence comes from Protula sp. h YS-2021, assembly GCA_949752745.1. Classification (NCBI taxonomy): domain Eukaryota; kingdom Metazoa; phylum Annelida; class Polychaeta; order Sabellida; family Serpulidae; genus Protula; species Protula sp. h YS-2021. The sequence goes on along the minus strand of OX457027.1, from coordinate 13,173,683 downwards.
GCTAAATATACAAACTTTTATTGGACTCCTGAGTAATACGCCTATAATAAATTCAAACAGGCAATTTCATTATATAGATGGACGCATTTGCGCAAGGAAGGTTCAACCAGGCGAACACGCAAAGCAGAATAAGCAGTCGCGTCTCAATCGGTAAGCAGATACTTCTGCCAAGAGTTCAACCAGGCGAATTCACATATACCGAATATGCAACAATCGCGTCTCAGTCGGTGAACAGAGACTTCTGTCAAGAATTCAACCAGGCGAACTCCTTATACCAAATGTGCAGTAATCGCGTCTCAGTCGGTAAACAGATACTTCTGTCAAGAGTTCAACCAGGCGAACTCACATATATCAAATGTGCAACGATACCTGTCCACTATGTGCGTATAAAGTTAAACGATTTTCACTCATCGTCGGAGCTCTATATTGTTCAACCAGCCAAACCAGCCACAACAAACTATCCAAATAATTACCACAAACTGTGACAGCAGCCATTCAAACAAATTTTCAGCGCAACTAAAGAAATAATAGGGTTGTTGATTTATCGGTGACAAACAGACACAGTATCCGCCAAGGCAAAGCCAGCATCAAAAGGACACTAAGTTGCATACTTTAACGCACATAGACAATGTTTAGTATGTGCATTTTTTTCTCGTTATACCATGTACTTTATTTTGCAAGATGACGTTGGTGTACGAATTTATTGAAATGCATGCATGTATTCAATTTTGAGAGTAACTATAAATAAGACAACAGTGATTTACCTTAAGGTTAAGGGAATCAAAACACCCCATAGGATTCTGAATCAGCCGGGGAGGATGTCGGAAACCGACTTTCCTGCCAATTTTCCATAATTTTAGGGGTTCCCTTAAAAGCTAATATATTGGATAAATTTAGTTAGAGCTCAAAATAAGTTTTACCTAACACATTTCCATATATGCAGAAACATGCTAGTTGTAAACTTATCACGTATGTTACTTTATTTGCTCATGTCCCTTTGTTCTCGACATTGCTTTTGTAGCTTGTCCATGCTTGTGAAATGCGTTTGACACTAGAATACGCTTATCAGTAAAGCTCTAAGAGCAATGTTGAACACGATATCGTGTTCACTATTGTTCTCTCCTATATCAAAGGCATTATTTACGTCCATATCTTAACAGTCTACTGAAACATGAGCAAATTGAGCGATGTAGTAGAAGATTCGAGCATTTTAGTAGCTATTAGGTAACCTACTTTAGCATGTGTAAAATATCAGAATAAATAGTCATTTTTGGACGTTGGTTTGGGGCGGAGTTTCGAGTACGTGGGCTCTTACGACTGGTCAGAGGACACGCGGTCGAAACTCCAGGCAAATGGTCATCTTTTCGCTTTAATTGAGAGTCAGTTCGGGTTTTGGGAGCGAGGAGACAGGACGTACAAACCAACTTCTAAGATTTATATTTTATTTCGGAAACAATTGGAATTCTTTGAAACTTCAGAAAGGTATTTTGTACAATTTATTAAAGTTATAAGTTGATATTTTGAATATACTTTTAAAACGTACGTGTGTTTTCTTTTATTTCCACTACTCTTGCAATGTCTCGGTACGAATAATTACTTGTTGAGTACCGCTTCCACACCCCCTAAAAAGCGGTACTCAACACAACACTGAATCTTCCGAAAGTAATGCCCTTGAGAACTAGGGCTGTGTATTTGCGCTGAAAATGGGTATCACGATGATATTGGTATCTCACATACAAGCATTTGGATATATGTCATATAGCATATGTCATATGGTATATGTCATATAGCATATCACTTAATCGCATAAAGTGGTTAATTGCAAACTGTAGTAACACCCACTATGTTCTTTTTCATATAAAATACACCGGATAATAGCATAAGTCTATAAAACGGATAATATGCTTACAGAAATTTACTATGAAAAATTCATTGATTTAAAATAGTTCTAAATAAACAAAGAAATGTTTTGAGAAAAAGAAATGTTGTGCAGTCTCTAAGACATCACAATTATGTCTCGCTGGTGGCTGATTCGTTGTCACAGTGTATGTGAATGCGGTCATTACACAAACATTGCTGACAGCAAACAAGAGTCAAGGAGTTTCATGTCACATAGGAGCGAGCAAGTCGAGCATAAGCCCAGTAAATGAAGATAACGTCATAGTGTTTTCCGACACGCAAAATTCCTATTCAACGGGTTCACAGTTGCAACGAGAATCAATGTAATTACTCATTGTTTACAATAGTTACTCCCTGATGGTGAACCATCAAAGATCATCTGTAAACAGTGCTGCAAAATAAGGTCAGATTGAAAGCGAGGCTGTCGTCGCAAAGAGTCAATGGTAGTGCAGTTGTTTCTTAGTTCACCTGCTGTTGTGTGCATAACCAGCATAAACAACACGCGAGTGAAAGAAAACTGTACTGGAAGAGTGAAAAAAAATGACTTGACGAAAACGCAAGCGTCTATCTGGATTCCTTTATCGTCCAATATGTCTTCTGCATGTTACTGACACATGGTTTGTATCTGATTCCTTAAGCAGTCACTATATAACTTGTATGTTACTGACACGTGCTGGTCACTGATGGAAGTAAAGTGTCCATTACTGATTTAATCCAGCATAAATCATGTCACGTGTATGTTACTGGAATCATGTCACGTGACAAATCCTGTGACGTGTATAGCTGATCTCCTCACCTGTGTCTGTAAAGTGTCCCGTTACTAATAATATTAAGTTTTAATCGCCAACTATATTCTATTTTTCACTGGAAAGCTTTTTACTTTCCAATAGCAATACTATTGTTTTAATTCTGCCAAAGTCGCCTGTGATAATGGACTTAACTTAAGGAATCGGTTCGTAACAGTGGGATCACTTACCCAAAAAATAGCAACATCAGTTTAAGAGATTTATGATTGAATTTCATGTTGACATTGCCCTTTTGCATTAACATGCTTCTTACGACACCCGATCTTTCCCAAAAGCATAAGTAATTATGTGGTAAGTTAGGTGTTAGCTTCAGATTTTAGCAAGTCAATAAACTGTGCAATCTAGTTATTGGTTACGGACTAAAATTGTCAGGCGGTGACATGAGATGAGTCATTGGGATTTTAATAACCAAATTCGTATCATGGCGTTTCATATAAAACAGGCAGTTTCGCTGTTTCGTGGCTGTTCCAAATGCGAGCAGAAAAACCACGACACTTTCTTGAACCAGAAGGGACAACAGGTGATTTGGAAATGGTACATAAATTAAACAGAAAGCACAGAATCAATGGTACATGTTGAATATAATTATTGAATTGTTGTGTCATGGACTGTTAAGTATATATTGTAAATATAGCAAACACTTAATAAATAAAGCATAAATGAACTATTTGCGTTATAAACATTACAATGACTTCTTAAAACATACTTACGTTTTGTCTCTCATTAAGTAATTATACTTTTAATAGTTACATTACAATATGACCCTGTTAGTACCTGAACCTACACCCTCTTGCTGCACCTCAACGCGGTGTCAATTTTAGCACCAACTGTCCCAGTTCGATAGCACCTTAAAAATAATTGATACAGCGATAGCCACTGATCTCCTCAGCGTTTGTCTTATATCTATACCTTATACCAGTTACTGAATATCCTGGCCCTCGCTTTCCCATACCTTTGACAGTTACAGATCCGTTCAGTGTTTGTCTTATATCTTATACCAGTTACTGAATCTCCTGACCCTCGCTTCCTCATACCTTTGACAGTTACAGATCCGTTCAACCCCCATGCGTATGTCATTGACAAAAGCGTTGACATTTGACACCGATTCTTATTTATAAACTCCAAAGGATATTACTGGCTTCAGGGCTCTTATTGATGCTAGAAAACTAAGCTGATTGTTTGGGTAATAACTAAATCATGAATATGTATCTGTCTCCAAGTAGGTTTGCATATTCTCTGGGAAGTATCTTATATGTATATTTCTGACTGGACATTATGTCATACATGCTCTGGGCACTAACTCTTACATTTCACTGAATGGAGCTGTGATTACTTATTTTCTCAATTTTCATCAAACTATGTTTGTCACTGAAGTGATTGTCACTTACTGCTTCTCTCGCTACGTCACAACAACACTTATTGCATTTATAAAAAGCTCGTTTCTGATTGGTCAAAAAGGTGTTTGGTGAATCTGACTGACAAAGTTCACAAAACTACTAATTGTTGCATTTGTAAATAAAAGCTCTTTCTGATTGATGAGGAGGTGTTTAACAAATATAGCTGTGACATAGTTAACAAACCTAACTGTTACATGTTTCAGCGTCCTGTATTTTTTTGCAAATGGAGTCGAAAGTGACGTGTTAGGTAAATAAAAAGTTTTAGAAAATGTGAGATATTGCTAAGTACACCCATACCTTAAAAAATGTGTGCTTTTTCCAACACCCCACATCTTTAGAATGTATGCGAATTGTTAAGAATTCCAAAGCTCTTTTAAACTTCGTTTTGAATTTTGAATTAATAAAATAACAAGCTAAAACATAAAACAACTCATGGACGGCACAGAGAATATTTTCTAACAGCGTTCGTAAGTATACTCAACGCCATGACGAAAGCCAGTGACTTAGTACCCCTCGCATCACCGAAATACTTTTCGACTGACAATGGCACTTATTCGTTAATCTGAGCTCTTGTGACTCTAGCAAATGCAACAAAAATTGTGATATAGTTAGGAGGTGATATACAGTTTTTTCATCCTTGGGCTGGAATGTTCGAATCGTGTAACATCCCATCCCTCGGGTGAACAAAACTGCATGTCACTAATTATAATACTTATATCACAATTATATGCTGTTTGTTGGTGCCGGCTATTGATTCTCTTGTCAGGAAATAACATACATCTAATCTGCAGGATGGAGGATCATTTATTGATTCTGCACTCATTAATAGATAATTTTACTCCTGTCTCAGTTACAAATTCTATCTGAATTTAGTGATATGGTTGTCACTGACTAGATTCCACCGGCACTCAACTATCTCACTCATTTGACACAAACTCCACTGCTGATTTTTTTCATTTACCCATTTACTAAAATACATGCCTTTTACTGCAGCAGCCATGTTCGACTAGAATGTTAGTTAAAAAATGTCAGTTACCATAATGTCAGCAACCGTTACCGTAGTGTCAGTTACATCTGTAAATCACGTACGTTGCTGACTGCATTCTCTATCATAAAATCTCTAGGCACTCGCGCTGGGCATTCACTAAGTCACGTAGGCTTGTAGGCGACTGATGCTCTAAACATTCACTTATTTTTACAATGTGAATCGCAAGAATGAGGTAAATTTCTTGGACACTCAATAACCCATATATTTTATTGTTGAGGAGCCAGTTACTGATTCCTGAGAAAACGCTCGTGTATGTAACTGACGTGGGTGTCGATTACTGAATCCTGTCCGCATTTACTAAAGTTTTTTTTATAATTTCTTACTTCTTTATTATTTATTCTAAAAATAAAAGACAAAATTTCTGCCAAAGCTGATATAATTTGAGATACCTCCAGGTTTCAAATATTATAGTGCTGCTAATATTGTTACACTAATCACAACGTACACAATTTTATTGACGAACTACACTCATCGGAATCTGAAAAACATAGAAACGACCGAAAACTATTGCAAGCAAAGGAATTGGTAATTCCCAACATTTGTCAGCTTAGACGCGTTGAGAACCTACCCTTTGCAACAAAATTCATGAGTATTTCGTCGACTGTACTCTGGTTCTTTGATAAATGAATTAGCTAAGTGTAGCCACTCGGACGTATCATATTCTAACTTGTATAATGCATAAATAATGTTACTAAAAATCTAATTTCTAGTAAATAAGTCGTGTGTGTGTTTCTCTCTCTCTCTCTCTCTCTCTCTCTCTCTGAAGTAATTGTGCAATTTACTTTTTTTTAAAATCATTATACCTTTCGTATAACTTTCAAATTTATTAATATATCCTTTATTTAAATAAGTTTTAATTTGTTCTGCTGATTCCGTTTATTTTACTCCTGATGTGGTTTATCCCGTAACAAACAATGAAACCGAGAATGATGTCTTTACAAGAAAAATATCTTTCAATTTTAAACAAGAATCGCAGACACCACAGCCCCAAACTGGAAAGTTAAATCAAAGATGACGGTCATTTTTATCTTGAAATTTGGTCAAGATCAAAACAAGACATCAATGTACCAAATGTCTTAGGAAACGAATTATCAGGTTGGAAGTCGGAGATGGACGGGTGGATGGATGGGCTGACAACACCTAAATCTATAGCCGTCCTCCGGTGCTGAAGCCCAGGATGGGGGCTAACAATGCATTGACATTAGCATGAGGTGTAAGCACAATAGGAAATTGAAAAAAGTTGTGTTTGTGGCATTTTTCATAAATAGCACAGTAAAACTTGAATAAATACATTACGAAAGCAGGATAATCCGAAAAAATATTTAACAATGCAAACATGCAATATAATGTAACCAGCTTCTCAATTAAATAAGATATACATTGGGTAGAATAAAATTTCAGCTAATAAATATCAATATCTATTATAATACCTCTACCCCATTAATATAAAATAAAATCTAATTACACAGATCCTTTCATGTGAGAGGGATTGCCTACCCTACTCCTTCCCACTTACTGCCGAGGACACATTCTGTGATCTTTAATCTGCCAGTGTTGCTAGTAATTTTATAAATTATCAAAAGACATTCATCCAACAAAAAGAATGCTTAAAGTTCGTTGTTAGCAAATCACTTACTTACTCATATTTCAAACATTTACTATCAGAACGATTAATGCGCAAGTACCAAGGCTGTCAAAGAGATCGCAGACAATGTCCAGCTGATAACAAACTCACCCTACCTGGCACTGCCATTTTAATAGTTGGCGAATGTTTAAGTTTCAAATTTTTTGTTAGTTTCTATTGCAGTAAGTTTAATTTTGTCTTGTTCTGGCTCACGCATAATATAGCATCGATATTGTAGCTGGTTAACATGTAAAGGTTCCTTGGTCATTTTAAATTTGTGTTTAGTACAGCAATTACGTGAAGGCGGACTATCTACACTATGTTTTAAAAGGTGTGGCTAGGTGCAATAGCCATTCTAGTCCTAGATCCATTCTTGGTTTTTGTATGGCATCCATGTGAACATACACTCTCCATTCTACAATGTTATTTTAAGTACCAACAGGAAGCTATAAGCTGTATGAGAAGATACGGTTTGCAAAATATAAATGTTATTTTTTGTGAGAAGGAACCAGACGCTGCATATGCTGCAATTAGTGTGATGGGTGATGTAATAATGTCCCAATAATTATTTTGTTTACAACTTTGCCTAGATATTAAGATGCCCTATTGAGTCTACCAGCTTTTGGAGTAGATAATTATTTTCATTTTTGTGCCTAAAAATTCAAATAACGGACTCATCACGACAAGATTTTTTTAAAGTTATTACCAATTCAAATAATTTGTGATGACAGTTACTTTGGTCGAAATGTTCTTAAGATAAATTTGGGATGTATTCCAAAAAGAATGAGATTTCGTTCCAGTTGCTGAAAACCGATATTGCTTTATTCCGCACAATAAATGAAAGGGAATTAGGTTGTCAAGAACGTTTATGGCATTGACACAGCCAAGAATTCGATCTAGTTCGCCTTCAATAATTTCTTTAAAACACAATAAATCTGAAAAACGCACAGTTACGTAAATGTTTGACAAGGGTTAGAATATTTCTCCAACAGTATGAGTAGATATGGTTTACAAAATATTTACATTATACTAATTAATTCTGCATCTTACCGCAGATATCAGAATGATGGATTGGTTGGATGGTTTATTGGTGCTTTAAGTCCCTTTCAGCGATCACAGCGCTGTATCAGGACTACCCTACCAAACTATACTGAAAAGGGCCATTCCAGTTTGAATCCCTAGTTGGATCATAACTGAGTGCACAGCTATTAGGCACGATGATTATTCGAAGCCGCACCTGCTATACACCCCAGATCTTAAGGCGAACGCTCTACCAACTGAGCTACCCGCCCCCCCTCAGAATGATGGAATCACAACAAAGAGAATGCATGAGCCAAATTTATTGTGGCAATTGGTGCACCTTGATACTTTTAGTTAGCATTCATAATTATAGCTTTCATGTGATGACGCAATGTTCATTTTAAATCACAGAGCTTTGGTACCATAGAGTACAGGGGCTACAAACTGTAGAACTAGCTGCATTATTTTGTTCGTCTGATACTTCCTACTCGGGTTAAGCACTGTAGTATCTTTTGGTTGCTTTAGTTTCATTTACTTTCATTAGGTAAACCCAACTGGCCGATGACACCCGCTTCATCAGTTCTGAACTACTGAAGGACTTCAGTTACAATTCAAATTATGGACTGAGCTAACATTTATAGATGCACGCGTGGTCATTTTCACTATCCACGACAATCACACATTTAAGTAAGAACAAAATACATTTAAGCTTAAAATTATTGTTCTTCTCTGACAGTGTTCAAAAATAAATATCAATTTACACACAAGATTAACAGAATCCCTATCCCGCCCACTTCTGTTATCCAATAGCCACTTTGGAAAACAAAATCTTAAGTTCATTTCGTATCAATATATGCATATATAGATATAGACATTCTACATTCTGCTCATGTCATTGTTAGCGGTTTGTACTGAATGGCCATTCCCAGCTAATAACATTGCGTCAACAGGTATGGCACATCTTTGAATCCTTCTTGACACTCTTTAAGTCCACGAATAGCCACCAAAATGGCCAGTTATAGAAAATTCCCAAAACTTGACGGCCATAGCGTCAAAATTTGGCGCATCCCCCCCCCCCCAAAAAAAAACAACAAAACTCGACAGTGGCTCACATGCGGAAGTGCTGTTAAAAATTTCATACAAAATTCATGCGAAAAGCTGTTACAGATGAAACATTGATCAATGTTTGGAGATCAGCAAAGTTTGCAAACTAACAAATCGAGAACTGTGCCAATTTCTCTAATCTGTTCTGAATACAGTAAAACACCAGGTAGCAAGCAATCCTATTTAGTTAACATCCGCTGATTTTATAATCAAATTTATTCCTGTTTAGTGAATATATAATGAATATGTATAATGAATATTTTAACTGGTTTGAGAGGCATTTTATAAAGAGGTTTTACCATATACCTATACAAAAAAACTAAATTTGACGGATTCTTTCGCCAAAATGCCTTTAGCATTACCCCTCACCAAAAACTGGTAAATCGTCAAAAAGTAGGGTTTTGTTTTTAATGCACATTTATATGCAAAGCTTGGCCACGATTATTAAAAAAGCAGAAAGACTGTCTTTAGAATACTCATAACTTGGGCCGTGATGAAACAACGATCGATAGCTCACCTCGCATGGTATAACCAACATTGAGATCTCATCTTTTTAGAAAGGCGCCTGTTTCAGTTCACAAAAATGTGAAAATGAACCATGATAGAGACGTCCGCGGCGTCACAATAACAGCGCTGTGGCAAATGTGATTGCATTTATCTCATGTTTTGATTTTGTCGAAGATGTTTAATTGCAGACAGTATTTTAATTTTAGGAACCATTCTCAGAAACGGGTCCAATACTTTCGCGAACTTATCTTGCAAAATAAGAGGCAGAAAGAAGTCGGTTGTGTAGAGCCTTTAGTCAAACTGGCGTTTAAAAAGCTGTGAGGTATACAATCTTGTTTTCAATATAAAAATATCAAGATTCGTGTCATGGTTACGAAAAATTGCTGTTTCTGATTACTCTATTATTCTTCTATCATACGGTTTAGTGTGATCAGAACGGCGACGCTTCTGGCATGGGCTGGAAATAACTCCATATATTGGTCATGCTTGAAGAAAGAGCAGTTTCCCAGGGACCCATTGTGTATAGGTTCAGTTAATATCAGGGAACTGGTTTCCGTGTCATTGTCTAAAAGGATGTTTAACACAAATGTCTAAAGTTTCAAGTGGGGTTTTAGGGTTTTTATATTTCCTTAATAAAACAGAACGCCTGGTCCACCTACAAATAAATGTACAACATATATTTCGCACAATCATATATACATATTTTTGAAGGATAAAAACAGAAAGTTGTCCCGTTGACAAGATAACAGCAGCGAAATTCTGTTGTCGGAATTTTGAAAAGGCACGGCAATTTATAAAAAAATATCCACCCGAAATGTTGTGTACAATGTTGAATGTATAGTGTAATACGGAGACGACCCCTTAAAAACATCAGACCTACTGATTTTTAAAAGGCCATTGCGGGTTTTTTTGGAAAAGCCCTCGGCGTCTTCGTACAACTCTTACTATGGTATCAACACATTAAGATATAATATATTCAATTGAATCGACTTAGGCTTTTTCATATATTTAAACAGAAGTCATTTTAGATATCCGATATAGGCAATACCATTCATCAATTCCTAAATAGATTTTTTGAATATCTATTCACAGTCAGCGTAATCAGCTGTCAAAGACATTCCTACAAACATGGGCATTACTCACACTTTATAAAATTGACTCACTCAAGGCTGATAATAAGTGGAATAATAGCATGGTGGAAAACAGTTGATTGCAGAACCCTTTTCTCAAAAGAAATATGACAGATGTTTCTTTTTTAAATTTATTTTTAGTAAATAGTTTTATTTCAATATTTTAAATACGATTCAGTTGAACATTCAATATATCTTATCAAAAAGATTCGGCTACTGTTACTACCCCGCCACCACCCCTACTATTCAACAAGAGCCACAGAGGGGTAGCGTACAAGTGCCGCTAGTGTAACGAAGTTGTCGAATCTTCAGAGAACAAGATCACCTGAAGTGGTGGACTGTTGGTGGACACTTTCACTATTGTTACATATTTTCTGTACTCTCAATTTAATTTCATGAAGGGCAGCGAATTCCGCGTTGTACTTTGTGAAGTGACATTATAGCTGGGTAAGATGCAAAGGTCATTGGTCATTTTAATTCTGGACAGTGAATTCTTCGTTCTTCATTGTGACAGCGACATTATATTTGGGTAAGATGCAAAGATCATTGGTCAGTATGATTGAGGACAGCGAATTCTGCGTTATTCTTTGCGAATGTGACATAATATTTAGGTAATATGCAAGGTCATTGGTCAATTTGGTTCAGCACAGCGAATTCTGCGTTATTCGTTGTCTGGGTAAGTTCGTTAAAGCTGGGTAAGATGCAAAGGACATAGTATAGTTTTCACATACACGCACTAATACATACTACGTATTAGTATTAGTGTAGTATTAGTGCCAAGGCGACATAACCATTCAGGATACGGATGGGATTCCGATTCACAATGGCGCCGATGTGAAATCTCCCAGACAGTTTAGTCAATGAAAATGCAACTCAAAAGGAACACATAAACGAAGTGGTGTCATAGCTATTAAAACAACACAAAAGCTCTAGTTAGTATTTCTTGTGGCATCGAAGTAAAGAAGTACTGTCCATTCTACACCGTTTCAGCTCGATCATCTCGAGATCCTGGAGGCTACAAATGGCATGGGCAGACAAGGTTTCTAAAATATTTATACCTTCTGCTACTTTTGTCATTTCAAATAGAATGCATGCGCTGCATCTGGTGTGGTCAGTGATGATAAGATGCCGCAATAACTGAATTTGGTTTTATTACGGCCTAGAAGTTACGATACACCATCGACTCTATAACGGCTCTGAAGTAAAGACACGACATCGACTCTACAACAGCTCTGAAGTAAAGACACACAATCGACTCTATAACGGATCTGAAGTAAAGACACACCATCGACTCTATAACGGCTCTGAAGTAAAGACACCATCGACTCTATAACGGCTCTGAAGTAAAGACACACCATCGACTCTATAACGGCTCTGAAGTAAAGACACACCATCGACTCTATAACGGCTCTGAAGTAAAGACACATCATCGACTCCATAACGGCTCTGAAGTAAAGACACACCATCGACTCTATAACGGCTCTGAAGTAAAGACACATCATCGACTCTATAACGGCTCTGAAGTAAAGACACACCATCGACTCTATAACGGCTCTGAAGTAAAGACACCATCGACTCTATAACGGCTCTGAAGTAAATACACACCATCGACTCTATAACGGTTCTGAAGTAAAGACACACCATCGACTCTACAACGGCTCTGAAGTAAAGACACATCATCGACTCTATAACGGCTCTGAAGTAAACGCATCGTTCACAACAATTAGCACATAAAAAATTGATTTATTTTGAGTCAATATGACGGATTTTTGACCAGTGAAAAAATGTTGGCCAGAGTCACTTTTTCATAGCTGGTACATAATATCTTCACGCTGACTCAAATAAGTCAATATCTGCCTTGCTATGTGACTTTACTGGTGTTCTGCTCACAAATAACTACAATATCTATCGACTTTTGCATTCCCGTCAACACTGAAAAATGACTGACTTGCGGAATCAACCAATCAGATTACAGCACCTACCGCAGTGACAAACGAAAATATTACATTTGCTGTTCTGTAAGGGCACACTTTGTTAATGTATACTGTACTGTACTAGTACTTCTTGAATAGGGGAATTTTACGCGACATCGGGCGGACTGAGGAAATAGTTAAATAAAGAAAGGAGTTTTGATATCTGGTGTCATTTTATTTCGTTTACCACCAAGCAATTGCACAGAAGTGTATTTGCCGAGAACAAAACATGATAGCTGGGCCAACACTACTCAATCCACACACCACGAAATGTAAACAATATACTTTGATGATCAGAGCCAATGTGCATAAACTAAACCAAAAGATACGTGTACCACAAACCAATGACACTCGGTCACAGGATCATGTACCAGTGGTTTTCAAAATATACTGAGGTGATAACGCAACACACAGCTGGTTTGTTTGTTTGGTGTTTAACGTCCCGTTCACCAATTAGGATGGGTATATAAGGACGCATTTGCTGAAGGAACAAGTGGGAAAAAAGAAGGAAGAATAAAGAAATAGTAAAAGAAGAGTAAGAAATAAAGAAATTCCGATTAGTCACCTCCTACACCGAACAGGACGCAGTGGGTGTATTCTTAAAATTCCCCCCGACCCACAGGGGGAGACAGCTGGTGCAGTAATATTTTTCCTCACGTGTTTAAGTAATAGTACACATGACAGGCTTTCAAGTGGTCTAAACAAATTTTAAGGGTTTTTTAAAGGGTCCGATTTAAAAAAAACCAAGGTTTTTGAATGTTTTTTTTAGAAGGGTGGGGGTTATTGTGGTATTGAATCTGAATAGAAACTCAATATATACTTCAATTATGGTGTGGTAGACATAAATAATGATATTAAAGACCAAATAATTGCTTTTTTGTATAAAGGCTGTTACAACTAGTCTAACTAGGGATACTTATTTTTAATTGCAAACGTCACATGCTCTGTGCTACTTCCAGAGTTCTAATATGCACAAAACTCTGCATATATTCAACAAAATTACTAATACTGTTTATTTCGATTAGTACCCCTTATTTTGATTTTTTGTAAGCGATTTTTTGCAACTGAGATACAACTTTCCGTTTTCAGTCATTAAGTTTTTCAAATTCTTCCCTGACCATCTTCTGCTGGTTATTAACCAAAAGTTGGAGCTCGTGCGCATATTGAGTGGCTGTCTTGTCGTCTGATTTCATTGCAGAACCTACCCTCTGGTTTGTTTCATCGAGATTTTTTCTGTGTTGGGATCGTTCTAACCAGCAAAATTTCAGAATCTAATTCGCGATTCTTTTGCTTAATGACTTAGGTCGCTCCTCAGAATCTTGTTTGTACTTTTCAGCTTTGTCGTTTTCTTCTTTTTCTTTCTCCATCTTTCCCTTCTCTTCGCGCTTCTTCTTTGCCCTATCCTCCAAATATCTTTGATATTGGGGCATCGGCACCTCGGTATTGGGCTATCATTTCCCTTGTGATCGGGACTGATCTAAGTTGCCCCCCGGCTGATTTAACCGCGTCTTTTTTCAGTCTTATGCCAATGAGTTTTTCAGACGGCTTGGCAAGGTCCTTAGTGAGGACTTCCTAATTTTCTGGAACAGACCGCTCACCGTCCGCATTTCCAGGAGAAATTGAAAAAACCGGCTTAGCGATATCAGGAAGTATGTTGAATCTCTGAGCTCCCATAGGTGTCTTCAACTCTAAAACACGTCCCCAGTAAAGGTCAACTCAGTCCAAATTTTTGAGCCATTCATCCACTACATACACCACATCGTCTGGTTGGATACACGGCAAGAACATAGCAACAACTTTTATTTTATTTACACTGTTTGGGTTGCACTTATTTCCCGGGTGAACGCATGAAAGGACTTTCAGTCGAGAATTCTGAAATGGTAATTTCTCTTGAAAATAGGTTACTGATATAGCATAAAACGCATACCCTCTGAATATTCCTATCTTTGTGAGGTCGGAAGACTCGACAAGATCTCCCTGCAAGGTAGCCCTACACCCAGTTCTTGGTCGGAGCGTTGATTAGCACGCTTTGTACAATCGACTTAATTAGCTTGTCTTTAATGCTTTTATTAACACTTCAACTGTCTCACTCTGTCAAAGGCAATTTCAAATTCTGCAAACAGTTGCTCAAACTTTCGTCAACGGATTTTGCACCAGTATGGCCAAAAAAACAGGGAAAGTATGTATCAGACTTTGGTGTACACTGTCCCATAGGAACAGGTATTTTGCTACCGCAACTGCTCTTTTTCATGACTGAAAAAAAAACTACAACTCACATATGAAAACCTAAATCTACACCTACAATGTGAGAAAATACTAGAGATAATTACAAATAACGATCCAAAATATTACTGGAGTGGAAACTATAAAGAACACTCTCAATATACGTCTATATGATATACGTTGAAGATGTCAAGATATTTTTAACAAGCATGCCCAAGGACATGACCCAGCTGAGTAACTAAACAAGCATGTCCAGGGACATGGTGACCAGCCGTGACCTACAGAATATATATCCAAGAATCACAGACAAAATCATGATCAAATTGGCAGACAGCGGTTACGAAAAAAGCCGTAACTGAATGGAGAAAATATTCGCTCACTTGCTTGGTGTAGTTGTGGCTGATGAGGAGTCATTCTTTCAATTCTTTCATAAGGGGACAAGAATACCAAGCGTGTGGTGAAAAGACCAAAGACAGGGAATAATTTCGGGAAAAGCAGTGGTAGAAGAGGCAAATGCAAGATCTAATGTCGTGTTAGAGTGTGTGGTGGGATTACATACAATCTGATTAGTTGAAGGAAAATACTCTAATGTGTAAACACTCAAAGAATATTACTTTGAAAATTACTCTAATGCGTAAACACTCAAAGAGTGCAGTTGAAATGAACTCCTTGGACAACACTTCATGTATGTTTTTTAGATCAAAAGCAAGGCCATGCGGAGGTCGTCGACATTGTGTTGAAACGAACTGGTCACATCTCAGTATGGGATGAAAGCCATCTATTAAAAATTTTTTGTTATCATCGTCGGCTGTTAAACGGCTTTCAGCCAATGCAATAATGTCACACGCAAGATAGTTGTCATCACAGCGTACCAATCAAAATGAGCGGCCATACTCAAAATTGTATGAGAAGAAGCAATTTGAAAATTAGACACAAAAAAATAAAAAAAATGTCCCCAATTTTTTTCGGATCGCCAAAATGAGTAATTTTTCAAAAGAGGCCTAGGGAGTATTCGTGAAAAATTTGAAGAAAATTTGATCAAAAAAAAAACAATTTTTCAAGAGAGGTCTACCTTGAGAACAACTATCAAACATTGGAAAGGAATCCGATCAAAATTGTGGGAGAAGAAGCAATTTGAAAATTTGACACCAAAAAATTAAAAAATGTCCCCCATTTGGCCAATTTTTTGCGGATCGCCAAAATAAGTAATTTTTCAATAGAGATCTACCTTGAGAACAACTATCACAAATTGGAAAGGAATCCGATCAAAATTGTGCGAGAAGAAGTAATTTGAAAATTGTAGACCAAAAAATTTGAAAATGTCCCCCATTTGGCCAATTTTTGGCGGATCGCCAAAATAAGTAATTTTTCAAAATAGGTCTACCTAGGGAATATGGGTGCAAAATTTGAAGAAAATCTGATCAAAATTGTGGGAGAAGAAGCATTTTGAAAATTGGCAACCACATAATTACAAATGTCCCCCATTTGGCCAATTTTTGGCGGAGTGCCAAAAAAAGTAATTTTTCAAGAGAGATCTACCTTGAGAACAACTATCAAAAATTGGAAAGGAATCCGATTAAAATTGTGCGAGAAGAAGCAATTTGAAAATTGTAGACCAAAAAATTTGAAAATGTCCCCCATTTGGCCATTTTTTGGCGGATCGCCAAAATAAGTAATTTTTCAAAATAGGTCTACCTAGGGAATATGGGTGCAAAATTTGAAGAAAATCCGATCAAAATTGTGGGAGAAAAAGCATTTTGAAAATTGGCAAACACAAAATTACAAATGTCCCCCTTTGGCCAATTTTTGGCGGATCGCCAAAAAGAGTAATTTTTCAAGACAGGTCTACCTTGAGAACAACTATCAAAAATTGGAAAGTAATCCGATCAAAATTGTGCGAGAAGAAGCAATTTGAAAATTTGACACCAAAAAATTAAAAAATGTCCCCCATTTGGCCAATTTTTGGCGGATCGTCAAAATGAGTAATTTTTCAAAAGAGGCCTACCTTGGGAATATTCGTGCGAAATTAGAAGAAAATCTGATCAAAATTGTGGGATAAGAAGCATTTTGAAAATTGGCAACCACAAAATTACAAATGTCCCCCATTTGGCCAATTTTTGCCGGATCGCCAAAAAGAATAATTTTTCACGACAGGTCTACCTTGAGAACAACTATCCAAAATTGGAAAGGTATCCGATCAAAATTGTGGGAGAAGAAGCAATTTGAAAATTTGACACCAAAAAATTAAAAAATGTCCCCTATTTAGCCAATTTTTGGCGGATCGCCAAAATGAGTAATTTTTCAAAAGAGGTCTACCTAGGGCATATTCGTGTAAAATTTGAGAGGAATCCGATCAAAACTGAAGGAGAAGAAGCATTTTGAAAATTGGCAACCGAAAAATTTGAAATGCCCCCCATTTGGCCAATTTTTTGCGGAACGCCAAAAAAAATAATTTTTAAAGAGAGGTATACCTAGAGAACATTCGTGTAAAATTTGGTGAAAATCTGATCAAAATTGTGGGAGAAGAAGCATTTTGAAAATTGGCAACCACAAAATTACAAATGTCCCCCATTTGGCCAATTTTTGCCGGATTGCCAAAAAAAGTAATTTTTCAAGAGAGATCTACCTTGAGAACAACTATCAAAAATTGGAAAGGAATCCGATCAAAATTGTGCGAGAAGAACAATTTGAAAATTGTAGACCAAAAAATTTGAAAATGTCCCCCATTTGGCCAATTTTTGGCGGATCGCCAAAATGAGTAATTTTTCAAAAGAGGTCTACCTAGGGCATATTCGTGTAAAATTTGAGAGGAATCCGATCAAAACTGAAGGAGAAGAAGCATTTTGAAAATTGGCAACCGAAAAATTTGAAATGCCCCCCATTTGGCCAATTTTTGCCGGAGCGCCAAAAAAAATAATTTTTAAAGAGAGGTATACCTAGATAACATTCGTGTAAAATTTGAGAGGAATCCGATCAAAACTGAAGGAGAAGAAGCATTTTAAGTAAAAGTTTACACACGTACATACACACATACATACGCACATACGTACATACGGACGACGGATACCCCTCTATTGATAAGATAAGACCAGCCCGACATAGTCGGCTGATCTAACAAGGAAAGAGAGAAAAACTCTGAAACGAATACTGTTAGGCCAAAAATGAAGAACTTTGTTTCAGAACGTAACTTTTTCATAATGTTAATACACAAAAACGAGTTTTCCCGGGTGGAAGCTAACCGAACAGGGATGCTGGAGAGGTTGGGTTTTGACGGTTCAGGTATTTACCGACATTTACACAATTTAAAAAAAAATTTAAATTCCCACCATTTCGGCATTTATTGTTCATTTGCCAAAAAAGCAAAGCCCAGGAGGAGAAGTACCTAAGAAACTTTCGATTAAAATTTTTATAACTATTTGAAAAAGACTGACAGAAATGAATGGTTCGACAATTCAGCTATTTACTACCACTACTTCAAAGTTCTGTCATTTTGGCAGTTTTTAGCGAACCGCGAAAAATAATAATAGCATGATAGGGGAACCCCTGGGGAACATCCCTGCGAAACAGCTAAACCATTGGTGTAAAACTGTAGGAGCAGAAGCATTTTAAAAATGGGTCAAAACGGACACAAAAAGTCCCGCCATTTTGTAAGTTTTTCGTCAATCGTCAAAAAACCTAATAGCCAGGTGGGGGACCACTCAGGGAATATTCCTGGATCATATCAAAACGATTGGAGCAAAACTGTAGGAGCAGTAGCATTATAAAGAAAAAGTTTAACATACGCACATACATTCAAACCACCTATAGTGATACGACTAACCCTGTCCGACAAAGTCGGCTGGGTTAAAAAGGGGTTTTCAGCTCAAAATAAAAATAAATTTAAGGGCTTTAAGGGTTTTTTTTTTATTTTAAGGCTGATGAAAAATAAAGGTTTTTAAAGGGTTTTTAAGTTTTTCGTTGGTTCCTTGAAAGCCTGCTCATACTCATGCCAACTCAGGTGAACATTCGGGGATTGGTTTTGACATCAAAGGGTTTTATAACGCACTCAGGCCGTGAACCCTAAACGTGACTACAGGCATTGACAACAGTACGATTAACTAAAGAACACCGAGGAACATTCCGATAAAATGTCACTACTGAACCGAAAATGTAGCCATCAACACACCAGGACGTGCAGCCATTACTCCTATAATATAATGAAACCGAACCGCTCACACATTCCGTCAGTGTTTGTCCGATCGCAAAACAAAGAGTTACAGCCCAGTAAAAGACTGGCCATATGGCAAACGTTTGTATGACACATTATGACACAGCTTGTTGGCCCAAAGTCTGTGGCCTGTTGCTTAGGACCACTTAAGAAGTACCTGCCACAGTACTTGTCAAAGTACCTGTCAAACTTAAAAGTGAACTTGACCAATAACTCGGTAAATAGTGTGGGAGCTCTAGCGATTTGAAAACTTATCAAACACTAACTAGAACCACATTTCGCTAGCGAAATGTTAAAGACTTGACAAAAATTTAAAACGCAAAAAATATTTCCTTCAATATGTTATTTCTTGAATAATATATTGCAAACAACACAGCTTGAATATGTCTTATAAGCAGACATGAGAACAGCCGGAGGCGAAAAAAGCGGAGATTTTTTTTGAAGGGCCGAAGGCGTTGATCTCGGAGACCATAAATTTGAAGCCCAAAAAAGCGGAAAAAGCGGAGATTTCTCATGTCTGTATAAGCCGGTGACAGTAACACGGAATCCGGCGGCGGCGACTCGGAGTGAACAGGTCATTTTTCTCTCATACCACAACCACCCCCTACCCCACCACCCCCCCCCCCCCCCCTCACCCGACGAAGCTGGCACTTACTTTTTCACTGCATGACTTGTCTGATACAACTTGACCTGGTTCGAGGAAAGCGCAAAAGCCACATTCACACCAACAGGAACCAGTGTTTTCGAGAAAATTTTGTTGCAGGGCGAACGATAATGGCGAAGAGGGGAAGAACATTTAGTAGGGTCAAAATGCATTAGTCAGAACCAGGTGATTCCGGTGATATATATATATATATATATATATATATATATATATATATATATATATATATATATATATATATAATATACATATGTAAAGTAAGATTTGCAGGCATGTAAGCGCAAGCTTTAAAACCTTTAATAAACCTTTCTTTTTTTTTACCATTCTTTATTTTTGTAAAAAATAAATTAAAAAGCTTAAATTTTTGTTGGAAGTCAAAAACCCCTTACACAATGTTTCTGCATGCCAGAATCATATATATGCATTTGTGCCAACTTTACAGCAATCCTTTCAACCGTTTGACAGCCTTAAGCATTTTTAAGGACTACATTACATCACTATATTTCGAAAAGCCAAATGTTTTTACGATAACTTTGTAGAAAACCCGGAGAATCTGAAGGCAACCTGATTGAATATTCCTGTGAAAAAGTGATGACATTAGCCCAGTACACAAGCCCAGTACACAAGCTCAGTACACAAGCCCAGTACACAAGCTCAGTACACAAGCCCAGTACACAAGCTCAGTACACAAGCCCAGTACACAAGTACACATTCGAGTGTCCTCACATCTCAATTAACTAATCAATAAACAATAAATTCTATAATAAACAACGTGTAAAACAATTACACATGGTACTTCCTACAATATAAATATCACATAAAATGCACACTTCTAACATTCATTCCTAAAATTCACCATGAAAGCACCATTTTTGGCGGTGTGAAGACTAAAATGAAAACAATGATGTTCACATTTACACCAAGTAACTCCTGAACAATCTCTGGAATGACGTCATACACTTTCCAGTATCGTAACTCTCAACAAAATTTAGACAAAACACAGCACAGACAAGTAGAGGTCTGTGTGCATGACAGGGAATTCGCGTGATCAGGGAAATCGCGTGATCAGGGAATTCGCTTGATCAGGGAATACGCGTGATCAGGGAATTCGCTTGATCAGGGAATACGCGTGATCAAGGAATTCGCGTGATCAGGGAATACGCGTGATCAGGGAATTCGCGTGATCAGGGAATACGCGTGATCAAGGAATTCGCGTGATCAGGGAATACGCGTGATCAGGGAATACTCGTGATCAGGGAATACGTGTATAGTCTTATAACCTTTCGTGTACTATGGAAGTAATCCACCAAATACCAAGCCTGATTTTTTGAACCTGCATTACTTATTCAGGGCGAATGTGTGCGCTGTGATTTAAATATTAATTAAATATTAATGTGTGTTAAATATTAAATATGAATGGGTGTTAGCATCATCATCATCGTCATCATCATCATCATCATCATCATCATCATCATCATCATCATCATCATCATCATCATCATCATCATCATCATCATCATAATGAGCATCATTATTAAATATTATTATTATTATTACTATTATTATTAAATTATTGACGTATTTTTCATTTATTATTTTTTTGGGGTTGAAATAACATAAAATTTTGGTATGACTTGACCATTCCACCTTGAAAGGGCCATTCAAGTGATATCAGTGGTGGGGGGAGGGGAAGGGGTATCCGGCGCATGTATCACTGAAATGCCATCCGGAATAAATGGCACCCGGAATAAATGGCACTCGGAATAAATGCCACATTTCATAAATTCATTCATTTTTAAGCGTTATTTAAAGTTTGCAATCACAAAATCTCATGCGCTATATTTAATATTAACAAAAACACAAACACACTCAGTAGTCGGCAATAATGCATAATAAAATTTAATGGTCTATAGCAAACAAATCGTCTTGTTTACCTTTGTAGGAAACAAATAGCATTTCCGGGAATTCGCGTATTCGCTGATCAAACGAATTCTCTTTTACACGAATTGCCTGTAACACGAACTGCATGTAACGCGAACTGTTTGTAACACGAATTGCCTGTAACACGAATTGCTCGTAACACGAATTCCCTGTAAGACGAATTCCTTGTAAAACAAATTCCCCGTAACATGTATTCCCTGTAACATGAATTCCCTGTAACATATACAACCCACACGTTTTTTACAATCACACCGAAATAAGCGACAATGCTACACTGACAGATAAGACATTAGGACAACTCGGTCGATTACAAGAAACATCTTCATTAGTTCCTTGTAAAGAAGGTTTTTTTCCCTGCACCTTTTGGCATATATGACGTCACGACACAACACCCCGGGATTCCCTGAGAACTGATAGGAGGGAAACACCCCCGCGACACCTCAGCCCGCCCCGTCAAAGAAGCTCAGGTTCTGAACTGCTGAGGTTTTTGTCATCAATTCCAAAAACCTTTGTACACTCGCTAGTTTTTTCTAACACTCGCATGCTTTTTTTCTAAAAAGTTACAAAATGATGCAAAAAATGGAACAGTTTCCTACAAGTACATCTTAACACCTCTGTGGTAACCAAGTAATACTTTTAAAGTAACCAAGTTTATACTAAATAATTATAACTCCAACGTGGCGTCATTACGGCAACTTCTGAAATGAATTCTGTATAAATTATGCACTAAATTGTTTTGAAAATATTTTTTATTTTTAAAACTTGACTACGTCTCGAGGAGTACGTCTATCCCCCGTGGAGGATATGGTTTGTGTAAGGCTGTTGCGTGTTGACTTCGCAAAAAAAAATTTACAAGTGGAAGGATGTAAGTCGACGTAGTGTCTAACATTTAGACGGATCAATCCATTAACCAGTATTCGCGTGAGACTGTCGTAGGTACGCTAAGTACAGCGCCGATTTTGAAAAATTCGCCATTTTGTCAAGTCCCATCCGGAAAATGCTTGATCACTGCACTGCGGAAGGTGCCAGGGAGCCCGTGTGCAGAATTTGAAACGAATCCATTCATTAATGTGGCCTTTAGACGCGTGAGACTGCCGTATATATAAAGTCCAGTGCCAATTTTCAAATGTCCGCCATTTCGTCAATTTTTGGTCGATCCGGAAAATTCTTGGTTACTGCACTGCGGAAGGTTCCAGAGAAGCCGTGTACAAAATTTGAAACGAATCCGTCTATTAATGTGGCCTGAAGACGCGTGAGACTGCCGTATATACGCTACGTCCAATGCCGATTTTCATAAGTCCGCCATTTTGTCAATTTTTGGCCGATCCGGAAAATTCTTGGTCACTACACTGCGGAAGGTTCCAGAGAAGCCGTGTACAAAATTTGAAACGAATTTGTCTATTAATGTGGCTTGTAGACGCGTGAGACTGCCGTGCATATAAAGTCCAGTGCCAATTTTTAAATGTCCGCCATTTTGTCAATTTTTGGCCGATTCGGAAAATTCTTGGTCACTGCACTGCGGAAGGTTCCAGAGAAGCCGTGTACAAAATCTGAAACGAATCCGTCTATTAATGTGGCCTGTAGACGCGTGAGACTGCCGTATATATAAAGTTCAGTGCCAATTTTCAAATGTCCGCCATTTTGTCAACTTTAGGCCGAATCGGAAAATTCTTGGTCACTGCACTGCGGAACGTTCCAGAGAAGCCGTGTACAAAATCTGAAACGAATCCGTCTATTAATGTGGCCTGTAGACGCGTGAGACTGCCGTATATACGCTAAGTCCAGTGCCAATTTTCAAATGTCCGCCATTTTGTCAATTTTTGGCCGATCCGGAAAATTCTTGGTCACTGCACTGCGGAAGGTTCCAGAGAAGCCGTGTACAAAATTTGAAACGAATCCGTCTATTAATGTGGCCTGTAGACGCGTGAGACTGCCGTATATACGCTACGTCCAATGCCGATTTTCAAAAGTCCGCCATTTTGTCAATTTTTGGTTGATCCGGAAAATTCTTGGTCACTGCACTGCGGAAGGTTCCAGAGAAGCCGTGCACAAAATTTGAACCGAATCCATGTATTAATGTGGCCTGTAGGCGCGTGAGACTGAAGCGTGACAGACGGACAGACGGACAGGCAGACGGACAGACCGAAAAGTTCAAAACTATATCCCTCCGTTTCACGGGGGATAACTTCAAAACAAAATTCTTGGATTCACTGAAAAGATGACAAACCCATGCTGGGATACACACGTGACCACAAAACAAAATTCTTCTTCTTTTTTCAATTTCCGGTGTATAAAAACTGCGATCCACACATCTCACTTCACAAAATAACATGATTAAGCTTGAGGTTTCCGAGTCTCACGCTGGATCAGATCCAGGCAAGATCCATGAACATCGCTAAATACAGACCCACCAGGATCACTGAATATGCATAATAACCTAATCGTAGTGTCGGTTCTCAGCCCTTCAGGACTCTATAGAAGGCCACCATCACACCGGTTACCGACAGCAACACGCCTGAAACAAAACATCCTCGCTTAACTAGTCTTAACTAAGCTGCACTCGAAACAACAGTTTGCATTCGGATATTTCTACGGAAATAAATTAAAAGCGTTTTTCTACAGTATGTTTGCTTGTGTTTCTGTTACATTTTCGTGAAGGATCGAAGATTAATTTCGTCGGAACGGCTGAATGATAGGTCAGTAAAAGGTCAATGAAAGGTCAGTGAAAGGTCATTGAAAAGTCAATGAAAAATTAGTGAAAGGTCATTCATTTACAGAACTTATGGCAGGCCCTCTATAATGAGAGACCCAATTTTATTAAAAGCCCCCAAATGAAATAAAAATTTGGACAAGCCCTCTAAAATGAGAGATGCAATTTCGTTTAACAATCGCCAACCGAAATAAATATTTTTGGTATCACTAATCGGTGCATGCAGTGCTGAAAGGGTCAGTGGGCTTTAAATCAATTGCTATTTAGACATTTGTATTAACGGGGTGTGGGTGGGTGCGGGGGACTATTTCTCTGCGGAAGGATCTACTAACGAACGAACAAAGAGTCCCCACAGACTGGCGGCATAAATCATTACCGCTCGTTCAGTCATTGGTCAAAGAACATGACAGTTATTCTTCTTCTTCTTTTTTTTTTTACTCTATATTTCTTTATATTTATTTTTAGCTCTATAATTGCCAATGTGTACCAAGAGCTGCGGTCCAAGCCTTACCAATGCCATACTTGACGAAATCGTTTCGTTTCTTTTCGTACGTCGCCTGAAGCGTCGCCACTTCGTTCTCGATTTTGCTGTTCGTTTTCGTGAACGACACATCGACCGCGCTCTTGAGCGCGTCCACGCGGGAGGTGTTGTCGCGATCTACCCGCTCAAACAGTGTGTTCAGCTTATTCTCCAGACCGGCTACATTCGCCCTCATTTCTCTGTCCACCTTCTCCGACAGATTGTTCAATTTGGCGTCCAAATTTGCCACCATCGTCCGGTTGTCTTGGTGCTGAAAAAAAGAACGAATTTCGTAAAAAAAAGGTCATATTTTATTTATTTACTTGTTTCTACGTGTATTTCATTACAATAAATGCGCTGAAAACGGGACAACTGGGGATTATAATTAGTAAGACTCATTAAGCAAGAATCCTGAACAAATCTTGCCATTTCTAAATATTTCGGCGATTATGAGAGCCAGTTCTTCGACTAGAGTTCTCTCTCTAAAAACACCACACAACACGTTTCAGTGGCCATAATAAATTGAAAAGCCTGTTGAAAGCATAACGTATTTTTTGCTTGTCCGGGCGATATCTCAAAAAGTATTCATCGGATCTTCAAACCTTACAGGAAGAAAGTATATATAGTGTAGATGTGCAACGGGGTTTCAATTTGTCCCATGTCCGTTCGTCTGTCCGTCCGTCCGTTGCTCGAGCCGTTGCACCTTGTAAATTGTTTTTGTATGGGCGGTATTTCAAAAGAGTAACTGGACCACAGTGATGTAACTGCTACTCTGCATCTCTGATGCCTATGTTTTTAACTTACTGCTTCTTTGGCCCTGGCTCTTTCAAGATTCAAATCTAACGCCACGTTACTGTTTAGCTTTGCTATTTCATCCTTGATGTTGGTTTTCAGTTGTTTAATTTCTATATTGAGTTTCTAAAAAAACAGAAGAAGAAAACAGAACTAAAAACTACGCTATCACTATTCTAACCTCTAATTCTGAGAAAAGGTTTTTTTATGATGATGTCTTTAATATTAATGACTTTAAATGTTCCACAATTCATACAGGTGCTTAGCACAATATATAAACATGCGAGAAATTTCAAAGTTCTGCATCCACCCTGAATGGACACTAAACACGCCAGGCCTACAGACGAATTAGCCCACACTTTCAAATCGCATCATTGCTTAGACCCTACCCTTGCGTCGTCTGCTATAATTAGCCAATCTGAACAGACACTAAATAATGACCTCATTGTCGTGACGTAATTGTGAGAACTCGCTCCTCTCTAATATACTCATGTCCTTCTGCACGCTGCTGATCTGCGCATAAACCCGCTGCAGCGCCATCTCCTGGCAACAGTTAGTGACAAAAATAATGCATTTCGCCTACAATATATTCAAAGCAAACGTAAACATATAAACCAAAAGTTTACCAAAAAAGAAACAAAAGCAATGAAATAGTTTATTGTTCGACTGTATGAATACTGCACCTTCGTCTGCCGATTACAACTTTTTAATCTCCCTAAAACACAGCCATATAATTGCCGTAGTGATTATAAAGATCAACCTGTTGCCAGGGCTGGTATGAAATATTTCGAATGAAACATTTCTTGAAATATTTCATGAAATATTTCACTGTAAAAATTTCAAAAATTTCACATTTTTGAAATTTTTTAATAAGAAATAAGTTGGACATCAAGAATACCAAATACTGATGGATATTACATATCCACGGATATTCATCTTAAATTGTCAGTTAACACACTGCGTTGGCAAAACTCTAGTAAACAATGCAGCCACAGAAATCCTGAGTAACAAGGCTAGCAGTTGCTGGCCTGTATCACCGTTGACACATCTACTCCGGGTATCTGAGCGGGTGTTTCTAAGGGGTGGGAAGAGAGGCAGGAGGGTTTATAGGAACTGCTGAAAGGGTGCTCACTGTTAACGGCACAGGGGAAAGAGGTCGGATATGTCTACAATAGGTCAAAAATATAGCAGACAAATATGTTAGCTAAACAAACAGGGAGCAACTCACTATTGAGTTTGCTTCAAGTTTAGCACTGTTTGAATAGTCACCTTTGATTCTGCAATTAAGCAGTATTTCCCATTTAAACGAGAAAAAGCTTTGCAATTATCCGGTTAAAAATACATAATTTTATGCAATCAACCGATTTATGCGTTTAACCGGTATGCGATTCTGTCATTTTATCTGTCTATGCATTTTTGACGGTGGTATATGTTAGATTAAACAAACAGATATTAAACATAGCCTGGAAATGTGTGTTATTCTAATGTGCTCTGAAAGATTTCAAAAATTTCAATATTTCTGAAATATTTCAAAAATTTCAAATTTCATGAAATTTTTAAAAATTTCGAAATTTTTACCAGCCCTGCCTGTTGCTACTATTGGACACGTGTGAGCAAAACAGAAGGCTTCAAATGAACACACAGAAATTGATTCCCTAACTTTTGATAAGCCATTGTTTTGAATAATACGGTGCTGTAGTTTACATGGAGTGGTTTCTCTGCATCATATCACTAAGCTGTCTTGTACTCTTGGCGTGTTTTGTTTCGGTCAAGTATATGTGGGGATCGGAAGTGTTTTTTGGGGGATCGGAAGTGATTTTGGGGGATCGGAAGTGTTTTTTGGGGGGATCGGAAGTGTTTTGTGGCGATCGGCGTACAGTGTGACGTAAATAAAAAAAAAAACAAAAAAAAAAAGAAAAAAAAAAAGGCCGAATGCAGCCAATTTTTTTTTCGAACTGAAATTCAATTCCAGGCAAGATCTTGTATCCAGAATGAAAGTAAATTTATTTTAGAAACTGGAATTACGTTTCCCGAATTTTGAGGTTACCCGAATACGGTTAAATGGGACACATACAGCAGTTTCAGGCGTTCAGTACGCATGCACCAAGTTGTCAAGGCCCGCCCCGAATGAAAGTTTTCACGACCACCAACTCCAAGATCTCTGGCTGGTGGTCAGACCTGTCGAGAATTATCCTGGCGGCAAGAACAGCGTGACGTGTGCACACCCGGGGGATATCCTGGCGACAAGAAGAGCGTGACGTGTGCACACCCGGGGGATATCCTGGCGACAAGAAGAGCGTGACGTGTGCACACCCGGGGGATATCCTGGCGACAAGAAGAGCGTGACGTGTGCACACCCGGGGGATAACAATACACCCCTACAGGGTGAATAACACTATAACTTCCGCAGCTTGTGAGTGCGTACGCAAACCATTTAACTTACAGCCTGAAACACTCGACAGAGGGAGAGACGGGCGTACTCATCGCTATATCCGAAATGTTTGCATGGGAGATAGCGAAATGATTGGCACTGTTACCTGCTGTGTTTTGTTGACTAGATTTACATTCATGTGCTCAAAGTTCACGGTCATGAGTTCCACAAAGACGTCTTTGATCTCTTCCGCTTGTTCCTCAGTGAAACCTTTCAAAGAAAGATCACAGACTGTATCGAAAACTGAATAGGGACATTGTGACCAGCCGAAATCTCGTAAATCGCCTATCAATAGGCTTGCATGGTCGCCAAAAAGTGGTTATCATATTGTTAAACCCGGATATTGAAAATTCGTACAAATTTATAAAGGAATCCGGTCAAATTTATAAGAGAAGAAGTGTTTTGAAAACTAGAAGCTCGAGAAGCATGAATCCGCCGGGGTTTGGGCAAAATTTAAACGTATTTTTTAAAATAATTTACCATTTTGTTAATTCCAGGTCACTGCACTGCACAAGGATTGGAAGCACCTCTGGGTAAAATTTCAAACGAATCCATCTATTAATAATGCTTTAGGCGCGTGAGACTGACTCCAGTATATGCTAACTCCAAAAACACACTTTGCAAATGTTTAAAAATTCACCATTTTGTCAATTTCTGTCGTATTTCAAAAATTCCTGGTCACTGCACTGCACAAGGGTCGGAACCACCCCTGGGTAAAATTTCAAACGAATCCATCCACTAATAAATGCTCTAGGTGCGTGAGACTGAAAGTGCACAGATCGACTGATGGTATTTCTCCAAATTCATTTGGGAACCTTATGGCAGGGGACATTTTGGCCGGTGTAAACCTTAATAAAGCCTTAATTTAGGCTATACCTTTTTGCTTTGGGAAGTTTGGGCCCTCAATTCATTTGGGGATCTTACGGCCTGATACTTTTTGGCGTGGGACATATTGCCCTGGTTTGAACGACAAATTTTGCTTTTGGGACGTTTCGGGCCCAAATTTATTTGATGACCTCATGGTCGGGTACCTTATGGCAGGGGTAAAGCTTAGTGAAACATTAATTTAGGTTATCAGCTTGTTCATTTTCCTTGGACGAACCTGGTCCATTTACAATACCGATCTGTGTTTGTTCCCATAGAAGCTACATACCAAGTTTCATTAAAATCCTTGCAGCAGTTTTTAAGTTATCGTGTTAACAAGCTCTTGATGACAGACCGACAGACCGAAAGACCAACCGACCGACACGCGGTTGATCGCATATATTCCCCCACAGGTTCTACCTGTAGGGAATAAATTAGCAAACAAAAAATTTTAAATGCCCCCCATTCTTCCAATTTTTGATGGATTGCCAAAAAAAGTAACTTTTCAAGAGAGGTCTACCTAGAGAACAATTGTACATAATTGGAAAGGCACCCAATCAAAATTGTTGGAGCAGACGCATTTTGAAAATTGAAAGCCATAGAATTGAAAAATGCACCCCCGTTTAGCCAATTTTGGCTGGTCGCAAAAAAAAAATATAATAATAATTTTTAAAGACAGGCCTATTTAGAGAATATTCGCACAAAATTTACAGAAAATCTTATCAAAATTGTGGGAGAGGAAGCATTTGAAAATTGGCAACCACAAATCTGAAATGTCCCTCATTTAGCCAACTCTTGTGGGGTCGCCAAAAAAGTACCTTTCAAACAGAGGCCTACCTAGAGAACAATAGTACAAAATTGGAAAGGAAATCAACCAAATTGTGTGAGAAGCATTTTGAAAACTGGAAGTCAGAAATTAAAAAAAAATGCCCTCTATTTGGCCAATTTTTGACGGATGGCCAAAAAAAGTAATTTTTCAACAGAGAGAATTTTCGCACGAGACTAGAAGAAAATCTGATCAAAACTGTGGGAGAAGCATTTTGAAAATTGGCAACCGAAAAATTTTAGTCATTTCATGAAATGGCTAAAATTTCCGCTTTGCCATTTCATGAAATGGCAAACCAGAGTTAACAAATAAAAAACAGAACAAACTGAACTTTTTATTTGCAAATTTTGACACCATCACCACACAAATACCAGTGTAACATACAGAAACAACCTTTTTCATACTCTCCGTATTTCTGCGATAATCTTACCGGTTTTTAGTCACAAATTCGAATAGTTACACATTTCAGCGAATCTTTATCAGAACAAAATGCTCTCAAAGTTTAACTTTTGTACATGTGAATTCAACGGTGGAGACTCGGACGATTCTGACACGTCGTTAACAGGAGCATCTGAGCTACTGTCTGCGATATCCAAGTTACTGGTGGTCATATCTGAGTGAGTGGTGGCAATATCCAACTTGCTAGTTGCAACCACTGGTTTGTCTTGGTGTACGATTTCCTGGCTTGGTTCATCCATCCCCCCACCCCACAATTCATTTTTATTTTTTTTCTTTTCTCTATATTTCTTCTCTTTTTTTACAAATTATTGCCCTTTTATCTTCTAATTGGAGGCCATGTAATTGTCCTTTCAACATTGTCGCAATTGCAATTTACATGCCTTTTATGTTTCCACTGAATGCAGGAATTTGTCCTTTCATCTTGTAATTGCACTTTTCAATTATGTTGCTTTGCCTTTCATGTACTCAGTTGCAATTACACAACCAGAAACTGGAGTGTTTGATCATTATAACTGCAATCCTAGAGCAGCGTTGTTCATCCGAAGTGCAATGCAAGGCTAAGGAAACCGAAGAAACCACCCGAACAGATCATTTCGCATTTTGCATTTTTTATTTTAAGGTGTTTTACAAATAAAGAAAAAAATGACAGATACCTGCTTGTTTTATTTTGGTTTTGGCATTCAAAATAAATACAAATAGAAATTAAGTGGGGGGAATTGTCCTAGACCCCCATGTTTAATTGGAAAGTTTTTGAGCCTGTCTGAGTCAATGATTAAAAGGGAACAAAAGTCTATTGTAGATGATTAATGTCTGGGTAATATGTGGTTAAAAGGAGTTCAAAGACCCCTTGATATAATAAATAAAAAAACACCAAAACTGTTTCACAGATTGCCTGATTGTATTTGCCATATTGTGTAATGAAGAGTAGCAATTTTTAGCCATTTCACGAAATGGCTAAAATGTTTTGCCATTTCATGAAACGGCAAAGGATTCCAGGCATTTCACGAAAGTGATTTGCCATTTCGTGAAATGGTGGGTTTCACTCATTGACTATAACATACAGTGGAACCCGCTTATCTCGAAGTGGCTGGGACCAGCGAAATTTGTTCGAGATATCCGAAGTTCGAGATATCCGATAGAACTAAATTTGAATTCGAGATGATTGTCTTAGCCTAGATATTTGAATAAACACATGATATAACATATGTTTGTGGATATGTTAGTTGTTTTATTGTAAGTGTCTGATTTAGTTAAAAAATATGATGTTTAATGAAATATTTATAACCTTGATTAATTTTTATAAAGAAAGCTTTTATAAAATAGTAAAAGAAACACAATTCAATTGAAGGGTTCCGTGCACAAACCTGTTATGTTGAGATAACATGTTTGTGCACTGAGGTATATTTGAGTTCCTGGAGTCCAGATCTATCATCTGTAAAGTTTCCACCGATGAAATATGCTTAGAAATGGTCATCAAAACATGTTAAGTCTTGTTTGAAATGAGAAATCGGGTGCACAATAATGACATGCCGAGATAACATGTCTTTTCCGTTCAAATTTTGAAATTTTCCCGGTTGCACAATCCTGTTAAGTTGTGTTAACATGTGAATAATATCAGAGATAAAATGTAAACAATGCAGAATTCTCGGATGCACAAACATGTTATCCCTTGTTGAAATGTAAATATTTACATATAATACTTCAGCTGCTGATAGGTTTCTGTTAAAAATTATCGCGCATTACACGTGTAACTATGGCCTCCTCCGTCATGGTCAAGGTCAAAAACCGGAAGTTGACCATTACCACGTAAACGGTTAGAGAAAGAGCGATTTTGAGCTTATTTTCGACCCTTTGAGCCTAAAAGACGTTTTATAAGAGGTACCTCCGCGACCTTGACCTCCTGCGTCATGGTCAAGGTCAAAAACCGGAAGTTGACCAGTATCTCGTAAACGGTTAGAGATAGGACGATTTTGAGATTATTTTCGACCCGTTGGGCCTAACAGACGTTGTATAAGATGTACCTCGGTGACTTTGGCCTCCTCCGTCATGGTCAAGGTCAACAAGCATGTCCAAGGACATGACCCAGTCGAGTTACCAAACAAGCATTTGAGAAAAACCCTGAAACGATTACTGTTAGGCCATAAAATGAAGAACTTTGTTTCTGAGCGTAATTTTTTCATAATTTTAATACACAAAAACGAGTTTTCCCGGGTGAAAGCTACCCGAAAGGGGATGTTGGACAGGTTGGGTTTTGACGATTCACGTATTTACCGACATTTACACAATTTCACAAATTTTTCAAATTTCCACCATTTCGGCATTTTTTGTCGTTTGCGAAAAAAGCAAAGTTTAGGTGGAGAAACACCTAAGAAACTTTCAATTAAAAATTTGTAACTATTTGAAATTGACTGAGAATGGTATGACAATTCAGTTATTTACTACCATTTATTCCAGTTTTTGCCGAACTTTAAAGTTCCGCCATTTCGGCAGCTTTTGGCGAATCGCGAAAAAATAATAGCCTCGTAGGCGAAACCCTGGGCAACATCCCTGCGTAACATTTAAACAATTGGAGTAAAACTGTAGGAGGAGTAGTATTTTAAAAATCGGTCAAAACGGGCAAAAAAAGTGCCGCCATTTTGTCAGTTTTTCGTCAATCGTCAAAAAAGTAATAGGCAAGTGGGGGACCACCCAGGGAACATTCCTGCGTAATATCAAAACGATTGGAGCAAAACTGTAGGAGGAGTAGCATTTAAAAAAAAAACAGTTTAACATACGCACATACATTCAAGCCCCCTATAGTGATACGACTAACCCAGTCCGACCGAGTCGGCTGGGTTAAAAACCGGAAGTTGACCATTATCTCGAAAACGGTTAGAAAACTGAATTTGATTATTTGTACCCAAAACAGATTACATTATATTTACTTCGATGTACTCGTTCAAGATAATAATTCGGCAGCTGATAATTATGCCGAAAAACGAAAACTGTGTCTTTGACCAGATATATTGTACCATTGTAAGTGGGTGCCATTGCCGTTGAAGCTAGAAAAGCCAAACTTGGCACATATATAAACGACGATGTGATCTGAGGCGCCCGTTAAAAATTTTTGACCTTCACCTTGATGGCCAAGGTCAAATCGCGAAAAACGTTATTTAAGAAAAACAATGATTTATCTCGAAAAGGGTAAGAGATAGAGCAATTTTGACCTCATTTTCGACCTCCACCCCCTATACGACGTTACGTAAGGTATAACTTCCGGTAACTTCCGTTTTAAGTTATCATTCCAAGTGGGGTCTAATTCGCTGTGCGAATTTCCGTCTAGTTTTGCATTAAAATTATGGTGGATAAACCGACGTAAAATGATCCTTCCTACAATGTCGGCTTAGAGGGTTCCACTGTATTAACTATAAGAATTAACTGTTTGTCGGTCTTTGATTCTGGTCAGTGATGGGGGGAGGCTGTACGCATTAAAACTCCGGGAAACAAATATAACAAGCCATCGTCGAAGGCGCAGACCCCAACCGGACACAACAAGTCGCCATTTTGGCAATTTTTACCGATTTGAAAAATAGCATGGCGTTGCACAACTTCAATATATATATTTTTACTGTGCAAGGTAGTATATGCCTAATTAATAGTATCGGAGATCTCGCGTGGGAAGCACCTAAGTCTTACACTGCAGTTATCTCAAAAGATCACAATTTTTGACAAGTCACCATTTTGGTAATTTTTGGTCGATTTGAAAAATAACATGACGTTGTACAACTTCAATATATATATATATATATATATATATATATATATATATATATATATATATATATATATATATATCACTGTGCAAGGTTGTATATGCCTAGGGTAAATAGTTTCGGAGAACTTGCGTGGAAACAAAACAGCAGCCAAAGTGTGACAGACGGACGGACAGACAGACGGACAGAGGGCAATCTTATAGACCCCCTGCCCCGGGCTCGCCCGGTTCGGGTCTAAAAATTTACTTAAACTTGTTTGGATGCGATGGAGATTAGGAGGTGGTAGTGAAATAACGTTAATATAGAGTAAATGTGATTATTTTCTCAAAATATGCTTTTTAAATGTCTAAAACCAACGAATACGTGTCTAACGTGTTTTCCAGTAACTGGAAATCATTATTTTTATCATTTGTGGGGCGACTCACGTAAAACAGCGTTACTTTCGGTCATGCATACAAATATGCATGTTTTTGCACCCTAAGTAAAACCGACTTTTTACATGTTATCTGGACATTTGTTTACATGTTAAGTCGGAATAACAGGATTGTGCACCCTAAAAGACATTTTCACTGTGAATGCTATGCCGTAATACCATGTTGATTTTTAAAGTTTTTCTTGGTTTTCTGGCACATTTACACATAAAAATTGCATTTTTATAGCTTATCGTGTTTCTAAGGCAGTGACAAATCTGGAGATACTTCATTTATTAAAATCGATCAGACAGTAACAATCACAGACTTAAAATTCAGATTTTGCAGTTTTCCGAACTTTAAGAGCGATTTTCTCGACTGCTGTTAACCCTACATAACAGGTTTGTGCACGGAACCCTTCAATTCATATTTTATTGATAAAATCGGTAAAATTGTTAAAATACAATATGTTCATAAAAGATATTCACAAAATACACAAATAAAATCACGTAAGTGTTTTCAACATTGATCACAAGGCTGATCTATTGTTTTACTAGGTTATCGAAAAGTGACAATATTTTCAAGTTTGATCTGACCGCTGTGCTTATAACTTTAAATCATAAAGAAATAACTTCGAGAAGTTCGAGTTTTGTAATGAGATTCTAGTCATTTTTTGCCAAATTCTGTCAAAAATATGAAAAATTTTCAGCCCAAAATATGTTCGAGATAAAAAAATTCGAGATAACCGATACTTTATAAGACTTATATAAGGAAAAAACATCGGGACTTGGCAATTTGTTCGAGATAACCGAGTGTTCGAGATATCCGAGTTCGAGATAAGTGGGTTCCACTGTATATACAAATCGAGAAAAATGGGTCCTATCCCGCCGGATAACACCTGCAGTTAATTCTTAACACAGAACCACGCAATATAATTTTGTAAAATGAAAAAGCCAGAAGTACCTTTCCGTCGTAAGCGTTTAACCATGGTGTGTGTGTCGAAAGTGTATGTCGGCAAAGGCCGGGAAACGTTTCCGTTTCCTGGGAGGAACTGTTCCGGCATTGGTCCGTTAACTTCGTCATTTCCTGGCAGGAACTGTTCCGGTATTGGTCTGGTAACTTGGCCATCTACATTTTGGAGTGGATCAGTTGCAGTTTGCTCTGAAAGATCAAGTTATTTCAAATAATCATAAAATAATATTAACAGAAATAGAAAAGTTCATATAAAATTTTTAAGTTTTTATCGACATTGGGGAATTGTGCCTAGGGCTATTCAGAACAGCAAGACCATCAAGCGACCGTGCCCAGGTTCCATCACAGTAACAAGACAAAACCGTCAAGTGACCGTGCCCAGGTTCCATCACAGTAACAAGACAAGACCGTCAAGTGACCGTGCCCAGGTTCCATCACAGTAACAAGACAAGACCGTCCAGTGACCGTGCCCAGGTTCCATCATAGTAACAAGACAAGACCGTCCAGTGACCGTGCCCAGGTTCCAATACAGTAACAAGACAAGACCGTCCAGTGACCGTGCCCAGGTTCCATCATAGTAACAAGACAAGACCGTCCAGTGACCGTGCCCAGGTTCCAATACAGTAACAAGACAAGACCTTCAAGTGACCGTGCCCAGGTTCCATCACAGTAACAAGACAAGACCGTCCAGTGACCGTGCCCAGGTTCCATCATAGTAACAAGACAAGACCGTACAGTGACCGTGCCCAAGTTCTTTTACAGTAACAAGACAAGACCGTCAAGTGACCGTGCCCAGGTTCCATCACAGTAACAAGACAAGACCGTCCAGTGACCGTGCCCAGGTTCCATCACAGTAACAAGACAAGACCGTCCAGTGACCGTGCCCAGGTTCCATCACAGTAACAAGACAAGACAGTCAAGTGACCGTGCCCAGGTTCCATCATAGTAACAAGACAAGACCGTCCAGTGACCGTGCCTAGGTTTCATTACAGTAACAAGACAAGACCGTCAAGTGACCGTGCCCAGGTTCCATCACAGTAACAAGACAAAACCGTCTAGTGACCGTGCCCAGGTTCCATCACAGTAACAAGACAAAACCGTCTAGTGACCGTGCCCAGGTTCCAATACAGTAACAAGACAAGACCGTCAAGTGACCGTGCCCAGGTTCCATCATAGTAACAAGACAAGACCGTCCAGTGACCGTGCCTGGGTTTCATTACAGTAACAAAACAAGACCGTCAAGTGACCGTGCCCAGGTTCCATCACAGTAACAAGACAAGACCGTCCAGTGACCGTGCCCAGGTTCCATCACAGTAACAAGACAAGACCGTCCAGTGAGCGTGCTCAGGTTCCATCACAGTAACAAGACAAGACCCTCAAGTGACCGTGCCCAGGTTCCATCACAGTAACAAGACAAGACCGTCCAGTGACCGTGCCCAGGTTCCATCACAGTAACAAGACAAGACCGTCCAGTGACCGTGCCCAGGTTCCATCACAGTAACAAGACAAGACCGTCCAGTGAGCGTGCTCAGGTTCCATCACAGTAACAAGACAAGACCCTCAAGTGACCGTGCTCAGGTTCCATCACAGTAACAAGACAAGACCGTCCAGTGACCGTGCCCAGGTTCCATCACAGTAACAAGACAAGACCGTCCAGTGACCGTGCCCAGGTTCCATCACAGTAACAAGACAAGACCGTCCAGTGACCGTGCCCAGGTTCCATCACAGTAACAAGACAAGACCGTCCAGTGAGCGTGCTCAGGTTCCATCACAGTAACAAGACAAGACCGTCCAGTGACCGTGCCCAGGTTCCATCACAGTAACAAGACAAGACCGTCAAGTGACCGTGCCCAGGTTCCATCACAGTAACAAGACAAGACCTTCCAGTGACCGTGCCCAGGTTCCATCACAGTAACAAGACAAGATCGTCCAGTGACCGTGCCCAGGTTCCATCACAGTAACAAGACAAGACCGTCCAGTGACCGTGCCCAGGTTCCATCACAGTAACAAGACAAGACCGTCAAGTGACCGTGCCCAGGTTCCATCACAGTAACAAGACAAGACCGTCCAGTGACCGTGCCCAGGTTCCATCACAGTAACAAGACAAGACCGTCCAGTGACCGTGCCCAGGTTCCATCACAGTAACAAGACAAGACCGTCCAGTGACCGTGCCCAGGTTCCATCACAGTAACAAGACAAGACCGTCCAGTGACCGTGCCCAGGTTCCATCACAGTAACAAGACAAGACCGTCCAGTGACCGTGCCCAGGTTCCATCACAGTAACAAGACAAGACCGCCCAGTAACCGTGCCCAGGTTCCATCACAGTAACAAGACAAGACCGTCAAGTGACCGTGCCCAGGTTCCATCACAGTAACAAGACAAGACCGTCCAGTGACCGTGCCCAGGTTCCATCACAGTAACAAGACAAGACCCTTCAGTGACCGTGCTCAGGTTCCATCACAGTAACAAGACAAGACCGTCACGTGACGGTGCCCAGATACTATCGCAGTAACAAAACAAGACCGTTTATGTTTCTCAGTACAAAATCATTATTTGACTATAAAAATAGTGCGCCATAATTTATAACAGGGCAATTTTCAAAGGCGTAGCCACGTTTTTACAACTGGGGGGGGGGGGCAAACTTTCGTAACGGGAGGGAGCCGAGGGATGCTCTGGTCCCCTGCTCTGAAAAGTGGGGGGGGGGGCGGGGTGAGGCACCCCCGGCCCCCTCGGGTGGCTACGCCTATGATTTTTATGTGATGAACCCTTTCTGAAACAAGAGCACTGGAACGCTGCAAATCCCCTCGCCCTTCGCACGTTTTGTAACATAAAAACAGTATGACATATTTAACAAGTTCAGTTTGTATGCATACATTACTTTCAAATGGAATGGCTAGGTTTCGATCTAATATTGGCTAAAGAAAGAAAAGTCGGACAAACTGAATACGAGTTGCACAACTACAATATGTGATGAGAAAATCTGTATAGGATTTGATATGTGTGTGCTTACCCGTTCGGAGCAGGTCTGCATACAAGACTCGGATCAAATAGCCTTTATGGTCGCAAAATATACCAAGTTTCGATCTCAATTTGGGCTAAATAAATGAGAAGTCGAACAAACTGAATACGAGGTGCACAACTACAATATATGAGGAGAAAATCTGTATAGGATTTGAAAAGTGTGTGCTTACCCGTTCGGAGGAGTTCTGCATACAAGACCTAGACAATATAGCCTTTACATTCATAAAATGTGCTAAGTTTCTTCCTGAATTTTGGCTAAATAAATGAAAAGTAGGACAAACTGAATACGAGGTGCACAACTGCAATATATGAGGAGTAAACCCGTTCGTCGGACCACTACCCAAAAGCGTGACGGACGGAGGGACGGACAGACACAAATCTATAGGTCCCAATCCGAAGGGTTGGGGTCTAAAAAGATATTGAAACTGACAACAATTTGCTCAAACTTTTAATAAATTTGTAAAATAGCGTGCGGGTTGTTAAAAACACAATAAGCCAAATCAAAACGTTGGGTGTTTTGAATAAAATGCGCAAGAACTTTGAGTTTCGACTGCGAGGGAACCGAATAAAAATGAAAAGAAATTAAAACTTGAAACTGTTTGCTAAAACTTTAATAATTTTTTAAAATAGCATACGGGACATTTAGGCCAAATCTATCTTCTTTTTTTTCATTTTTTACCCGGTAATTTTTATTCGAAACGCAGAATTTTGGCGCATTTTCATTGGGAAAGCCCAAAGTGTGATTTGGCTTTTTGCTCTTTGGATCAAGAAAATTTACGTGAAATCTCTATCATTTTTTTTCTAATTTTTACCGGTCATCAGTTTATTCAAAACGCAGATTATTGCGCCTTTTATTCGGAACGTACATAGTGTGACTTGGCTTATTTCACTTCCTCCTACACCGTGTAGAAGAACGAATGGCTACTGTACCCGTAAATCCAAATCGGTGAAATTGAAGAGACCATTTTCCATAGCTCAAAACAACTTTTATTTGTCACGTATCGAAAAATAAGGAATATTTGAGTCGAAAGGGTTGGCAAATTTGCGTCCGGCTTATTACGTTTAGTTACAATTGAACGTTTTTTTTTTGTCACCAATTACGATCTACTCGTAATCTGACCAATTCTATCTCCTCTCCCTCCTAGGTTACTTAACGACGAAAGAGATATCCCTCACCAATAGTACACAGTTTCCGGTTCTGAGACTGGGTTACGTTTAGCAAGCTCCTCCTTTGTACGCAATGACTATTTGCTTTTCTCCATGTTACCAACCAGGCATTCGAGAGAAAGGGGTTGCTTAATATTTTTGTAAGTTTCATATTACGAAATTTATTCCATCTGTTTACATAAAAGGTAAGGCTAGCTGTCCTAAACGTAAGCTGCTATTAACAGAAAAGTACTGAAAATAAATTAAGACCCATCATCAAGGCAAAAAAAAAAAAAATCGCTTGGTTGTCCAAAAATATATGTGGCACAAAATAATTTCTTTGAAATATGTATAGTTATAAAATGTTCCTATTTTGTTATCCATCAACTTGAAAAATATTGTTTTCAATATTACTGATTCCTATTTTTTTTCTAGTTATATCAACTATCCGCTCCCGGTAAATTTGTTCCTTTAACTGGCTAATAAGCAAAAGGAAACGATAATTCTTATATTTACTAGCTTGCTCCAACATGGCAAAAATGCCTTTGTATTCTTTCTATTTGTTTATTTTACTGTGCATATATAATTCTTTTTCAAAATATAAAACGAAGTAATAACATATTTCTAGCATATTTTGATGCAACGCTAAGACTGCTGCGGGTCTTAAAATGATGTCAAATTGTTGTGTATTAAGAAAAATTTTCTTTAAAGGAAATGAAAGCATATTAATGGTCAAATCTGCACTTCACCATTTATTTATCTCGAAGAGTACTCTTGTGATCATTCATACCATCGCCACTGTCGTAGTTAGAGAAACAGCAGTGCGACTAGGATGTAGCTTGGGGAGGTCGGTAATGGATTGATTTCTTTTGTGTTACCACCCCAATTAGCAACACAACCCACTTTCTCTTGCTGATCGAAGAATGCCAAAGATGCTCTTTTCAGCTCGTGAAAAGCCCGACTCTTCTAGTCTAAAAACATATGCAAAAGAGTTGGAGAGGGTGCACGTTTAGCCAGGATAAAAAGTGAGACTCTTCAGGGCTCTTTGTTACAGAAACGGCTCATCTGTAATCCTGAATAAACTTCAATAAAAAACTTAACATTATCTGAAATTTATAATTTGTTTCACTATTTTTTAACAAGTTTGCACAAATTTTACCTTGCTATTTTGCCAATGTTATCCTTAATTTTAAATCTGGACACGATATCATTGCAAATTGGTTGTAAAGAAATGATAAGAAAGCATTCAAAACACAGAGAGAGTGGCTGTGCTTTTCCTGAAAAACATTGCCTAAAAAGAGAAGAGATCTCGGATCGTTGGCAGAGGGAGAGCAGGAGTACCTAATTTTTTATGCTGCCAAGCGAATGGAACCGTTTTTTATGAGTGCAACGTCCAGAAACCTATCATGCTGGGCTTATATTCTAAAAACCTTAATATATTCAATCAAAATATTTTTTAAAGAAAGTCGGAAACAACCCAAGGGTTTTCACAATATCTTTTCCGGGTATGGTAAAAAATAATCTATGTTTCTGCGTATTCAGAAGTTATGGAGAAAACAGCATCTCTGCAAACTAACCATTATAGTACTCATATGTATCATAATTTCCAAGTCAATAAAGAAAAGTCAGGGGGGAAGAAAAGGGTAAACGTTGTTTCTGGTTTTTAACCACTTTAGATAAAGAGAAGAAATTTATCTTGAAATTCTGTGCTTGTACATCTGACATTCTCATTTTCATAACAGTAATGCTTTAAATACTTCAAAGTAGCAACTTATAAATTAATAATAAAAGTGTAATGTCATGTAAGCATTTTATATAACTTTCAATCTGTAGTTTTGGAGAGAAAATACGAAAAAAAAATTTTGGTCAATTTAGAGCCATCGGAATTTAAAGAAAATAAATCCAAAATTCAAATAAACAGAGACAGTGTTTTAAATTGCTATGAGAAACAATACTACACTTTAATTGGCCTATAATATCTCAAGAAGAATGTCCAATGATCATTTCCAGGTACATTAAAGCAACCAACATTTTAGCCTGGCAGACCGATTATCACATGCCTACGCGTTAAATATGACAAAGACAGCTTTTATCCTCAACTCGAAAGTTGAAATTTTTTCTGATGTGACACATCAAGCATGAATATATACATGGATGTAACTTTTTATGCTATGGGATTTTAATCCCCAACGCGTATTGAAATCTTTAAAGTTTAAATGTAAAATATAAAGTAAAAAATACATTCTCGTTACGTGAAAGGCAGAAAAAGTACTGAAATACACTTTCATAGGAAAGTTTTATCCTAAAATGTGTCGTTCACATTTTCACATAGGAAAGACTTCAAACAGTTCAAAGTAACAATTTATAAATTTTTGATGCCAATTTAATGCAATACTGACGTTTTATAAACCATTGCATTTTTAGGTTTTAGAATACCAGGACAGAACCTACCCCCCCCCCCCCAAACAAAAAAATTTAAAAAAGAAAAGTGTTCGGCCTGGTTCTGGTCGTATTGTTTTGAGAGGCATTCAAAACAGTTCCGTGGCATGCCTGGTTAATTGTTCTTGCTTTATTACTGATTTTTCTCCAGCGTGATGACCTGCTCCTCCTCCGAAAAAAGTCATGAATTAGCTTAATTCAAGCAACGATCTGAAGGGTGTTGCGACTAAATGTATAATTTTTGCCTTTACACTTTCATTTGAAACTAAAATGTTCAAAAGTTTTATGTCTAATAACGTTGTAGTTTCCGAAAAATCCTCTATAGTTTTCTTAGAGGCTGACTCCTCTCTTTACGATTTCGCCTCCTAAACATCCAGATCATTCCTTGAACGGCGCTGCGACAGATCTCCATGCTGTTGAATTAAACAGGATTTTGCAACATTACTTTCTGACGTTAAATAATCTTCAATTGACACCCCACTCCATGTTTTTTCACTAAATAGAAAAAACGTTTGTGCGTTACTGCTGTACCGAGAGACTTACTTTTGGGAAGACAGATAAGTGGCGGTTGACAGATGTGATAAGAAGTTGAGTCCTAAT
Source organism: Protula sp. h YS-2021 (assembly GCA_949752745.1). Lineage (NCBI taxonomy): Eukaryota > Metazoa > Annelida > Polychaeta > Sabellida > Serpulidae > Protula > Protula sp. h YS-2021. Next base: position 13,131,197 of record OX457027.1, on the reverse strand, counting down.
ATGAGCGTAAGTCATGGTTTCGATAACAGCAATTGCAACAGGTGTCGAAATTGCTTAGTTGGTTTCGATAACAGAAATTATCCAAAGTGTTAGCAGGTGTTACAACTGCTTCTCACAGCCCAACAATATTTCTAAACATTTCAGAAATTATATGAAAATGTTTTTTGATAAATACATCTTTTCTTTGGTTTTGAATATCGCACATATTCTACTATCGTCCACACCTGAGGCAAAAACGGCTCATTACTCAAGTTTGTGGGCTTCGGTAAAATTGAAAGCAATTTGACATAATGCCTGTCAGTGTTCATTGCAAGAAAACAGCCAACTACAATGAAACTCGGTTCCCTGGACCGTAATCGTACACCAGAAGATCAATAGCCTGTAAATTTGACGTATATGGCTATTTCACTTAACTTACCTGGTACCTTTCCTAAAATTGCTCGCTAATCCACTAGTCATCATGAAGAATCACGCCCTCAATAATGTCGCCGCGTTTCCACGCGGACCTGGTGTCTGCACGGGCCTCCCAGCTCTCCCATGGATCCCAAATGCCCCCATGTCACGTTTGCGGGCGTCTTTAAATCTGAGTTTTGGACGTCCTTTTGGCCTTTTGTAATCAGCCATTTCACACCATAAAGTAAATCCTTAGGGATACAGCCATCATCCATAGGGCAAACATGGCCAAGCCAGCGTAGTTATCTCTGTTTCAGCAATGCAGACACCCTTGGGAGTTGGGCCCTCTGTAGTACGACCGCGTTTGGTACACGGTCCTGCCAGGTTATGTAGAGTATACGACGTAGGCATCTCATGTAAAAACTATTTAGCTTCCTTTCTTGGTAGTCCATGATACGCTATCATAGAGCAAAGTACTAAGAACGCACGCTCTGTAGATGCACATCTTCGTTCTTGTCGTAAGTTTTGGGTTGTTCCAGGCGCGCTTCGTAAGACGACCAAAGGTGGTTGCGGCTTTGCCTATGTGTATGCTTATATTGTCGTCCATCGAAACTGAGTCTGTGACGGTTGACCAAAGGTAGCAGAAACTGTGCACAACTTCTAGGGGAGCGTTATTTAGGGTAATTACAGGAACCTATAGGGCATCTTGTGTCACGATAACCGTTTTCTTCACGCTGATTGTTAGTTCGAACTTGTCACAAGCAATGGCGAGGCGGTCCACCAGGTGCTGCAGTTTCTGTTCGCTATGCAACTAGAGCTGCATCGTCCGCAAACAGGAGTTCCTGTATCATGACGAGTCTGCGCTTAGTCTTCAACCGACCTCTACAAGCACTGTACAATTTAAAATCTGATCTCGTGTATACATAGATAGTTTCTTCGACAGAGCGTAATGCAAAGTGGAGTGGTAAGAAGTAGAATATGCAAAACAGAACTGCGGCCATAATGCACCGCTGCTTCACACCGTTGAGGATTTCAAAGCTGTTGGACGTATTACTATCGAAGTCGACTGAGCTGCGCATGCCGTCGTAAAAAGCACGAATTGGACCCAAAAGTCTGGGTGGGGACCCTATTCTAGCCAAGATCTTGGATAGTCTTGATCTGCTCAAGGTGTCCACGGCTTTGGTCAGATCGACGAAGGCAATATATAGGGGTTTCTGTTGCTCTCTATACTTCTCCTACAGTTGCCATAGGGAGAATATCATGTCAACTGTTGACCTTTTTGCTCTAAAGCCACATTGAGATTCCCTATTCACTTGTTCTGCAAGCGTTTGTATTCTCTTGAGAATGACGCGCGCAAGCAATTTTCCGTTAATGCCCAATAGTTATTGCAGTCGCTCCGGTCTCCTTTGTATTTGTACAAAATGTAATAGTTGCATTCTTCATATCTTGTGAGACGGAGCCTTGTTTCCAACAGCGTAAAAGTTATGCGTGCGTGTAGCTTGGGAAGGAGGTACTGTTTACCACATTTGAGGATTTCAGCTGGGATACAATCCTTTCTTGGGGTCTTTCCACTAGACAATGCTTCGAGGGCTTTACCAAGTTCAGCTAGGCTGGGCTCTGCGTCGAGTTCCGTAAGGACTGCTCGTTGGCGGTGTCCTCACTGACTTCTGACGCGCTTGAGCACAACTCGCAGTACTGTTCGACCCATTCTCCATATGTTTGCCTTTGTGATTATTTCTCCTGAACTGGTTTTAAGAGGGGCCGTCTTTTTGACTGGCGGTCCCAGGGCTTGTTTTATGCCGTCATACATCGCGCGTATGTTGCCCATGTCTGCTGCCTCTTGAATATTATTACACAGATTGAACCAGTCGAGATTCGCAAATTATCTGTCGTTCCGTTGAACATCGCTTTTGGCACGTTTTAGGCTATAAAGCGTTCCCGGCAATGGGGTTTTATTATGTGCAAGGTAGGCCTCCTTCTTTGCTTCTATAGCTGGTGTAATTTCGTTAGCTTAGGCAGCAAACCAATCCTTACTTCGGTTGATACTCTTGCCAAAACAATTTATAGCAGTTTCATGTATGGCTGATTTGAGCTTTGACCATGCATCGTCAATGCTACAATACTGACTTTGGAGGGATTTCACCTTTAGAAGAAGTTCCTAGTGAGTTTGACGAAGTGTAGTTTCTTGGTGATGGCCTTGACCTTACCTAAGACCAGAGAATGGTCAGTGTCGCAGTGTGGTAGGTGCGAGTATGTATCATCGTAGGCAAGTCGCGTCGCCTGATTACTAGAGTTTGAGTTGATAGAGTTGATGCCAATGGCCAGATCTTGGATGTCTCCATGAAAGCTTGTGACGTCGTTTAGCTTACCCACGCCGTGCTTGCCAAGACATAGCGGCCACGTCGAATAGTCAGCACCGATCCTCGCGTTGAAGTCGTCTAGCAGGTAGATCTGTTCTTTGGCGGAATCTGCGAGATTTCTTGGCTGAGACTGTCGTAAAACTGGTCTTTATCGTCGTCGTTTGAGAAAAGTGTTGGTGCATATACACTAGTGAAGTTGGCGGCACCAACACTAGTTGAGAGACGAAGGATCATTTTGCGCTCAGAGACTCCATTTGGTGGTTCCATACACTGCAGAAGGACGAGCGCTTCTTCGGCTGGCTTACTATGCCAGAAAAACGGGTAGTGGTTTTCGCAGAAGGAACCATTGTCAGGTAGCCTGGTTTCCTGAAGAGCGACTATATCTACATTCAAAGTTCACGATCAATTTGGATTGTTATGCGAATGTCCTGTGTTGCGTCAAGATCAGGGTTCAGGCCGGGACACATGGTCCTAACATTCCAAGTACCAATCCGTACAAGTCTGTTTACTTTGGGTACAGATGTTACGATCTGCTTGTCAAGGAAAAGAAATCTTTAAGTTCCACGCACCCAGAGAAACAGGTAGGCCGTGGCGGAACCGTACCTTATTGGCTGGGGCTGCCCAGCTTTAGGCGGGAGGTGAAACATGGGGAGCGTTGATCTCTCCCACCGTCGGAGGCGACCCGTGGCGCCCTTATACTACGCCATCTTCTGCAGATAGCCTGGCCAGATGGAAGACACAAATTTGCATAGTATTTGTGTCTCTCTCTTTCGACCCTGCCGGCTGTATACAAAGAAGCCGGTGCTAATACGTCCGGAGAAGGTTCGGTTGCAGTTTTCTGTCGGGGTTGACTCCCTTAGCCAGTCATATCCACTATGTGACCCACAAGGCAGCAGGGTCTGTTTGGGATTTTTCTCTACTAAAATGGTCTTCGTCCAAGGCTAAGGACACATTTTGTCCTACCATTCACCCATGGTTGGGGGATGGACTGGTGAGTGCCACGGCGTGTTCCACATACCAGTGGGCCATACACACTGCACATCTGGGGCTCCATTCTGCAGTTTAGCATGGGTCCTACTGGGGATTCCGCGAAAATAGTACTCATTATAAAGTAGAAGTATTTTCTAAAAAATTCTTTGTTTAATAACAGCGAACTTCACTGGGTCATCCATAAACGTGAACCATTAATTACATGTTCATAACAGGAATATAGTTATTCTTCGAGTTGTACAGCTCAGCTCACATCCACGGAAATTCTGGGGGAAATTCGGCGAGCCATGGTCCATGGATCAGCAAATGTCGAGGCTATTTATCTTTTGTGGAACGAAATGTTGTGTGGCATGGAGGTGACTACCAACATAAAAAATTATGATGATGATGATGATGCAAGGATTTATTACCTTAAATTAATATGAAATTTTCAATGCATTTTAGTTTTTTCTGATTTCGTTCCGTTTCGCAAATTTGAAGTAGATTAAATTCCGCTTCATAGCAGAATGACCCATTTGCCAAAACCACAAGAGAAAATAGCTATTGTGCATGATGAGGTACCTTTATGTAACGTCGTTTGTGTAAGGTCCAAAAATTAGCTCAAAATAGCCCTGTCTCTAACCGTTTTCGAGATAATGGTCAATTTCTGGGTTTTTATATTGACCATGTCCATTGTGAAGGTAACCGAGGTACTCTTTAAGAATTGTGCTCTAGACGCAATGGTTAAAAACCAGGTAAAAATTACTATCGCTGGCCGTTTTTGAGATCATGGTTAACTTTCGATTTTGATCTGGACCAGAACTGGAGCCGAGGAAGCTGAAGTACTTCTAATGTAACGTTTTTAGGACCAAAGAAAATTAACTCAAAATATCTGTCTTCTGGTTTTTGACCTTGGCTATGACTGAGGACAAGGTCACCGAAATACCTCTCATATAATGTTTTTTAGCCCCAAAGGATCGAAAGTTAGTTCAAAATCGGTCTATCTGTAACCGTTATTTAGATAATGGTCAACTTCCGATTTTGACCTTGACCCAGAAAGTAAAGGTCACAGAGGTACCTCTTATGCAACGACTTTTAGGCGCAAATCGCTCTACCCTTTAGCGTTATCGAAATAAATCGACCTTTAACCTTGACACTGAAGGTCAAGATTTAGATCTCGACGTTACTGGCTTAAAGAACTTTCCGATTCCACGAGTTCTCATCACCCTCTACATCTGTGTCAAATGTCTTCCAACGTCAAACGATCCAAGAGTTGTCTGGAAATCATTCTGAGTTTTTAAAATGTTTGATCTTAGTTTGACGCGGTCTATAAATGTGTAAAGCTCAAGGTAAAAAAAAAATGCGGATTTTACGAGGCCTCATCACGTTCTGTGAGTGTGCCACATTTCATCCTCTTACAACAAATAGCCTAGGCAGAGTTGTCTGAAAAGCAACTACACGGAAAAAATATAAATAAATGACGATAATAGAAGAATAAACTTTCGGAAAGTCAGGTGAAGTATACCCATGGAAATAAAGTCTGCAAGTGGAATTTAAATGGGTGGGTTAGTAATATTTTGCGGAACCAAACGGAATCATTCTAAATTCATGTCTCGGTAACTTATAGTCATTTAATTAAAATTTGTTTATTTTTGTGATGTTTAATTTGGTGAACGACGATAAATTATCAGACAGAAAATATCTTTTTTGGCTAGATAGACGTACTTAATCTTTTCATCTCGTATAGTCAATGACTTCGTATTTAAAAAAAGAATGGTATGTATTTTTATGCTATGTTTAAGATACAACTTTGGACAAGGAATACTAATCATAAAACTGCCTTAAAACTTTGACCTTCCAAACATTCTTTTGTTTCATTCCGCAAATCATATATTGTATTGTATTGTACTTTAGATCCCTTTCAACATCTATGGTCATATCGGGATCCCCCTGCCACATTATACTGAAATGGGGCATTCCAGCGCTCCCTCTAACTCTTAACTGGAGTGTCTAACATGGTAGCAAGGAGGAATATCAATTTTGAAGTCTTAGGCAAGACTCGACCGGGGTTTGAACCCACGGCCTTCAAATCTCGAAGCGGGCACTCTAAGAAACCAGGCCACCGAGGCTGGCGGCAAATCATAGTTATCGGAGAAGGCTATTTACAGTTTGCGGAACGGAAAAATTATTACACTTGAGGAATTGCCAAATTCCCCCAGTGTTTTGAATTCGTACGAAAATTTTAGCCGCAGTTGTAGCATGTTTTTTGTTGTTGTTGTTGTTGTTGTTTTTAGTTTGTCTGTGGAAATAGTAAGAGGCCGTTAGGGCTAGAAAGATGAAATTTGGATATGATAAACTTCAGTGTGTCTAGTTGATCCTTCTGCATTTTTTTTTTAATTCGCGAAACAGGCGGCAAGAAGCTGGTCTATCGATCGCCCAAATGTCAATGAAAGCCATCACAGCATGCGTGTGCATGCAGCGTTTGGGTTTTCCCCCAATCGCTAGAGAGTGATAAACTTTAGCTCACTGATAGAGGGTGAGTAGATACCGTAAAATCCGCATTTTTTTTAAACTTGGAGATTTGCAAAAATCCCCTGGTGTATTAAACTTGTACGAAAATGTTAGCCGCGGTGGTGGCATGTTTTTTTATTCGTTTTTTTTTTTTATTTTGTCCGTGGAATTAGTCAGAGACCGTAAGGGCTACAAAAATGAAATTTGGATATGATAAACTTCAGTATGTCTAGTTGATCCTCCTGCTTTATTTTTCAATTGAAAAACGACAAAACATATTTGCGAAACAGGCGGCAAGAAGCTGAGAGAAGTAGCTTATCAACGGGAGAGGTGGGCTGGGCGGTTCATCTACCCTTCCCCTCCTCCTACACACAAGAAAAAAATAATTTAAAAAAAACGGGTATAAGACACGAATCTAAAAATATCCTAACAATAGGTTTGAGCTTCGCCCCCCCCCCCTCCCCTGCTCAATAAAATTCCTGTATCCGCCCCTGTATCAGTGACAGCGATAGCACCTGCCAATTTTGGCTTTCAGCTTGTTTAAAATGGCATGATATCAGCCTCGGTGTATTGATCACCAAACTCTCAAGCCATCACAGCATGCGTGTGCAAGTTTAAGTTGACTGCAGCGTTTGGATTTTTCCCAATTGGAAAGGAGTAATGAAATCTGGCTCACTGATAGAGGAAGACGCCATAAAATCCGCATTTTTTAAACCATGACCTTACAGAACGATGGACATCCTCGGCCATGGTCAAAGTCAAAAACCGGAAGTGGGCCATTATCTCGAAAACGTTTAGTGATCGAGCGATTTTGAGCTTATTTTCCACCATTTGGGCCGAAAAGACCATATATAAAGGGTCCTTGGTGACCTTGACCTCCTCGGCCATGGTTAAAGTCAAAAACCGGATGTGCGCTATTATATCGAAATCGGTTTGATATAGAGCGATTTTGAGCTTATTTTCGACCCTTTGGACCTAAAAGACGATATACAAGAAGTTAAGAATTCATAAGAGTATTTTTGTGACCCCCAAGTGTAATTTTCGCTACTCGGTAGCGAAAACGGTCTACTCTATGTCGAGTTACTGATAAAAAATATCCGAATTTTAATTAAATGACTAAAAGTTGCCGAAATTAGAATAAACTTGACTACGTCTCGAGGAGTACGTCTATCCCCCGTGGGGGATATGGTTTGTGTAAGGCTGTTGCGTGTTGACTACGCAAAAAAAAATTTACAAGTGGAAGGATGTAAGTCGACGTAGTGTCTAACATTTAGACGGATCAATCCATTAACTATTCGCGTGAGACTGTCGTAGGTACGCTAAGTACAGCGCCGATTTTGAAAAATTCGCCATTTTGTCAAGTCCCATCCGAAAAATGCTTGATCACTGCACTGCGGAAGGTGCCAGGGAGCCGGTGTGCAGAATCTGAAACGAATCCATTCATTAATGTGGCCTGTAGACGCGTGAGACTGCCGTATATATAAAGTCCAGTGCCAATTTTCAAATGTCCGCCATTTCGTCAATTTTTGGTCGATCCGGAAAATTCTTGGTCACTGCACTGCGGAAGGTTCCAGAGAAGCCGTGTACAAAATTTGAAACGAATCCGTCTATTAATGTGGCCTGAAGACGCGTGAGACTGCCGTATATACGCTACGTCCAGTGCCGATTTTCAAATGTCCGCCATTTTGTCAATTTTTGGCCGATCCGGAAAATTCTTGGTCAGTGCACTGCGGAAGGTTCCAGAGAAGCCGTGTACAAAATTTGAAACGAATTTGTCTATTAATGTGGCTTGTAGACGCGTGAGACTGCCATATATATATAAAGTCCAGTGCCAATTTTCAAATGTCCGCCATTTTGTCAATTTTTGGCCGATTCGGAAAATTCTTGGTCACTGCACTGCGGAACGTTCCAGAGAAGCCGTGTACAAAATCTGAAAGGAATCCGTCTATTAATGTGGCTTGTAGACGCGTGAGATGCCGTATATATAAAGTCCAGTGCCAATTTTCAAATGTCCGCTATTTTGTCAATTTTTGGCCGATCCGGAAAATTCTTGGTCATTGCACTGCGGAAGGTTCCAGAGAAGCCGTGTACAAAATTTGAAACGAATCCGTCTATTAATGTGGCCTGAAGACGCGTGAGACTGCCGTATATACGCTACGTCCAGTGCCGATTTTCAAATGTCCGCCATTTTGTCAATTTTTGGTCGATCCGGAAAATTCTTGGTCACTGCACTGCGGAAGGTTCCAGAGAAGCCGTGTACAAAATTTGAACCGAATCCATGTATTAATGTGGCCTGTAGGCGCGTGAGACTGAAGCGTGACAGACGGACAGACGGACAGACCGAAAAGTTCAAAACTATATCCCTCCGTTTCACGGGGGATAATCTTATTTTGTACACTCTCTCTGCCTCACGGATATGCTTGAGTGTAACTTGTGAATTTAACTCCTGGACGGTCGATCTATTCCTTTTTATAAGTCGACATTTGTTCAGAGCGATTGGGATAGTTTCTTTTTTTTAATTTCTGATTTTAGTGGTAAGGTCGGGAGATGAGACACAAGGTTACTTTTTTCCAGACCTTAGATATGGGTGGTTATTGCGTGCGTAAGTGTTCTATGGGTGGTTATTGTGTGTAAGTGTTCTACCGGTGGTTATTATGTGTAAGTGTTCTATGGGTGGTTATTGTGTGCAAGTGTTCTATGGATGGTTGTGTGTAAGTGTTCTATGGGTGGTTATTGTGTGTACATGTTCTATGGTTGGTTATTGTGTGTAAGTGTTCTATGGATGGTTATTGTGTGAAAGTGTTCTATGGATAATTATTGTAAGTGTTCTATGGGCGCTTGTTGGGTGGAGCCCAAGTGCATTATTTTGTGACTGGTCAAAAAGCGTCTTTTTTCTTTTGGCGACTGAACCAGAATGACACCCCCCCCCCCCCCCCTTCCTCTCCAACACAGGATGGGTATTCATGTGAAAAGGACTTTTAACAGCTAACCGCTGGGCAAAATACGTCACGACACCGACCGCCACATCATCCTGTTGAGAAATTACACTGTATATGAAAACAGATTGAAGAAATGAGGACGATTACAATTACGACGGTTTCCCCCTCAAAGAGACATAGAGTAACATGCGAAGAAATACTTTTCCATAATTTTTTATTTCAATAAAACTTCACAACGCACCAATTTAATAGACGACACCAGATTAAACGCCGAAACTGGAAGAAAGAAGGGAGAGAGGACTCGGTAACGGCAGCAAGAGAACTCGACCTCACTACCTTACAAGAGAACCCTGGCTACGCAAGTGATCTTTTAAGGGTAGGATCAGGGGTAGCTTAGGATTAGGTAAGCCTTATTCCTCGGTAACAGCTTCTGGAACACAGCTATCAGCTCTTACCAAAGCAATGTATACGTTTGCCTTACGGGCTAACATTGACGTATTTTACATGATGAGTATCTACATGTACAAGCATCGCAATAAGAAAACTAGAACAGTCGGTGACGATACGCCCATCCAAAACATACCACTATAATATTCACACAGTCTTTCCGAAGTCACCGGTCGGTTAATAGGCTATCTCACTTCGGAAAGTACCGATGTATTTTGATAAACTGGAAGGATGTTATCAAAGTTCAAAGTATGTACTCAAAGCTGTTATCAAAGGATGTTATCAAAGTTCTTAAACCGAATCACCTGCCATTTTTAACGATTAATTTTCCAAAGATGCCTGAATATATACAGCATATTCTAGTGCATGACTGTATTTAAATAAAAGACGAGATACATTTAAGCGCAGTCAACGCGGACGTAATGACATGACGCTGGCCCAATCTACAGTCGGCTCAGGTACCGGTCACCTTCCTATGTACAGCGTGATTAAAATTATCATTTTGGCATATTAATGCTGAACACAATTTGGCAAGAAAAAAAAAAAAAGAAAAGAAAAGACTGTAAATATAAATACAGGTTGTATATAATGTGTTGGATACTAGATACAGTGTTCATTCGGGAGTGGGATTCAAGGGGTATACACCACACTCCTATTACCTCCCACCCCCCTCCCCACTTCTGCCAACTAATTTAAAAGAAATCGCAATGTAACAAAACACCAATCAACGCCCCTGCACGCGCTTTTTTTTTCGAATTTGTATGAATATTCGAATAGTTGTCAATTTTGCCAGGAGTCGCTGGAGTATTTTCCAGTGTTTGAGAAGCCCACGCCGAAAAACAAAAACACCGCGCGTTAGGTGGGGATATGCTGCCGCAGCTGTCACCACGGTGAGAAACATTAATTCCAATCCTCGAATAAGCACTGAAGATGACCATAAAATACTCCGTACTTGCAAATCAGCAGACAGGAAGCAGGCAAGCTGCGCAGGGGCCCCCAAGCATATCACATTCTCCCAGTGTCAATTTTTGTGTTTTCCACCTCTTTTTTTCAGCCGCCGTAATGACACAGTAAGTCATGAACCTAGTCCAGGAACTCACTTATGCAGTTAGATGCTGAGGGGGTTTGATTCGATAACGGGTCATGAATGCAGAACGTGAACAAGTCGGGAAGTGGGGCCGTGGGAGGGGGAGTGGGGCCGGGGGTGGGGTTGTCCAGGCGGTGGTGTGGCGACGATGATAGCTAAGTTACGATGCACTTGGTAGAGGAAAAAGCTGAAGAAAAGGAAGCAGAAGGAAGAAATGGTAAAAGAAGAGCTAGAAAGAAAGAAATTTCGATCAGTCGCCTGCTACGACAACTACGGAACAGAAGGCAGTGGGCTCCTTATCCCACCACCAACCTCCCCGCCCCCCCCCCCCGCCCACAACCACCCGACCGGTCGCCTCCTACGGCATGCACAGAACAGAAAGCAGTGGACTCCTTATCCCACCACCAACCTTCCCCCCCCCCCCGCCCACAACCACCCGACCGGTCGCCTCCTACGGCATGCACAGAACAGAAAGCAGTGGGCTCCTTATCCCACCACCAACCTCCCCCCCCCCCCCCCCCCGCCCACAACCACCCGACCGGTCGCCTCCTACGGCATGCACAGAACAGAGAGCAGTGGACTCCTTATCCAACCACCAACCCCACAGACTGGTCGCCTCCTACGACATGCCCGGGACAGAAAGCACTTGGTATATTCTTAAGATTCCCCCCAAACAAAAGGGAGACTCTGCGTTGAAAGGGGGACTTAGCTAACCAAAAAGCTAACTGAACCTATACCAGACTTCTGCCAATACGGCGCGAGGTGCAATTCTTGAGATTCTCTTTGACAAAGACACGACCGACATGAGAACGAGGCACCCGTTATAAAATAATTTTAAAAGTGACAACTGAATCAACTATGGCTTTTATACTGTTGTTTCCTTTTAACTGCTTAACATTATAGAATTTTTACCCACATTTGGAAAGAGCTAGAGCTGTAATTTTTTAATCACGTGACGAAGAAATGTTTATCATGGTGTTTTGCAGCGCGACCAGGGGAGCGCCACAACAATTTAGAAGCGCCACGGGCGCACCATATCTCAAGCGCTGTAGGTGGTAGAAGGGAAACAGAAATAGAACAATTATTTTGTCTTTGGCAGCCCGATCACGTTCAGCCCCGCCCCCATCTCCCCCCCCCCCCCTCCCCGCCCCTACCCCCGACCGGAGACCGGCAAAGGTCAATATACCAGCATTTAGCTTTGCCGATTCAACGGCACAATCGGATTGCCGCATCACAGTCTCCAGCCAAATGTTGCTTGTTTGTGTGTGTGTGTTTTGTTCTATGCTTGATTGTTTATCTGAACACATATATCACAAAAGAAATTCGAATGCTTCACCACAGCACAATAAATAAGAAACAAAATGTAAGAAAACATGCGCTTTATCTGTCCAGTTGAAAGACCATCTCCCCCATGAGGTTCTCTCTCGAGGTCCCAATGAGGTTCTCTCTCGAGGTCTCAATGAGGTTCTCTCTCGGGGTCCCCCATGAGGTTCTCTCTCGAGGTCCCCCCCATGAGGTTCTCTCTCGAGGTCCCCTCCATGAGGTTCTCTCTCGAGGTCCCCCATGAGGTTCTCTCTCGAGGTCCCAATGAGGTTCTCTCTCGAGGTCCACTCCATGAGGTTCTCTCTCGGGGTCCCCTCTATGAGGTTCTCTCTTGAGGTCCTCCATGAGGTTCTCTCTCGAGGTCCCCTCCATGAGGTTCTCTCTCGAGGTCCCCCATGAGGTTCTCTCTCGAGGTCCCCCATGAGGTTCTCTCGCGAGGTCCCCCATGAGGTTCTCTCTCGAGGTCCTCTCCATGAGGTTCTCTCTCGAGATCCCAATGAGGTTCTCTCGCGAGGTCCCCCATGAGGTTCTCGATCGAGGTTAGTTTTAATCATGATGTCTGTCCTCTGACTTCTTTGTCGTATTTTTCTAGAAGCACTTTCTTGTACATGACTTGGTTCTCCCACAATTCCGCTGCGTGCGTGTTCAGTGGACTTTCGTTGTTGGGTTCTGAAAGGAAAAAGAAACTTTCCGAAGGTTAACTCTCTTGCGTTCTTTCCCTCGGGCGTCCCTCGGGCATCCCTCGTCTCTCGGGCATCCCGTATGACCGGGTTTACTTTGATAAATGACACAAAAGGTAACACTGTGTTGGCAGGATTTTTCGTATTTATATTCTTTGGTCAAATCCAGCATTACATAGTCCCGAGTGACCCCAGTCTCATTACCACTCCTCTACCCAACCTAGGTGTAGGTGGGGGGGGGGGGGGTGGGGGGAGGGTAGTCACCCAGAACTAAGCATTACAGTGAGATCTAAAGCCTCCCCCCCCCCCGCCACCCTCCAACCCACCTGTCTGTTGGAGAGTTGGGGAGGCCAAACATTTTAATTAAAATTGTCGCTCTGACCAGTGCTCGAACAGAAATTAAAACTCACCAGCTAATAAACTCTGTATAGAGAGGAGAATCGTTCTGACGTCATAGAGCGCAGACCACTTCTCTTTCAATATATCCAGACATATGTTGCCGTACTGATCGACATTTGGGTGGTAGATGGGAGTGGAGAACTTCACAGTAGGTGGAGAATACGGATACGTACTGGGAAATTCAAAGCTCAGTTTGTACGAAAGTCCGTCATACACCTGTAAATACAAGGTTTTAATCGCTGTCAAAATTTAGCACTTCAAGCAAATGAATTTTTTTTTTAATTTATTTTTCTTAAAAAATGGTTGTTTTCAAAAACTGTCGGAAATAATGAGAAAAGTCAAAATACCAAAATGCAGAAGTGACAACACAAATCTTATCTGCACAACATTCAGAACGAAGGGGTCCTGAGCAATGCCAATACTACTCAAATCAACATTCCAGCCACAGATGAGTACCAAAGCCAAAAAGGAGCACCCCAACCGCAAACGATCCCCCCTCCCCACAGCCACAAAGGAGCACTCCAGCTACAAACGAGCACCCCAGCCACAAACGAGCACCCCAGACGCAAACGAGCACAACAGCCACAAACGAGCACTCCAGCCATAAACGAGCACCCCAGACGCAAACGAGCACAACAGCCACAAACGAGCACTCCAGCCATAAACGAGCACCCCAGACGCAAACGAGCACCCCAGACGCAAACGAGCACAACAGCCACAAACGAGCACCCCAGACGCAAACGAGCACAACAGCCGGAAACGAGCACCCCAGACGCAAACGAGCACAACAGCCACAAACGATCCCCCCTCCCCACAGCCACAAAGGAGCACTCCAGCTACAAACAAGCACCCGACCCACAAACGAACCCTACAGCCACAAAGGAGCAACCCTGCCACAAAGGGGGACTCCAGCCACAAACGTGCACCCCAGCCACAAACGAGCACTCCAGCCATAAACGAGCACCCCAGACGCAAACGAGCACAACAGCCACAAACGAGCACCCCAGCCACAAACGAGCACTCCAGCCATAAACGAGCACCCCAGCCACAAACGAGCACCACAGCCACAAACGAAATTACCGTTCCCTGTGCTCCCGTAATTGTTCCCTTCCAGGAAAACAAGTTGTCGCCGTCAGGAAACGCCGACACAGATTTGTCCGCCGCCATCTACAAACATAATTTATATACACTAAATACCCCCCACTCATACCCCCCGCTTTCATTTCTCTCATGCAGCCCAGCAAAATACGCAGATTTTTCGGACAAACTGGAATGACAGCATAACTTTTCTACTAGTTTGTACAGGTCCAAGTTTCCTATCACTTATGAGCGACTAGAAAAAACATAACATTACATTGTTGCACACCTGACGAGGATACGAATGTGCACTTTTAAGTAACATGCGATACATGTCGGCAGGAGAACGTTATGGAGTCTTACAGAACCGCCCCGATTCCCCCCCCCCCGTTTCATCCCCGACCAGCCCCCCCCCCCCCCACCCCATCCCCGCATACAGTGACTCGCAGAGTAGTCACAGAAGAACGTTACGGAGTCTTACTGAACCGCCCCCCCCCCCCAACCCATCCCCAACAAGCCCCTCATACAAACATACAGTGACCCACAGACTAGCCACAGAAGTAGGTCAATCCAGAAATAACTCACCATCAATGTCATTAGTTCTTTCTGCAGTCTGAAAATAGATAGAATATATTACAGAGTTATCGAATAAAGGGAAGCCCTTACTTTTGTGTAGTAAGAATTTCGACTATATGCTCTAAAATTCACCTCCTCCGACGATGTTTGTTTGGTGGTTTTAACATCCCGTTCACCAACGACCAATTGTATGATGGATATATTGGGACGCACCTGCTAAAGGAACAAGTGGGGAAAAAAGAAGGAAGAATGAAGAATTGGTAAAAGAACAGAAAGCAGTGGGCGTATTCTTAAGATCCCCCCCCCCCCCCTCATCGAGCTCACAAGGGGAACCTCCTCCAGTGAAAACGTTCTCTTAAAAGATATCCAAATAATCTAAAACAGACAGAGGAATTATTCCTGAGCTGACCGACCGGAATTCCAACTGTGACTGCCTGTCACCGACGAGATTATCGGGGAGAACGGGAGTGTGATTAGGGCTATGACTGCTTGACAACGACGAGATTATCGGGCAGCACGGGAGTGTGACTAGGGCTATGACTGCTTGACACCGACGAGATTATTGGGTAGCACGGGAGTGTGATGAGGGCTATGACTGCCTGACAACGACGAGATTATCGGGCAGCACGGGAGTGTGATTAGGGCTATGACTGCTTGACACCGACGAGATTATCGGGCAGCACGGAGTGTGATTAGGGCTATGACTGCTTGACACCGACGAGATTATCGGGCAGCACGGGAGTGTGATGAGGGCTATGACTGCCTGACAACGACGAGATTATCGGGCAGCACGGGAGTGTGATGAGGGCTATGACTGCTTGACACCGACGAGATTATCGGGCAGCACGGGAGTGTGATAAGGGCTACGACTGCTTGACACCGACGAGATTATCGGGCAGCACGGGAGTGTGATTAGGGCTATGACTGCTTGACACCGACGAGATTATCGGGCAGCACGGGAGTGTGATGAGGGCTATGACTGCTTGACACCGACGAGATTATCGGGCAGCACGGGAGTGTGATTAGGGCTATGACTGCTTGACACCGACGAGATTATCGGGCAGCACGGGAATGTGATTAAGGCTATGACTGCTTGACACCGACGAGATTATCGGGCAGCACGGGAGTGTGATGAGGGCTATGACTGCCTGACACCGACGAGATTATCGGGCAGCACGGGAGTGTGATTAAGGCTATGACTGCTTGACACCGACGAGATTATCGGGCAGCACGGGAGTGTGATTAGGGCTATGACTGCTTGACACCGACGAGATTATCGGGCAGCACGGGAATGTGATTAAGGCTATGACTGCTTGACACCGACGAGATTATCGGGCAGCACGGGAGTGTGATGAGGGCTATGACTGCCTGACACCGACGAGATTATCGGGCAGCACGGGAGTGTGATTAGGGCTATGACTGCCTGACACCGACGAGATTATCGGGCAGCACGGGAGTGTGATTAGGGCTATGACTGCTTGACACCGACGAGATTATCGGGCAGCACGGGAGTGTGATGAGGGCTATGACTGCCTGACAACGACGAGATTATCGGGCAGCACGGGAGTGTGATGAGGGCTATGACTGCTTGACACCGACGAGATTATCGGGCAGCACGGGAGTGTGATTAAGGCTATGACTGCTTGACACCGACGAGATTATCGGGCAGCACGGGAGTGTGATTAGGGCTATGACTGCTTGACACCGACGAGATTATCGGGCAGCACGGGAATGTGATTAGGGCTATGACTGCTTGACATGAGCGAGATTATCGGGCAGCACGAGATTGTGATTAGGGCTACGACTGCTTGACACTGACGAGATTATCGACAGGTGCGGGAGTGTGATAAGGCTCTCTGTGACGCTACTTGAGATGCGCTTACATGCCAGTCATAATGTGGAGAGGTTTCAAAGTACCAATTACACACGACATTACAGTAGATAATAGGGGTCGAGGAAAATGCCCCTCGGGATGATTTCCCCTCCACCCCGTAGGACTATTCCTCCCGGGATTATTCCCCTCGATTTGTTTGAAAATGATCACATTTTGCAATAAAGCAATCGTAAAAAATTACTACCTGTTTATTGTCCTAATTTTGCTATCCGTGTCAGCAGGAATTAACCCAATAAGTTACCAGCTTCTACATTCACTACTCCAATAAATAATATCATACTGACGATGAAGCATATGAAACAGAAAAAAACATCGAAAATATCTTGAAAAAAATCGGACCCGGGGAATAAACTCCAGGGGGAATCATCCCGGGGAGGGGAGTATTCCGGGGGGGGGGAAGAATCATCCCGGGGGAATAGTCCCCTCCCCAGACAATAGGGTACCACCTTCCCAAGGCTCAACGCCGCCAGCATGCTCGCGCCAGCTTTGGGATTTCGAATATTACGCGCGACTCCAGCAATCGCCAGATTTTCGACTACTTGCGAGGAATTGCCCACAACGAATCCATGACATTTTCCCTAGTGGGATATATGCGTAGAGACAAAATAGTTTCGGCCAGAAGTGAATTTGTGAAAAAAAGGCATTTTGAAAATTTGCTACTGCAAAATGCCCCAACCCCCCCCCCCCCCCACCCCCTTTTTTAGCTAATTTTTGGTGGATCGCCAAAAAAGTAATTTTTCAAGACAGGAAAGACTAGTGACCATTTATGCAAAATATGAAGGCAATTCAATCACAACGTGTGCGAAAAAAGCTTAGGAAAATTGGATACCAAACTAGATGCTTTTAACCATTCTGTTAATTTGTTGTATTTACTTCCAAAATTTTTGTCAATACATTGGACAAGGATTGGAAGCACCTCTGGGTAAAATCTGAAACGAATCTATCCACTAATAAATGCTCTAGGCGCGTGAGATTGACTCCAAAAACACACTTTGCAAATGTTTAAAAATCCACCGTTTTGTCAATTTCTGTCGTATTTCAGAACAGTGGTCACTGCACTGCGCAAAGATTGGAACCACCCCTGGCTAAAATTTAAGACGATCAATTTATTAATAAATGCTCTAGGCGCGTGAGACTGAAAGTGCACCAACAGACGGACGGACGGACAGAGTGAAAATTATATCTGTCCCCGGCGGATAAAGATTTAAAAATCCCCCCATTTAGCGAATTTGATCGCAAAAAAAAAAAAAAAAATTTCGAAAGAAAACTGCTCAGTGACCATTAATGCAAATTATGAAGGCAATCCGATTCAAATTATGGAAGAAGCATTTCGAAAATTGGCTACCAAAAAACGCTCCATCTTAGCCAATTTCTGGTAGATCGCCAAGCAAGGAACTTCTCAAGACAGGACAGACCATTAAACATTTATGCAAAATTTGAAGGAAATCCGATCAGAATTGTGTTAGATTTTTTTTTCTTGAAAACTGGTTACCAAAAAAATGTTAAAATGCCCCACATTTAGTCTGTTTTTTGCTGATCGACAACAAAGTAAATTTTCAAGACTGCTAATTTTTTTAAATTCCCCCCATTTAGCCAATTTCAGTGTTGCCAAAAGCAGGACGATTTTTTCAAAAAAGCAGGACAAATGCAGGACGTAATATTTTAGTTTAAAAAGTGACTTAACTCGATATAACCACGTATGGGCAGCGCCTGAACATCAAGGAAAACTGCATTTAATTGTGGAGTTCAAAAATTAAAACTTTACTTACAATTTTCATGACGACGGGAATGCAAAGGTCAAAAATAGTAAAAATCACTAACCATAAAAATTTCTTTGGTTTTCCGCCAAAAAATTCGCCGATTTTTTTGCCAATCACTAAACGTTCATAGTCAGTTAGGTAATATTGATTACTACCGTTACTTTAAATTGCAAAACAGTAATACTATTTTACTGGGTTAGTTCAGAATTTATGGAATTTCTTTTTTTAGATTTTATCCAAAGTTTTTGCCAATTTTTGACCAATCACCAAAAATTGTACCGTCAGGATTTTACCGAAAATTTGTTGGGTTTTCGCCAATTTTTGGCGAATCGCCAAAAGAAGTAATAAGTCAGATAGGTAGTAACGCCTCCTACCTTCATCTAAAATTTCAAGACAGTATGATTATTTTCCAGCAGTTAGTTAATATTTAACTGAAAAATTTTGGTTTTTTGCCAGATCTTTCGCCAATTTTTTACCAATCACCAAAAAAAAAAAAAAAAAAAGTAACAGCCAGATAGGTAGAAACGCTTACTATTCTCACTTAAAATTTCAAGACAGTGAAATTACTTTCCTAGAAGTAGTTAAGATTTTAAGACAAAATTTCGTTTTTCGCCAATATTTTTGCCAAGTCGCCAAAAAAAGGTACAGCCAGGTAGGTGGTAACTCCTGCGACCTTACTTAAAATCTGAAGACAGTACTTATATTTTTGGTGTTTCGCCAAAATTTTCGCCAATGTTTGGTGAATCACCAATAAAAGTAACACCTGGCTCGGTAGTATCTCCTGCTACCTTTACTTTATTACACTATTACACTATTTTCCAGCAGTTAGTTAAATTTTACTTAATTTTGCTTTCGACAAAATTTTTGGCCAATCACCAAGAGAAGTACTGCCCAATGAAGGAGCAACGCCTGCTATCTTCATTTAAAATTTCAAGACAGTAACATTACTTTCCTTGAATTAGTCAGGAAATTTGCGACAAAAAATTGGTTTTTCGCCAATATTTGGCGAATCGCCACAAAAGTTTCAGCCATATAGGTGGTAACTCCTGCTACCTTCACTTCAAATTCCAATACAGATGAAATCACTTAATCGCATACCGGTTAAACGCATAAATCGGTTAACTGCATATTATTTGCAAATCCCAAACCATGTCCAATGCTATCTATTGGAAATTTAACCGGATAATTGCATACCGCTTAATCGCATAAACTGGATAAACGCATAGCTCTGTCGCGTTAAAATGGGAAGCACACCGGTTAATTGCATAATTCTGGGTGACTATCCAAACAGTGCCACACTTAAAGCAAAGTAAGGGAGTGAGCTGCTCCTCGTTAATTTACCTAATGCATTGTCTTCTGTTTGCTTGACCCATTGTGTACATGTACCAACCCCACTCTCGGTTGTTAACAGTGAGTCTCGAACTCTTAATCACCGCACTCTCTCAGCTCCCACTAGATAATGACCTTTATCATTAATCCCCGCACTGCCTTAGCTAACGCTAAATGATGGCCTGCAACTCCCAACCCCCACGCTGCCTGAGCTCTCACTAAATAATGGCCTGAAACCTTAATCCCCACGTTGCCTCAGATAACCGTGAGTGCAAAGTCATCATTTAAATACGCAGCCAAGAAAAAAATTTTACCATTTATAATTCGAAACTGTGTCCGTTATGGTTAATTCGTCAAAATGGCAGAAAGTAAATCGAAAAGAAAAGGCATAAGTCTCTCAGATAAAATACTGGTAATAAAAGAACTGCATAACAAAGTTTCTCAAGTAGCAATTGCACAGAGGTTTGGTGCAATCGTTATTTTTTTTTCTGTTGGGAAAAAAAAATGAAATGCGGGGATGAGGAGGGGCGGGGTGCACGTCTAAGAACCACCGCAAATGAAAAAATTAGGCACGGCAAGAGTACTCCAGATAAACGCATATATCGGATTAACGCATAACAGGCCTTGGCAAATTGGCTATGCGATTAACCGGTTTCGTCTGTACAGCAAGACTATTTTTCAGCATTTTTGTTGCTTTTCACCAAGAAAGTAACAGCCAGTTAAGCAGTACCTCCGGCTACCTTCCCTTTAAATGTCAACACAGACTATTTTCCAGCAGTTAGTTAAGATTTTACTGTATTTTTTTATTTTTCGCGAAAATCTGCACCCATTTTTGGCCACTCACCAAAAAAGTAATAGCCAGGTAGGTAGTAAAGCCTGGTACCTTCACTTAATATTTCAAGACAGTAAGATTACTTTCCTTGAAATGGTTAAGACGGTACGAAAATATTCGCCAATATTTTCGACAATTTTTGGCGAATCGCTAAAAAAGTTACAGCCAGGTGGGTGGTAACTCCTGTTTCCTTCACTTTAAATTCCAACACGGCAAGACTTTTTTCAGCAGTTAGTAAAGATTTTACCAAAAAAAATTCGCCAGTTATTGGCCATTTACCAAAACGAATTGCTCGTAGATCCAAATTGGTGAAATGAAAAAGAACATCTTCCGTGGTCCAGAACAAATTTATTTTGTCAAATATAAAAAAAAAGATCAATATTTAAGTCGATAGGGTTCCAAAACTTGAAGGTGGCTTATTTGGTGGAGTTGGAATTTAGCATTTTTTGTCACCAGTTACGATCTACTCTAGACAATTCTATCTCCTCTCTCGTACATGTAAGGAAGAGCTGACCCGGAGCCACGTACGAGTACTTGTAGTGCTGTCGTAGCATATCGTGGTAAAATGACATGTTGTCTTATTTGTTGGTTTACCTTTTGCTTACTGATGTTGACTTTGTCCCGCCGTTTCCAGAGGTGTTTTTTGTTATATTGTTTGACATCGGATCTACATTCTGAGATGCCATTTTTTACTACAAGGCTTTTAAAAATCGTGCGAAAGTTACCTCCAACTGCATTGGAGTTTACAAAATCACGTCAACCAATCATCGTTTCGCTTGCACTGTTCTAATAACAGTAAGCCATAATACACTATTAAAGAAAGTCAATGACTCTCGGTGGCATACCTTGGCTGAAAGCGGTACAAGCATTCCAATGTGTTGTCTCATGGTTTTGCGAGTATCACTCTCTCATTCAAAAATCCGTGTAATGCAGACCTAAGATACGGCTCTCTATGTAATGCCGTGGTCGGGTGCAGGGAAATGTTCTAAGTGCACTATGCTCTTCTCATCACCCTCCCCCCGGAGGTGGAGAGGGACACTGCGTTTCCATGCGTGTCCAAAAAAAAAAAAAAAAAAAAAATCAGAGAAAGGGGGTAATTTTCAGTTAGTACTCTGCGTTTGTCATAAAAAAGTTATTTTGGAAATTCACAGGCATAGTAACCAATTGGTACGTGAATGGCCCCCGGCACTTCCCATACTGTGAATTTTCTCAGTATTAACAAAAACAAGGGATATCTCAAAAGGAGGGAACTACAGAGGCATTAGCTAAAGCTCACTAGTGGGATACTGTGCACTGCTTTACATCATTTTACCCCTGAATTGCAACTGTAAACATTTTTGTTCGGTTTTAACAACGTAAAACACTTAGTCTGTATTCTTTTGGGCATAACTATTTACCGATCTAATAACTGGTTCTAGAACTACCTGTTCGTTTCAGATTTTACTGGAACCAGTTATAACTGGCCGTAACCGAGGTTATTTCCGATTAAGAACGTAGCCTCGCGTACACATCACATGACATTGTAAACAAAAGAAAACAAACATTTCTTAACACCTTTAAAAAGTTACTTTTAATGTAAGCATAACAAGAGGGGGGAAATGTAAAGGAACCGTGTACATAAAAAGTTTATGTTTATATCGTGGTTTGAACACTGAGCATTTAAAATTTTAATAACGTAGTACCACATTACCTTTTCAGAAGCACAGCTAATGTGAAAACACATGCATTAAACAATGGTCGGGTTAACCTGTTCTTTTACGAACGTAACTAAAACCAGAACCGGTTATTTTGATTCTTCTGGGTCAGTCCAAGTGTAACTCCAAAACGAATACAAGGTTTATTAGCCTCCTGTGGTTTTTAATAAACATAATTCAGTCGAATAGAAATTGAAATATGATAGGATAAAAATTCTGGATCGATTACGTACCCTATCCCAATAATCTTATCAAAAGATCGGAGAATATTTCTTAACGAAAAAAACTCATACGATCACAACTCAGAGTATTCCATTGAATAACAACTGATGAGGGAATAGCCAAAAGCACACAAAAGTAATAATGTCAGTTGCAGGAACAACTCAATACAATAACAGTCCAGTGCACGCAAAACGTAAAACTACAGGCTTAGATTTTACACTTTCAATCGATTCCTACTTAATTTCTTGTTTTTGTAAACAAAAACAAATGTCCCCCCGACTAAACCCATGACCCCCACCGAAAAAATTCCTTTTTTTTAATTACTGAAATAAAATATTCATTTCTGCAAACAACACCTTGATTCATTGTAAAAAAACTCAAAATAAACCAAACAGATGGTGGTCACTAAAACAGATATAAATGGACGTCTTTTTTCATCCGAGTCTGGAAGGTGGTCGCTAAAACGGATTTTACTGTAGGCCCTTCTTATCCAGATCTGAAGTCGGTTACTTTAATAGTTTTACTGTACGTGACATTTTTATCCGGGTCTGGAAGTTGGTCAAGACAGGCAGGTTTTACCGTACGTCTTTTTACCCGAATCTGGAAGGGGTCACGACAAACGGGTCTTACTTTACATCTTTTTATCCAGGTCCTGAGGGTGGTCCTGATTTTGTTTGATAACCATCATCCTCTACACGCGCCCCCCTCCAAGCTATTTACTGTAGGTCCGACTATAAAGACAACTTTAACCCTTTTAGACTGCCTTGTCTTCGCACATTCCCATCGGTCAAATAGCACTAGGAAGGCATTCTTCATAACTGCGCAACAGATGACGCACCTCGGGGCAGGCATTTCGCTGCCAAAAGGTGAGCTACGTCTCATAACACAAGATATCAGATGACCCACTTTAATAGCGAAAACTGCTTCTGCAAACAATGCTAATGGATACAAAATACCTCCTATATATAGAACACGTTGGCAACTGAATCAAGTATGCGGCGAAAAAATCAATAACTAGACTTGCTTAGACCTATAATACGACAATAGCATTCCATGACCTCGTAGATAACGACTCCATCATGCGCCACAACTGACACTGACCCCTGACTGAGTAGCATGTCACGTAACAGCCGTAGATGAGAAACGCACAGAAAGCTCAATTTCAGGCACTAACAAATAGCAATGGGCCGACAGTAATGCTGTTACTGTTTTGAAGCTTTCTAAAGAATGCAGGAACACTCGAGAATCTTCTGGGAAACGCTGAAATCCCCAGCGTAGTTAACACTTCTGCTGAGACAACAAAGCAGCAATAAAATTGGGAGGCGGGGGGGGGGGATTGTTGACTGGGAATAACTACACCAAATTTAAAGTCGATCCGACTTTCCGATGTCGAGATATTTTGCTTAAAAACAGATAATTTTTTACCCGTCAAAAATTGAAACAGTCGTCTGACTGAACCAAGGAATATCCATATAAAATTTTAAGTCAATATGACTTTCCGTCATGGAGATATTATGCATACAAGATCTAGTTCAAATTATACACATTTTACGCGATGACGTAATAAGCCGCATTCGTTCGTTCTACTCGCGAAAAATATTTGAAGTTTCTTTCGGACCTACTAAGCATAATTCCCACCAAGTTTCGCTTTCTTTGATGTTCAGCAGCTGAGAAATTTCGCATACAAGATTTTTATGTAATGACGTCATACACCTGCCCTAATCACGTGACATACGTAAAAAGTTGATGGAACCGTTCGACTGATCCAAGGAATATCCGTGTAAAATTTGAAGTCGATAGAACTTTCCGCTATGGAGATATTTTGCACACAAGACCTTGTTTATAATATAAACATATTTTACATGATGACGTCATACACCGCATTCGTTTGTTATACTCGCAAAAAATCTATAGAGTCTTTCGGACCAACCAAGCAACAATCCCACCAAGTTTCAACTTTCTCCGATGTTCAGCGGCTGAGAAATTTCGCACACAAGATTTTTAAGTAATGACGTCATGCGCATGCCCTAATCACGTGACATGCGTCAAAAGTTGATAGAACCGTTCGACCTTACCAAGGAATAAATCGATCAAGTTTGAAGTCGATCCGACGTTTTGTTCTTGAGATATCTTGCACACAACACTTTGTTCACAACAGACTGACACACACACACATACACATACACACACACACAGAACGTAAAAACACTATATGTCTCCCCTTGGTCGGGGAGACATAATAACTGTATATATATATATATATATATATATATATATATATATATATATATATATATATATATATATATATATATATATATATATGGCAAACCGTGTTGGGTAAATTCGCGTAATGCCTAAAATCTTTTGCCGTTTCACGAAATAACCTAAAAATTAGGTTATTTCACGAAATTACCTAAATTTTCCGTTTGCCATTACGTGAAATGGCAAACTGTTATATATAACAAGAGAATATCACAGGAATAAGAAAAAATAGTAGCTTGAATTGTTTATTGATAAAAAACGGGTAATACAATCAATCCTACTAGAATGTTTCACACCACACGATGAACAATATGAATATCACATCACCGCATTGCAGAATTTCGTATCTGAAAATTAAAAAAGGAAAATCTTTCAAGTTTTAACCTACATTTGAGAAAAACATGAACAAAAATGAAGAATTTCGGTTAAGAGTAATATTAAAGCTGTTCTATTCCAATAACGTTATACTCCAATTCTATTTTAATAAACATTGAAGTTTTCAAATATTATCCTAGTTATAATGACCAAAATTTATATTTATGAAAATAATTCCATACTTGATGAGAATATAATATTCACGCCTGCTTTTTGTGACGGTGTTCAAGGCGCATGCTTTTAATTCCTACACAGTCGAGTAATATTGGTCTTTTGGCATAAAGACCGATTTGTGGTGTTCAAATACTTTGTACAGCTCCTCTTTGTATTTATCTTCATTTGATTCTCCCATTTTTAGGAATTTGATAAAAACGTCCCGATTACAGGTAAATTTATATCAAAATATATCTTCTCCGGAGGGCCAATATGGAGAAAATTTCCTTATTATGACCAATCCGTGAAAACGGCTTAATTCCAGAGTAGGTAAAAGCAGATGTTATAGGATGTTCTTTTTCAGAGTAGGTTAACGGCAAATCGGTGACTAGTTCCTGAGTACATCATCTTAACCCAGTTCAGTGTGTTGTTCTGAAATTTATCCTAATAGCAATTAAATCAATCAAAAAGGAACACAAACATTTGTGTGCATTACCATGAATTACAATTAATATGATCGCGTTAAAAGCTTGTGATCAGTTGCAATCAACTGTGATGTATTAATTAAAGGAACAAACCACCTATGATGTATTAATTGTATTTGAAAACTGAAGTAATCTTATTGCAATTATAAAAGATAAAAGACACAATATTTGTCAGGATTGTAAGTAATTTCGAGCAAAAAAAGGCTTATTTCGCAATTTTGCCTGATCTTGGTTTGCCAGTTTGTGAAATAAAATGTAAGCTTTTTATGTAATTTCGTGAAATAACCTAACTTTTAGGTTATTTCGTGAAACGGCAAAAGATTTTAGGCATTACGCGAATTTACCCAACATGGTTTACCATTTCGTGAAATAGCGGGTTTCCAACATTGACTGTAACATATATATATATATATATTATAGTAAGGCTGCAGATAATGCAAACATAAGTAAAATACGTTGCTCTATTTTATTTACCATATCTTTTTTTTCAAACAACGCAAGGCTAGACTCTGCTCACATAATAAGCTGCTTAAAAATCGTTTTTCAGACAGTAGTGAACTTCTGGTTTTTGACCTTGATCGAGAAGGCCAAGATCATTGAGGTACCTCTTATATTCAGGTCCAAAGGGCCGAAAATCTCTAACCGTTTGCAAGACAACTCGCCCTATCATAAACGGTAAACGAGGTCATGTAACCTTTGACCTTAAGGTCAAGATTCAGGATACTGGGTTACTACGTAGTAAATACTTTACGAATATGAGCGCTTTTTCTGGCCGCTTTTCGTGATAAATAGGCCTTTTGAAAAATATTTTAATCTCACTTTGACCTTGACCGGTGAAGTTAAAAAAATTTTGCAGTTTCATCCATTTTGTAGAAAACAAAAATATGACCTCAATTTGACCTTGACCGTTGAGGTAAAGAAATAGTGTAGGCGGAGTTCACTGGATAACATCCAGCGAAAAAAAGAGAAGAAAAAAGGGGGAAAAGGCAAAAACGTCCAGAAAAACTACACACTTATTGTCGGTTGCAAACGAAGTTTGCAAGTGGAAACTGATTAGTTAACTGAAAAAGCCGATAAAAAGGGGGGGGGGGCTAGGGGAATGGTGTGAATTCAGCGATAGCAAAATATATCACGTAATAATTTTTACCCAATGACGTCATACTCCTGTCTTAGTTATCTATACGAGTTTAATGTTTAGCAAAAACCGTGCGACTTATCCAATGAATAACTACACCAGGTTGGAAGTCGATCCAACTTTCCGCAATCGTAATATGTTTCTTAACAACAGGCAACATTTTAACGTAATGACGTAATATGCCGTTTTTGTTCGTTCCATTCTGGGAAAAAGCTGATAATGCTTCAGAACATTCCCACCAAATTTCAACTTCCTCCGATGTTTCACGGCTGAGAATTGTCACATAAAAGATTTTTTACGTAATGACGCCATGCAACTTTCTTAATTTCGCTATAAAAGTTTATAGAACCGACTGACGTAAGGAATACCCATATAAGGTTTAAAGTTGCTATGACTTGTCGTTCTCGGGATACATCGCACATGTCTTGTGCATACATATTTTGCATGATGTTGTCAAATGCCGCACTCATTCGTTCTACTCGCGACAAAATTGGGGGTGACTGTTAACTCAGTTTTTTAGAGCGTTGCTCTGGTAATCGCAAGATTGCCTTAGCTAAGCGAATGCAGTGGGTTAGATCATCTGTCACGGAATTCAAAATTAACGCCCACTGAGGCTTTCGGCCATCCCTTAAAAATTGAGTTTTTCAAACCTATCAAGCAACATTCCCACCAAACTTTCTCCTATGTTCAGCGGCTGATATTTTTGCATAATTTGGTTCCTTAATAGAAGCTGACAGAATCGTCCGACTGGCCCAAGGAAATAAACGCACCAAGTTTGACGTCGATTCGTCTTTCCGTTCTACAGCTTACCTGCACACATTTTGTTCACAACAGACCGACACACACACACACACGGCGTGCAAGCCCTATAGGACTTCCATCAGCCGGTGGGGGGGGGGGGGGAGAGATCTTAATATACCATTTAAAGATCAATAGAGCTTAACCATTTAAAGATCAATAGAGCTTAAAAGCAACACCAGGCACATGGTGGGCGTATTCAATATTCTACGGTAAATAGCTCGAGTAGTTTCTGCAAACCATGTTTAAAGGACAACAAACAGGCGGACAGAAGCGGATGAGAATTGTTCTTCCAGGGGAACATATTGCCTTGTATCAGTGTAACTTGCATTTGCACAATGAGAAAACCGATACAAAAACGGCACAGTAATGCATTTTATAACTTTATTAGCTCCAAATCATGTTACATTTTTTATGGGAGTCCCTGACAGCCTTACAACTAAATCACATTCCATTTTTTACTTCCAACATTTGTCCCAACTTAGGTACTATCAACAAAGCAAACGTTAAATTCAGATTGGAGGTAACTTCTCTGCAATGGGATGACCCGACTCAATTAGGTTCTATCTGGTCAAAACAAGCCGATAACTGCACCTGAACTGAATATTCTCTTAAATGTGACCGGATCATAAGCAGCCACGAGAGTAGTAAACAATATCATGGAAATAAAAAAACTACGGGGATATAAATAAAAATTAAACCAGTCTTCCAAGGCGGAGAGCAGTTATCCCTCGGCATTAAAATATTCATAATTTGGTCCAAAAACAGTTACATTTGGGAGAATAATTAGGCACAACTTTCCACTCACAGTTTCCTTTATACATCAGGGCTAAGGCGTTTTATTACTGCACTGTGCAGATTTGTTTTAACATTGATACTGTCATAGAAATTCTTAAAAGCTATAGTTTCCTTCGCGCTCTTTGCTTTTTTTTTTTTTTTTTTTGCTTTAGCACTTCTTACAAAACTCGTCAGACGAACTGAAAATGTTTTGCATCAAACTGCAAGCTACGAACTGAATTCTGTTGCCTAATTGATGACGATTCTTGCAGCAGGGTGGCGCTAGATTAACACAGAAGAAACCGTCCAAAAAGCTGGGTTGCCGTATCAGACACTTGCCGTCACCCGGCGGTTCACTCCGTTGCTGTCCTTGCGTCGTCGTGTGGCTGATCGGAAGATCCCCTTCCCCCCACACCCCGCCCACCCACATGAAAAAAAACTTGGTCGGCATATGCAAGTGCACCATGTGTTAAGGCAGGTGGACAATGGCAAAACCTCCTCCCGACCCCCTTCCCCTGCCCCTCCCCCGCTCCGTCAGACTTAAGCTACAATATTAACGATCAATCGGATTTAAGATTTCGCAAAAGATGATTTACCCTTACAAACTGATGAAAATAATTGCAATTTTGAGCCTCTACGTACAGCATTTCCGAAAAAGGACTTTAGTTATTGCAGGATAAACACAGAAGCAGAGAAACTAAGAAATATAGAAGTCACTGGAAAAATACATCAAAATCACTTTGAAATAAATATAGCGTACTTAAATTTTTCCACATTTCGCTAAAATTTTGACACTTTCTAGATACGCCATGGCAGAGAAAATCAACTTTCAGTGTATTTTTCTTACGTTTCTTTATGTTTTTCCATACTGGAATCCTGCGAGTTTCGTCCATTGAGCATGCGCACTCGAAACCGTGAACTGGTTTATTTCTGTCGAAAGCCTGATAATGTTATCACTTCAGACTCTTAGTGATGGTACATCTCTAACGTCGAACTTGAAGACCAAACTATGCACACAAAACACACTTGTTCGGTGTATGGCTGAATGTGCAGTTTCACTTGTCGTCCCTCCCCCCGTTCCACTTTCCCCGGTAACAATTTCCAAATCGAAACCTCATGATGATCACCGGGAAAATGGACAAACCAAAAACTGTCGGTCCGAAGACACTTCCCTCGACACGTTGACACATCAATTCTTTCACTGACACGTCATCAGTGCCAAGAGCGTCATGGGAAATGTTTATCACTGATACGTCATCAGTGCCAACAGCGTCATAGAAAATGAACTGGACTTCAGTTGGTTTCCATTACCGGATTTTGTTGACAGGCTTGTCGAAAAAAAAAAAAACACCCAGAAAATCATGCAACATGTCTATAATAAAGTTACACACAAATTTCCTAAAAAATACATTTATAAAACAAATTTTCTTACAACATTCGTTAATACATAGCAATAATTATATGAATATATTACATAAATTACTCATACTATCAGATGCTTTTGTAGTGATGCTATTTCTGGGGGAAAATTAGCTTCCGGCTAATTTCATGATGTTTTGCCCATGAAAGACAATACAACTAGCTTACATAATCAATATGTAAGTTTCTTTACACAACTTTTATCTCTGTAACGAGAAAGTATTTGCATCAAGGTTTTCCGAACCACAGCCGGTTCAGTCAGCTCACAAAAATCGGCCATTTTTTGTCCGGGAGGCTACACTTAGTTTTCCTGATTTTTCTCCAGTGGTTAACATATCACAATTAAGTTAGGGCGGTTCCGTTAACTTTTTTTCAGCAGGACGTTCTGGAAGTTTCTGAATTCATCGCTCCCCCACCTCCCCCCCCCCCCCGCACCCCTTCCCTGACAGAAAGAGTATCGAACACAGTTTCAAAGGTAGTTTCATTATTCGACCAAAAAATGAACACTCCCCTGCCCCTTTATAACGGAACAACCCTTTTTTTTTGGGGGGGGGGGGTCAAATTTCTTGCGTTCTCAATTTCTCCATTCTGACGTCATAAAAACGCTTTAGTGCCATCACATCTAAACTAATCACAGCTGCCACTGTCCAAATGCCGGGCAGTGTGGGAAGTACCTCAATCCTAACCCTCACCCCCTCCTCCCCCCTCCCTCAGTACTCCATATCGTACGTATAATATGACTGGTTCTTAAGAAGGCGTATCAACACGTTTCTTCCCTCTACGAGGGCCCATTCGCTCAGCGCCGCACAGTCAGTGGACAAACACCTCCGTTTCCCCATACTCTATGTCTTCGCGGATGCCCCCCACCCCCCACCCCTAACTCTCTCTCTCTCTCTCTCTCTCTCAAACACCTCCGTTTCCACATACCTTATGTCTTCCCGGATGCCCCCCCCCCCCGCCATCTCTCTCTCTCTCGCTCTCTCTCTCTCTCTCTCTCTCTCGCGCGCGCGCGCGCTCTCTCTCTCTCGCTCTCTCTCTCTTTCTCTCTCTTGTGGAGTTTTCACGCAAGAAATTTCAAGTCACAGAGCAGTAAAGGCGTCCCGTGGAGCAGTCAATGTACTGTACAGCCTGCCTCTCACAGGGCAGGTCAAGGTCATAACAAGTCATAACGACTCACGTTCATGCTTCTGTGAGTCGATGGATGGAATACGTGAGATCCCTGTCAGTGATTTTTATAGTTGCAAAGAATCTTGTCACACAACTTTACGCGCATACCATTTTCAAGCCAGTCTTTTTACTATAACGTTTCGACTCCTATTGCAACGGTTTAGATAACACACTCTACTTAACTTCTGCGCCTTCATTTTTTGAGATCACTCCAGCTGGGGTTGAGCTCGTGGATACTTCCGGTCACACATGACACTCAGCTGAGAAGAAACTAGATCGTGAGTGTTTATAGGATAGTTTACGACCGGTACAAACAGCTTAGACTTTACATACCGTGGTGACAAAACCGAAGACTGCTTTTTTTTACCTGGACAACAGTATCTTCAAATTTTTTAGTTGTGCTCCAGTACATGATGAAGCTCTGACAGATCTTGAAACTTCATAGATATGGAGCAAATTGCCCGAAACAACACATATTTTCTTTAATTGCATGCGACCCATTTTTTGTTTGTTTGTTTTTGCTGTTGCAGATAGCAATTCTTTCTGATTTGGTTTGAAATCATGGATCACTTAAATCGACAAAATATTGATGTCACACTTTTTTACTGTTGAGGAGGGCGGGAGGCGAAACTTAAGGATCGAAATTTATCCAGGCAATGACAATGACCAATCACTCCGTACCTATCTTCTGACACCACAATAGGCAGTGTAACTTCCGTTTTATATTAGTATCACTTCCATGTCAATACAGAATTGTCCTAATGTCATGCGACTCGAAATGACAACAGTGTGGAGAACGTCATGAAGTACACCACGTTACCAACGCACGCACATTTTACCAAGAAAAAAATTTTTTTTTCCTTCCACAGAGCTGCAGTTTTTTACGTCACAATGGCTGTCATCATTTGGCCCAAGAAATCCTGCTATGCGCAGCCCCCGGTGACGTACATGGCGTGACATCACACCTAGTGCAGGTAGTCATTGACGTTGGCGAAGGCACAGGAGCCGACGGCTGAGCGTGACATGAGGCGCATGCACTCGTGCACCTGGCCGATGGCTAGCTCTAGGCTGGGCTGCTTCGCCAGGCCGTGCGACTCTGAAATACAACCAGCACTGCCACTGATCCGCTCCCGTTTGCTTGCTAATCTGGGTTACAGTATGCTATTTACATAATGGTTATTTTTCGAGATAACTGCGTAATCTCTGGAAACGTTTCAGATACAACGCTGGGGATACAATTTGTCCGGCACGAAAACAATAATCTCTTTAAAGCTGTTAACGTCTACAATAACAGGGCATAGCTACAGCAATGAAGCGACGGAATAGGACAAGATATGGCTCCACCACCCTCACCCAACCGCATCATCTCACCTAATATGGCACTATTGAGGGCTGCACATATAGGCTCTCTTTGCACCGGGTCGAGTTGATACCCTACTGGACTAGACCATGGATCCGAATATGCCAGCATACTCGCAGCTTCCTGTCACATCCAAATACAAAAATGTTGTTACTCGTTGTTCAAATACAACATTAAAATATGTTTCCTTCTTTTTCTTTTTTTTTTCTTTGCTAAGTACATTTACTGTCTTGTATTTAAATCTTCAGGGTTGAGATTTCGCGGTCGCCCGGTCGCCCGTGGCGACCAACTTTGGCTCGGACGACCAACTTGTTTGAGTTGGTCGCCCGAGTGGCGACTAACTTTTTTCTGAGTATTTTCAGGTAAATACTGTTGATTATTTTAAACAGTCTTTCTTTGTTGTTTTTTCATGTGAGGCGGTCTAGACAAATTTTGCAAAAATTGTGCCGGGCGACTAACTTTTGTGCCGGGCGACTAACTTTTTAAAAAATTTTTTTACGAAGTCTCAACCCTGATCTTTTATTTAAGTCTTAGCTTTACAGTGTACATAGCTTTGTAGCAGAATCGTCTCAAAGGTCTAAACGGCTATAATTTGCAAAACGGAACTACAAATTACACGTTAACTTTGTGTAATACTAATTTAGCTCAATATTTTACAAAGTTTAGAAAAAATACATTGATTATGTTGTGCATGACTTTGTAAATACTTGACGTGAATATTCGAACCTTAAGTGCTTTCTCATTGGCTTCATTAGCACCGTATTCTCGTTTTAATTGCTCACACATGACCCGTAAATCGCGACCGAATTGTATCATTTTCTCGATCGCTAACTGGCTACCGCCACAAAACTGCCGCTTTGGTGGGGGTTGATCGATTTCTGAAATAAACCAGAAAAATCAAATGAAAGTATTGACGCGGCTTCTAACTACAATGATAGAACAAAACATGAAAAACGAACAAGGGGAAATTTTAAAACAAGTACATTTTATGTTGTGGCAGAGCGAGTCTTGGGTCAATTCAGTCCTTTGCCAATTCGACCCTACAAACTAAATGCTCACTGAAAGTCAAAGACAAACACACGATCATTTCCGATTTAGAATCTCAACAAAGAACAGAATTAATGACATGTGCGACATAGTCCTTGAGTGTTTTCCTTCGCGTCTGAAGGCGACACGCCTACAGCTGATCGTTTCCGTGGCTAAAGGCGACACGTCTACAGCTTAGCGTTTCCGTGGCTAAAGGCGACACGTCTACAGCTTAGCGTTTCCGTGGCTAAAGGCGACACGTCTACAGCTGACCGTTTCCGCGGCTAAAGCGACACGTCTACAGCTGACCGTTTCCGCGGCTAAAGCGACACGTCTACAGCTGATCGTTTCTGCAGCTGAAGGCGACACGTCTACAGCTGATCGTTTCCGCACTTTCTCCCAGTATATTCATTATTCAAGGAACGCGTGTGTGACGGAGTTATTGATTTTAAACAATAACTAGAGATTCGTCAGCCCAGAAAATAGCTCGTATCCCCATAATACAAACATGTGGCATGACTGTAAACAAAATAAACCCTCACAGAGTGCGTGACAGGTTCTCAAGTTGAACGCAAACTTTTCGCAATCCTGCGAACAATTTTCCAAATGGTAAAGAAGTTTGGAGTGGTAAAAGTTATATTCTGTGATCATATTTTTGTGCGTAGAAATGGATCCAGAGCTCTCTCAATGTTCTGCTTCCGTTTTGAAATTTCGGCGTTCTTTCTCATAAGTCTTACAGTGAATCTGCCACATCAGTGACTTCACAAAGTCACTGAAAATTTCAGTGACTTTCCGCAGCACTGTAAAGTCACTGATTCACTCAGTAACATTGAAAAATCACTAGAAATTAATCAAAATTAATTAATTAATCAACTTCAATGAACCTTTGCGACAGGGATTCATTTGACTTCGTCCACAAACACAAAACAACCCGGCTACATGAAGGTAACCCCCCCCCCCCCATCCTGGGCATTGCATGAATACGCACCCATATCATGATCCTGAGTGAAGTTGTTGGGGTGGCTAGTCCCATTCATGCAGCCGTTACTCACACCGTTCTCGTGGCTTACAGTTCTCTCAGCATGTTCACTGATGTCCATCGTGTCGTCGCTGATTTTCGCCGTGCTATACGAATGCGACGACGCCTCGCCATTGAGTGCCGTGTTCATACTGTTCATCTGCTCTTCCGTCGGCTGCTCCGATAATCCCGACGACGATGACGTAGCTGAGAGCGAATTCGACGACGACGATGACGACGATGGTGGACTATTTTTACTTGGCGGTATGATATGTGCGTGCGTGGTCTCCACGTGTGGCGGCTGCGGCGGCGGCGGATGCGGACTCGAGTGCGGACTACTTCTCGCGCCGCCCGCGTGCACTGGCGCGCTGGATTTGGGAGATAACAGTGTGTGGTGGAGGGGACTCATGTTCGGGCTGGACCGCGCGCTCCCGCCGCCCTGTGACTTAGGACTGCGCATGCTCGCGGCGCGCACCTGACTGTCCGTGCCGTTCACCATCTCGATAAACTGTCGGCACTTGAGCATGAATAACAAGTTGGGTTTGGTCTCCAGGATTCCCGGATACAGTTCATAAGTTGTGTCGATGGCTTCGCCCATCCGGCCGGCAAGCACCAACCGTTGAATTCCTGCAAATATACGTCAGCACGTCTACAGTATGTTCATATTACATAAAGCATTTAATTCCGTTGGTTTATTTTCTCACGGAACCTGACGACAAACTATTCACCTGACACAGAACAACCAAACTGTACCGAGTACATCAGCACAACCAGTCTGTTTACATTTTATATCGCATAACTATAATCAATGGCCTGAAAATTGCCAGCGTTATCACCATGTGTCGCTATTTTTTAACACGACTCTTGCAAGCCAGCACTTGCTCTGCCACCAAATTAACAACAAACAAAACCATGAGGGACCTCCCCCCCCCCCCCTCCTCCATCCCCCTCAACCCCCGGGACGCTCAGCCAGAGGGAGAACTCACTCTGTCTGTTTTTGATGGAAGCGAGCTCTTCATCGAAGGACTGTTGTGTATTTCTTGCAAAAGATTCTGCCGTGGCACAGTAACCGTAATGTACGAGGTATGTCGATACAATTCTGCAATTTAAAGTATTAAAATTTCAGTTTAATAAACCTTCAGCTTCGTTTTCCAACGACAGTACTTAAGCTTATCATTATTTCTAACCATTTCATTCTTTTCATGTTTTATCTATTTTTCTTATACGGTGACTAATGGTACAAAAAAGCGATTTAGTAGATACGAATGTGTGTCGAAAATTTAAAACATTACAGTTGGGGTAAAACAAATCGCATTTCCAATATTCCTTTAAGTAACCTTCTGCAAAAACTGTTCAGAAGCAGCCGTATTATTGTCTCAGTTTCTATTGTTTGTTGCGTCATTTGATTCTGCATCACATTTCGTACACCAAAGTTATCTCCAAGCAACGACACAAATGAAGCACGTGACCCTTAACCAATGAGGAACTTGAAAAGGATGCATTTCCCCAGTAACTCATTTCACTTGTTTACTTGTGAAGGCCACCCTGCCACTCCCCTATCATGGCTCACTGAAGCACATGACGGCATTTCCCCGGTAACTTATTTCACTTGTTTACTTGTGAAGGCCAGCCCGCCACTCCCCTATCATGGCTCAATGAAGCACATGGCGGCATTTCCCCGGTAACTTATTTCACTTGTTTACTTGTGAAGGCCAGCCCGCCACTCCCCTATCATGGCTCAATGAAGCACATGGCGGCATTTCCCCGGTAACTTATTTCACTTGTTTACTTGTGAAGGCCAGCCTGCCACTCCCCTATGGAGTCGGTCACTGGGAAGCGCTCTATCGTGTTCTTCGTCTTCATCCGCCACTCCTTGTATAAACAAAAAAACTCGCACTTGATACACTTTCACAATACCTCTTTGTTTTCTACACAATTGTGGTAAGAAAATACTCTCAAGCGTTTTTACTTAAATTTAGCCGTTATTTTTTTCCCTGTGATTAGTATATTAATTTTACTTGTCCATCTACGTCATAGTGAATCTGACAAATCTGTGAATAATATTGTACATCATGTTGCTGATGAATTTGAAAATGTCTTATTAGACCATGCGCCAATTTTATGACGTCATTCGTTTATGCTATCAAAAGCGTCTCAAAATCGCCTAAAGAATTTGCTTGTCGCAAAATTAACCCAGCAGCCTCTCTGTGAGGTTGTTGCTTGTAAAGCTTGCGTTGTGGCATATATTTATAGCTCAGATGACAAAATACACTTCAACGTTGAGAACTCTTATTAGTCTTTATTATTAAAAATTAGTTTCTAAACATTACGCCTTCAGATGTTTAATTTCCCATAAACTCTCCTAATCTGACAGACTGATTAAAATTTTTTTACTTTTGTTTCAGTCACTGATTTCACAGATTCACTCTCATAAAACTATATGTATGCAAGAGGCGTAGATCCTATCAGGTGCGCTCTATGAACTTATTTTAGCTTCTCAGTAAGCACGGGGCATTTGAAAGCCAGTCAAGGTCACGAACTCTCATGTAGTCTTCTATGTCGAATACAAACGGGCTCTCCCCAAAATTCGCCTCCACGATTTCTCCCGGAGTTTGAAGTCCCACCGTCGGGTATAAATTAGTCTGGAATACAAAAGATCCAATACTTTTCAGGGATAGCTTAATGAAATGAACAGCTTAGAAATTTGTTTTCAAACAACCAACTGCTCAGCTCTCGTTGATAAACATCAAACCCGTTGCAAATTACCAAAGATTAATTACAAAAATTGCAAAAAATCTACTACAAAAATTTGTCTACAAAAACAGAAGTAGCCGCAAAACTTACCGGCAACTCTTTGAAAGCAATGCCTGTAAACAAAGAAAACTGTGATTACACTTTAACACCCAAAAAATCTCCACTTCTTTAGTCCTCTGTCTCTGGAGTTTGGAAATGTTTGGAATGTTTTCGCAGTTTTTGCAATTACAGAAGGTATGGGCCAGTAAGATTAACCGATGACAAATACTTTTATACGCTTGTTCACTTTCCTTGCTTTTTCATTTTCTTTTTCTTTTCTCTTTCATATTATATGTAAAAAAATGTTACGTTATGATTCCGAAAACTACATTATTTTCAGACTATATTTTACGAGTAGTACAACAACTGGCTATGGGCTTGGCAAATGCGCGAATGTAAGAGGAGTTATTGCTACAAACACATGCCTAGATTGACGCCGTTCTTGGTGTAGAAGCACGTGTTGTCAATAAGGTTGATACAGCAGCCTATGACGTCACCAGTCGTGAACGTCGGCCCGTACGGCTGTCCTGAAAACACACCCACGCGCTTATTCACTCAGTGGTACCGGGGAGGGGGGAGGAGGAGGGGGAGGGGGCACTCACGTACCAACTGGTTACCATGCGTGACCATGACTTCTTCAGAGGACCCCTAAACTCGGATTCCTAATCTAGATTTTTTTAAAACAAAACGCGGGGTAAAGTTCCGAAAGAACCCCTTTTTGTGGGTAACGCGAAGTCCCCCGCCCCACCTACTATTTAACTAAATTGGCAATCCGCGCGGACCGCGTCTGACCTCAAAATTACCCCTTTTCTCGGCAGTTTTTTTCTGGACAACGCATGCCAACGTATATGGTAACAGGTGGCCCCCTTGGGTTTAAGGCGGTTCCACATTTCGAAGTGATGACTTCAGGCTCCACCCGCCTTCCTGTACGTAATTTATTTTACATATTGTCGTAAGATGTCTGGCTTCAATACATCAAAACGTTCTGCATGAATACTTGACATCCTCGCCGAATTTCCATCCTTCCATCCCCATCCTGTCCCCCTAATTTATCCCCCTATCTCGTCCTCCACCCCCCCCCCCCCCGCCCCCTCCTTAATTTTTTATGCCTCCACTTCATTTCCTGCAGCGCTGTATCTAAAGCACGTGTCAGGAGAGATGGCGCTACCTGTTCCAGACGAGCAGAACGAGTGGCCGTCGTCGCCATGGTAACCGTAGGAATGCGTGTCCC
This sequence comes from Protula sp. h YS-2021, assembly GCA_949752745.1. Classification (NCBI taxonomy): domain Eukaryota; kingdom Metazoa; phylum Annelida; class Polychaeta; order Sabellida; family Serpulidae; genus Protula; species Protula sp. h YS-2021. The sequence goes on along the minus strand of OX457027.1, from coordinate 13,092,703 downwards.
AGCCAGGCAGTCTGTTCAGATTCACGCCCTGTACGGACAAGCCGATGCCCATGTACCTGCAATCAGACAAAAAAAACCGGGCTAGAATTCTCCACAAGTAACACCCTATTATTTAAAATAAGAATTTACCAAATTTTTTTTTTTTGCCCTTTCGACTCAGTGAGTACATCCCGGAATGGACTCACGATGCTCAGTCTCATTGACACATATTATATGCACAGTATCAGAGAAGTTTTACGGCTATTGATTTTAGATGGTCTATTCCGGAATAGACTCAATGAGTCGGAAATGCTTCAATTTGTTCATGGTCCAATTTCATGGTCTATTGCTACAGAGCTGCACTTTCATGAAGGGCAAAATTCCATGTGTTACCTATAAAATTATCACCTGTGGTTCGGAATGAATGTAAAATCACTCGGTGTATTTTACAGCGCTTCAATGCCAAAGCCAAGCATTACACTGGTCGAATCCACGCATTACACTGGCCGAAGCCACGCATTACACTGGCAGAAGCCAAGCATTGTACCGGTCGAAGCCACGCATTACACTGGCCGTAGCTTTACCAAATTACATCACGAACTTCCAATGTAATAAAATCTTGACAGCTGAATCGTGTTCACCGATAACATCACCTTGACATACACCAGCAATAACTACATTGACAGCACATAAACACATCTCTCTTCTTTCCTCTCTCTCTCTACACATTTTTTTTTTCATTTTATACCTATTTTCGCAGTTTCTGGTTCTGGCGTCATACAAACCTACAACGCGTATTGTTTTATGATTAGATTAGATATTTATTGCTTAGCAAATGAATAAAATCAGATCCCCATGATATGGGAAGCTCTCTCCTTTAACATCCACAGACTGACACACATTGGTGCCATACCTTGGATAACCCCATGAAATTGGAAGCTACCTCCTTCAACATCCATAGACTGGCACACACTGGGTTCAGTGCCATACCTAGGTTAACCCCCATGATATGGGAAGCTACCTTTAACATCCACAAACCTCCACACACTGGGTTCAGTGCCATACCTAGGTTAACCCCCATGATATGGGAAGCTACCTTTAACATCCACAGACCTCCACACACTGGGTTCAGTGCCATACCTAGGTTAACCCCCATGATATGGGAAGCTACCTTTAACATCCACAGACCTCCACACACTGGGTTCAGTGCCATACCTAGGTTAACCCCCATGATATGGGAAGCTACCTTTAACATCCACAGACCTCCACACACTGGGTTCAGTGCCATACCTAGGTTAACCCCCATGATATGGGAAGCTACCTTTAACATCCACAGACCTTCACACACTGGGTTCAGTGCCATACCTAGGTTAACTCCCATGATATGGGAAGCTACCTTTAACATCCACAGACTGACACACACTAGGTTCAGAGCCATACCTAGGTTAACCCCCATGATATGGGAAGCTACCTTTAACATCCACAGACCTCCACACACTGGGTTCAGTGCCATACCTCGGTTAACCCCCATGATATGGGCAGCTACCTTTAACATTCACAGACCTCGACACACTGGGTTCAGTGCCATACCTAGGTTAACCCCCATGATATGGGAAGCTACCTTTAACATTCACAGACCTCCACACACTGGGTTCAGTGCCATACCTAGGTTAACCCCCATGATATGGGAAGCTACCTTTAACATCCACAGACCTCCACACACTGGGTTCAGTGCCATACCTAGGTTAACTCCCATGATATGGGAAGCTACCTCCTTCAGCATCCATAGACTGACACACACTGGGGGTAACCAATTTCTTAACTTGTACTCTTAACTTGCTTCCTTTGTAACTCAAGTGCACAGTCAAGGAGACCCACAAAAACATATATTCTGTGGAGTGCCTACGGCTTTTCAACACACAACTGCCGTATACATTCCTGGTATTCAACATTTCGCGTACATGACTTCCAGTAAAACACATCACAAGATCAATCGCATCCACTTATTCGCGGCTTTCTGGGCTTGACCTTGTTCTAAGTTTTAGGTCAAGGTCGCCTCATTGAAATGAGTGGTATAAGCACCTCAGATCATGTTTAACTAAACATCTTGTAGTACACAGTAAACCATAATACACAATATTTGGGTTAACATCTACCACAAACCAAGCTAAGGTTCCAAATAGACCGCAACCTCACCAACAGGAAGTAGACCATAGGAACTATCCGAATTCTGACATCGATCGGGTTTTGAATGTGACTTTAAAAGGAAGAAGGACCAACACATATGCTTTAAGCTGTTCGGGGTTTGAGCCAACCGAGCTTCAAAGCCAGTTAAATGTTTGAAAAGTTTAGTGACCAACTGACTTAAAGTACAGTTACCATTCGTTAGGATGGGATAGGATGGAATATCCGCCAAGGGTGTAGTACAGAATCCACCCCCTCTCCCCCATTAGACAACTTTAAGGGGATACATCCTGAGGTTTGGAACCCACTTGGCAGAGACTCGACTTAACCCACACCTACAATGCATTTTTTTCTCACAGTAAAGTTTACCGATTTGGAATTAACCTTTTCTGCGACAGATACAGAAAACATTTCTGGATGCTCCATCGTTCGAGCTCCGATACAGTTCACTGTAAGGTAAAAAAGGTAAACTTTGGTGACTTTTTTCAGTCACTTTAATTCCCTTTCAGATAACGCAGGATCCAGAGTTTACTTTGCAGCGAAAGCAGCTTTCATTGGCTGGAAAAAGTTGTGGAAAAGCTGTTGCTTAAGAAAATTTGTCGACCATTATTTCAGCAAAATTTATTCAGAATCTATACTTTACACTTACAGAAATGCCTAATAAATTCACCAGAGTTTTTTTATCATTGCAACCACGCGATTAACCGTTTACTGAAGTGCACTCCACGGCAGGAGACCGTCTTTTGTTGATTAGTAAATGAATATTCATGGCAATCATTTCCCCGTCAGCAAAACCACACAAGAGATCCCGGACAAAACGTCACAGGCTCGTTGCTAGGTGTCCACTTGGCTGTGGCCGTTAAATCTTATCTTCGCCCCCTCAACTGATTAGCCGTAACAAAGAGATAAGAACACATGGAAGAAAGTCTTATCGGGCTATGGACCTGTCACCTCTCATGTTATTTGCATGGAAAGTTGGTGACCTGGAGAACAGTATGGTACACGCGCCCATATAAACAAAGGCCCAGAAGCCGATACACATGACAGCTAAAATGTTCAAATGAATCAGATAGACAGACCCACTTCTCGTACACTTCAGTGTTTATTGCAAATATCAAATGATTTTGATTATCAGACACGATTGCGTTGCAGTTGGACTAGTGATTGATTTTTCTGTAATCTAAACATAAAAGAACCTTTGAAAGTCAGTGTAAATAAACAGACTAGTCAAATTTAAGAAAAATCTAAGTCGAACTGCAACAACTCAAATCGAAGTCCAACTGCCACAACCCCGATCGTAGTCCAACTGAACCGTAGTCCAACTGCAACAACGAAATCGTAGTCCAACTGAACCGTAGTCCAGCTGCAATAACGAAATCGTAGTCCAACTGAATCTTGGTCCCACCGCACACCCAAAATTGGAAATCGTAGTCCAACTGAACCGAAGTCCAACTGAAATTTCACAATCAGACACCATATATATATATATATATATATATATATATATATATATATATATATATATATATATATATATAGAAGGGTAGGTTTACTTTCGCGGAAGTTAAAATAATTAATAAATTTCGAATTCATTTTTCCTAACTTTTCCCGACTTTTTGGCCATTTTTCAGTGTTTAAATGACTAAATTTTTTTCCGACTTTTCAGGATTTCTCTGACCTGTGGCCAAAGTGTCTCAGTAAAATATTTACACAAATCCTATAATTGCTGACAATCTTTTAGCCATCAATTAATGAATCTTTTAAACGTGTTGCCATCCTAAATTAAAGGTATGGGCAATGTGTAATTCCGTTTGTGTCATTTTATTTTTCCCCTGTCATTCGTCCATCATCACAGTTACAATCTTCCAATCAGATAATCATACTGAACATTTGTTTTGCATGAAAAGAAGTAAAATCGGTGCAGTTTGTGCTTTTGATATTGATCTGTTCAACTCAGAAAATGCCTGGGTTAATCGTTTCCTATTGTGAAAAATTCGGTAATCGGACCCCCACCACCCTCCCGCCCTCCTTCCTTCCAAGAATATTTTTTCGACTCCTATCATAAATTTTAATTTTCAATTTAGTTTTTTTTCGCACTTGAAAGATGTGATCGCACTGTTTGACTACTTAGCTCGATTGCATTAATGGTCATTGATTGATCCATCAATCTTATACTCAAGTAACAATTTGTTGACTGCAATTCAGAATCAAATATAAAAAATTGCAATACACCAATGATATATGATAACTGTAATAAACTGAGTTGAAATACAGAGTTTAAACTGGGATACGTTTATTTAAATGGCTTATTACTTACGTAAGTGTTGCCTTACTGACATACTTATTCATATGAGCACAGCAATAAAGACTGTGCAAACATGGTCATTGATTCCAAACAACAGAGGCTGTTTTCTTGTAAAGGCTGTTTTTCTGCTTGCTTCTTGTTTATGCAAAGAAGCAGGGCTCCTTTTCTGCACCCGGGACCGGGGCTTACAAACCCCAAGCTTTGACAGAATAAAAGTCCAAAATATCTCTGGGCTTTTGAAACGCGTATCACCCAAAGATCGCAGGCCGGTGAAAGATCTAGCCCAAATCCGCGTAAATATTACTCCCCCACCCATACTCGAGAGATGTTTACAAACAAAGCCAATGGAAACTCTCAGCTTGACATAATCAACAGTTACACACAATCAATATGGACCGTGATGTTTTATTGCTATAAAACGCACGCAGAGCAGCCACTTTCGCGGGACGGTCAATTATTAGCTAAACACTTGTGCTGGCAAGTTTACGTGATCCCGAACTTGTAGTATACAAGAGTCAGCTGATTTGGACAAATACTCTGCAGACAGATCAAACTTGTCAGCAACTCTGGTTCAATACATTCGGTGGAAAATTCCCAATAAGTCGGTCGGCTGTTTACTTCACATTTACATGCGCTGCCGTTTGGTAAACTGTTTATTTCTTATCACATCCCTCATTACACACGCATATTGCGCAACGAAAAGCACGGCCATTTTTTTTTTTTTTTTTTTTGGTTTTGTTATTATAATTATAATCGTCGGAGATTAAACACTTCAAATCAAACAATGTTTCTGCAGCCAAATCTGGCAAAAGCCGACAATTTTATCTTCAACTTGAGCCATTGTTGCGTGAATCACAGCTACCGGAAACACAAACGGAAGCCAGAGCAAATGGCATGCACGTCACCATCAGTATCTTGGTCAAGAAAAAAAGCAAAACTTTTCAAAATATATCATCATGAAAAAAAGGCCTGGCTATTAACCTGCTTTTAAATCTTGAGACATCTACGCATAAACAAATCTATGAACGCAGAAGCAGTAATTACACCATTCAATCAAAAACAAGGATTTCGTGGTCTTAGGTTTTTCCACAATTGCTTGTGCCAGTTTCATTATTTTCAGCCATTACAAGTAGCGCTTCGTGAGTCAGCCATGATCTGGCTAGCTATCAGACACAAAAAACTTTGTATTTTCACCGCAATTAATGAATTTATGTAACAAGCACTAATGTTAGGGGGGAACAGAATGTTACACCAGCTGCTAAAACTGGGCCACACATTTTATTCTTCTATTGCTGTCGAGAGTTGTTTGTGAGGAAAACAACTACCATTTAATCACATCATAACAAACCACAACCGAGCCCGTTTACATTTTGCGTTTTGCACATCACACTTATCAAATGCCAACAAACCATATAACAAAGGCCAGCTCACCTTCCAAGCACTACGGCTGTCGTATCTCGAATAAAAATATACATGCGATTAAGACTGGCGACTGCCAGTTGAAAACAAGGGCACTAAACAGCTGAAATTGTCTAATGAACGTAACAGCCTTGGCAAACCCTTTGTGAAAGCGACAGTCACACACAGCAACAGTATTGGCATGCGTGTCGCCTCTGTCATAAAAATGTCTCGTACAAAGCCTTAATTCAGTCACGGGTATGATTTCCACGTCTGTCATATAGCTGTAACAGTTTGTCACCTCTAACAGGTAGGAAGAACTCTTGTCATTTTCTTTCTCCTCCTCAGCAGAATGCCAAAACATTGATTTTTTTTTCCGATTTTATCTCCAATGTTTGCTTGGCTGCTAAAGCCATTTATTGGTCCCTTGACAAATACTTGTGGATGACACAAGAAATTTCCAAATTTTAACTTTTTATTGAGAGTTACGACAACACTGTATTGTGACCCAACCATGCGGTGTCACTGCCACTAAATCACACGGCACAGCATGCCATTGCTTTACTACTTCCGGTGTCACTACCACTAAATCACACGACACAGCATGCCATTGCTTTACTACTTCCGGTGTCACTGCCACTAAATCACACGGCACAGCATGCCATTTTGTCTCACTACTCTTCACATTCTGATTTTACTTTGCAGCCAAAACTTGAACTTGGAATTTGATATTTCTGCCTCTCACCACAAATCTCAAGTATTAGTACTGGCGACAAACTGTACATTTGGCCTTGAAACTAAAGCTAAAGAAGGATACCAGTGAACTGGTTAAACCCCCCGCCGCACCCCCGCCTTTAAAACGAACAGTTCTTTTACCAAAAATAACATCGCGTTGCAGACATCTAATATATGTTCTCTCTCGATGCAAGAAAGAAATAAAATCACTATATTAGTCACTAATATATGGCCCGTACACAGTTAAAATAAAAAATGGGGGATATTACACATTTTTACAAGATTTCAAAAAATCGGGCAATTTCTCATTTTTTGAGAAAAACCAAAAATAACCTTGACTTGAGCACTCCAATATATGTTCTCTCTCGATGCAACAAAGAAATGAAATCACTACATTAGTTACTGAGATATGGCGTGTACAACCTTACCCTTACAGACGGGGACAGGCAGACAGACGCCGAGGACAAAAATTCATTTCCTTTACAGAGAGTAATGTTGTGGCTTAGATTTCTCGATGAATGGATATTTCAATTTTCTCGAGTTTTAAAAGTAAATGTTTCAACGTGACCTTGAAACTCAAGGTTAGCAAGAGTCGCCATTGTGACCTTTTCTATACTGTCTACTGCGGCAGCCGATGAAACAAGTTAATGCCGAGCTCTAATGAATGTTTATGAAATCGCCAATCTTACCCGTCTCTTCCTTTGCTGATTATTTTGACTTCAAAGTAATAAATCCCACATGATGCAGGAATAGGCTGTGTTGCTCGTACGCTCGCTGCGTCTTTGTGTGTTTTGCCAACACCTGAAAATATCAAAACTCGATTTAAACCATTGCAAACAATAATCTGCGAATAAAATCTTTTTTTTAAGCAAAATGACGTGGATACGCTCAGATAGTGCCAAAGAACTTCCACGCAAATTAATTATGCCCAATGAAATCCGACTTCAGGCACATTGAATCCGTTGATTGGATTGAGACAATGAATGAATGGTGCTCGTTTCACCAAGTTACTCCTATTTGCAAGAGAAAAATCCATGAGATCCGAGCCCCTCCCCCTTCCAAAAGTGAAAAAAATATTATTGAGGAATTCAATCTCGAGGACCACAAATTTTGGATCACAATCGATGGATTTCCGTGGATCGACGGACAAAAACGACCCCTGCAACGGTGAACGACAACAGACCCAGAGGAGACGTGAAAAGGAGCTGCACCTCTCTCGGTCACCCCTCAATATGGGCAGCCAGTATACGTGTGCGCATACCTTTGAAACCGTATTACTGAATACCATGGGATTACAGTTAGGGATGGGTCGGGTTCCCCGGGGCCCCGTCAAAAATCTTAAACCCGGGGTTGAAATTTGACACCGGGGCCCCGTCACATATTTAAATAAATAATTTTGGTATTTAAATAAAAATAAAAATGAATAAAAATAATACAAAACAGGCCATCGTCGACGGCGCAGACCCCAACCGGACACAACAAGTCGCCATTTTGGCAATTTTTGACCAATTTGAAAAATAATATATATACAACTTCAATATATATATATTCACTGTGCAAGGTTGCATATGCCCAGGGTAAACAGTTTCGGAGAACTCGCGTGGAAAGCACTCAAGTCTTACATTGCAGTTATCTAAAAAAAATCACAATTTTTGACAAGTCCCCATTTTGGCAGCTTTTTACCGATTTGAAAATATATAAATTTTCACTGTACAAGGTTGCATATGCCTAGGGTAAACAGTTTCGGAGAACTCGCGTGGAAACTACCTAAGTCTTACATTACAGTTATCTAAAAAATTGGCAATTTTTGAGAAGTCGCCTTTTTGGAAGATACGGAGCTCGAACGGGAGAAAAGTGGAATAGGAATGGTTAACAAAGACTTCAAATCATAAATTAGTCTATTTTATGACATCAATCTGAAGTGTTCATTAAAGAGTAAGGAAACTTAGGACTAACATATTATCATAGACAACTGGGGATGATTTGTTATTTCTGTTTTTAAATTTCGCGTTACAAAATGTAGAATTACACGCGTTTTTTTTTCAGGAGCCTCAATAATTCTTAATTAAGTTTGTTGGAGTTAAAATAATCTAGTAACCTAAAGTAGATTTTTGAAAATTGATAAAGCTAAGATCTGTTCGATATTTAAGATCTGAGAATAATTGGTCAAGATTTTCAATTACCTAAACTGTTCCTGTGAAAAAAAAGCTTGACATCAGTTAACATTCTAACTATATTTTGGAAAAGTCATATGCGGTACCTCGGCGCCCCGGGGATGGGGCGGGTTTTGGGTTACGGGTCCCGGGGCCAAAAATTCGGCCCCGACCCATACCTAGTTACAGTTAATTCAACCAGGAAGAATTCTACTCGGGACCATTTCCCACTACTTTTACGCATGCTTATACTTAATTCTGAGAACCGCAACATGCTTAACACGGGTTTGCGAAACTTGGGCCCTTTGCCAGTTCCATAGTCAACTGGGTACTTTCTTTTGGATACTTCAGTCTCACTGACACACTTCCGCTCTGCTTATTTATCACTTTTTCAATTGTTTTATAGTGAAAAGATCGCACGTCAGAATTCTGACTTTCACATTACTGATGGCAATGAGCTATTTTAATACCCACTTAAATTAACTTCAACAGCCCCTTTGATGGAAATCGTGAACACCGAATCAAACACATCCAAACGCGATTTCAACTCGGAATTTCAGCGATACACGGTGTCAACTGGAGTCGATCTTTCTTTTCTTAAATGTTAAAAATGTACCTGCAAGCTGTGTTGTTTGCTAATATATTTAGCTGGTATTAAGTTATCAATCTATGGAGTTTGTTTCTTGACAGTGCGTTTTAATTTTTGTCATCTGTTTAACATTTATAAATTGCAATTAGGGGCTAGAAGGTTAACTTTGTACTGTATTGAAATGTGAATTTGTCGCCAGAACTAGAAACACTGTATTATTTAAAATAAGAATTTATCAAGGAAATAAGAATTCAGATAATTTTTGTCATGGGTGAAATCGGCTAAATTGACTACGGTAGTCTATTCCGAAATAGACAACCGTCTTTTCTGGAATAGACTACCGAAGTTAAAAGTTTTCTGGAATAGAACGTTTTAAATTTTTCATATATATTACATTGTAGCATATATTACTTACAGATTTTATAACACTTAAATTTAAAATTACACAAAAACTTTCCATTTAAAAGGATTTGAAGGTCGGTAGTCTATTCCGGAATAGACTACCGTAGTCGTAAAATGCGTTAGTTCACCCATGACAAAAACTATCTGATTTCGTATTTGCTTGATAAATTCTTATTTTAAATAATACACTGTTTAGACCGAATTTCGCTACACGGCAATGAAACGGAACCCACTTGCAATGGCAGAAGGCCAGAGACACAATATATCTGATCAAAAAACAAATCTCTAACTGTTTCGAGAAAATTATCAGCTTCCGGTTTTTTATCATCTTGAACGAGACCATCGAAGTACATGTAATGCAACCATTTTTTAGGTACAAATGATCAAAATGAGTTCAAAATCGCACAAACCGTTTTCGAGACAATGGTCAACTTCCATTTTTTGAAACCGATTATGACCGAGGTCATAGTCACCAAACCTCTTCTCGTTCAAAGGGTCGAAAATAAGCTTAAAATTGCTCTGTCTCTAACCGTTTTCGAGATTATGGTCAATTTCCGGTTTTTTTTTACGTGGACCAAGGAGGTCAAGGGCATCGAGGCACCTCTTACATAAAGTCTTTTTGAGCCAAAGGGTGGAAAATAAGCTCAGAATCGCTTTAACTATTTTCGAGACAATGGTCAATCTTTCTCTAAGGCTTTTCGATATACAAAAGTCACATGACCTCTGACCTTGACCCGGAATGTCGAGACTGCCCTGTACTTTAACCGTGTAGGTGTTCAAACGAGGGTTCGAGCGCCATATCTAGTCATTTTTCGTGATAAATACTTGTTTTACACTTCTAACTCAATTTGATTTGGACCTTGGGAGGAAGTAAAAAAAAAAAGTGGATTTCACAAGGGCTCATTACTCCATACTTTTGTCAAATTTCGTCTTCGAAACCTTGTGGGAGGGGTTTTCTCGAAACCATTTTGAGGCAAAAAAAAAAAACTTTTGACCTCAATCTGACCTTGACCTCTAAGATCAAATTGGACGAGGATTTTTCTGGAGACTATCTAGCAAAACATACCCATTTGCAAACTTTGTTTGCAAGTGGGAAATACTGTTTATCTACATGCTATGAGACAGCACATGAAATAAAATACTTAGAAATTGCCTGTGAATAAGAGGAAATGTGTAATAAAAAGAAATGAGATGACGTAAGCAATTATATTTGTGCTTGCTGTAAAAACTATAAAATAGAATATTGTCGTGCAGAGGAGGGAGGATAAGTCCCGGAGGGAAGAACCATACGGGGGAAAATTCCTCAGGGGAAAAACTCCGGGAGGTTCACCTGAATGTGTGTGTGGTGGGGGGGGGGGGGGGGTTCTACATCTATTCATTATAACTGAAATAGGATTCAGCATGAACCTAGAATATCACAAGCTTAAGTCTTCGCGTATGCACAGTTGCTGGCTGAAGTGTCAGTGCCCAAAAATACCGAACTAGCAAAGATCCGAAGAGTCCCTTTGCCCTTACCATTTAACTGGGATTGCTTGATGCTAATTTTTACGCTTTTTGGATTGTGTAAAATATTGGCTGATGCCTTTTTTTTGTCACTGTATTGTACTTTGGATCAGAGTACGGATTAGAACAGTGCAAAAGATAGAGACCTACGACAATCAAATTAATTATATTGAGATAATTTAGCCACTGAAATGTGCATTCGAAAGGAAAGGATAAATAACACACAAAAAATGTCCTAGAATATTGTGACTAGCCGTGAGGTAGCAAATAAAAGGATTCTATCGAAGTCCTTCAGTCTTTCCAAAATAAAAATATGCAACTTTTCAAAGTTCACCATTCCGCCAAAACAGAATTACAATGTTATTCATTGGAATAACAGAAAGTATGCCTGGTCATAAGACTCACCAAATTTAACATCATACCAACGTCCCGAGACTTAACACTTCCACAACTGAGAAAGAACATTTGCAAGGTTGAACAATCAGCCAGTTTTTGATAGGTCTCTCAGGGTTCGCGCTGGGTTCTCAGGAAAACGAGTCAAAAAAAGGAAAGTGTGACTCACTTGGGTACTGTCCAGAAAACTCGGTCGGTTCCGTAAAAGTGAGTCATTTCGTAAAAAAATGGCCAAAAAGTGGACAAAAACCCCGCCAACGCGAACCCTGTCTCTTATAAAGTAATAGAGCGCAACCTAACAAACACTCGCATCAATCTTTACGTTGTTTTCTCATGATCCTGACATTACACTCTAACAATATTAAAAATCCGAAAATAAATAGTCTTGCAGAGGATCAAGTCATCCTAGAGAAATTGTCCTACTATATAATAACTCTTGTCATACGTTCGAATGTCTCCACTTCAGATTATCTCAACAAATTGGGTGCCAAATTAGACTTTTAGTGCTTGTATTTTTGGAACCAACAACTCGAGTAAAGCGCGGGACTCTCCAGTTCTGTCCAATCGTCTTTACGTGGGTAGACAAAACCATGGACTAATCAAAAGCATGCACTCTTCATTTTATTTCCTGTCTTGCAATGCTTTAGTAATGGTTTGCGAGGAGCTTCATTACTGGCCAGTTGTCGACTAGTTTTTATGAAAAACTAGAGCTTCAGTGAGGCAGAATACCCCGTGTAAACCATTATGTCATTTGATGTTAGTAAATATATTGAAGTTGAAAACCCTACATTGCCTAACAAGTTTTGGTCGATTTAAAAAATAAGACGACGTTGCACAACTTCAATATACGTATTAACCGCATGCAAAACGAAAAAGCATTAGCATGAACAGTTCTAGAGTTATGGCCTGGACAAAAAGTCACATCTTTGTACATTCGAACTAAATTTTAACTATTTTTCAAAATACTGTCATTTTGGCAATTTCTTTTCAAATCGAACAGAAGTATGACGTTGCACAACTTCAATATACGTAGTAACCGAATGTAAGACGAAAAGGCATTAGCATGAATAGTTTTCGAGTAACAGCCTGGACAAAAGATAGTATACTAGAGCGGACGGACGGACAGACAAGCCAAAAACTATATCACTCCGTTACACGGGCATAAAGAACTGAAGAGGGCTAATTTGTGATAACTGCTGCTTATATGCAGAATTATATATAGCATACGCACCATGGATACAAGATGACTTCAATCTACAATAGTTTTGTCCGAAAAGGCTGTGGTAACCGAACAACTGGGCAGGGTTTAGTGCGCCATTCCCAGCGCATATCGTAACTCTCAACATTAACGCTTAGGGTGTCAGAAAACTCACCCAAAAACCAACTCACCCAATTTTGGACAACTCACCCAAAAAGATTGGACAACTCACTTTAGACATTGCTAAAAGAAGGGTTGGGGCGGCGAGGGGGGGTATTATCAATAGATTAACATGTTGCCCGGATAGTCTCGCCCATCGATACTTTTTAATTGCAATTAACGCCACACATTTTACACTGCGCCAAATGCTTAATGTTCATTGTTATGCAAATGCAAAACAGCGCGAGCCTTATTCAACATTGCTCGAGCTAAGAACTCAACGAGCAGCGTATCACTGCTGGCCGGCTTCTACGACGATGTGCAAGACTGATCCCGGAGCCAGTTTGAACATCTTAACTGGTGCTGTATGAGACGCGGCCCTCCAGTCTTGGAATTTTTAACGAAACTTGTGCTTCTTGATTATTTTCGAGTAGTTTTCACAGTATTTTCATGTGTCTGCTTTTTTACCATGCCATGTCATTACTTTATAGTACTTTTCGCATAGTTTGCAATAAAGAGATCGATTTTAATATGTTTTCTTTACAAACCGTTAGCTATAGTTTTCGCAGATTGTGCAATACAGACATCGTTTTTAGTGTGTTACCACATTTGTTTGAAACTATTTCTAGAACTACCAGCCACACTGGTCATTGAATAAAAAAACTGGGTGAATTGTCCATACTTTTAGGTGGGTTGTCCAAAAAATTGGGTGAGTCGTCCAAAGTTTTTGGGTGAGTTGTCCAAGAAATTTTGGGTGAGTTGTCCTGCTCCCTAACGCTTGACTATAATTCTGCAATTTTAAATCAAGTCAAAATCAATGATTTTTTTTGTTAATCAATACCCACGTGTTGTGCATCCATGCCCACTTTAATGACTATATGATAATAAAATGAGCATCTATGTATGACCTTAGTTTTTGTCCGAAAAAAAAGCCTTTCTTCCAGGTGATTTCCGGTAGTTTTAAACTGTCCGGAAGAAACACCTATTAGGCTCGAAGAAACCCTAAACCTGTATACAGATAGTCACTCAACACTGCAGACAATAAAATAACAGCAAATACATAATTGCTCGGAATCAAGCCCTTGGTATTTTGGTATACTTTGGACCATGATCTGGAAACTTTTATAAATTATTTCTTCCGCAGTGCGCAGTGTACAGGCAGTATATACGGATTGTGGGTTACAATATTAGATGCCTAAGTCACGGTAAAAAGAAACAAAATACCAGTTAGGCACACTAGAGTCGAGACGCCCATGCGCTCATTCCGGCCTGGTAATAAACATCTCCATTACGAAGGGTTTATTATTGAAATGGGGTTAAAGGGTAATCAAAATGCAGTAAATGTGAGCCAAAAACACTGAAAAGTACAAGCGGATTTGTACCTAGATGTTTGCCGGAAAGTATCTGCGTTTCGACTGATTTCAGTTGGTGTGAGGATATAAAGAAATGAGAGAAAAAAAAAAGACAAAAATCAACAAAATTCCATTTTACCAGAAATAAATTAACTCGTTGGCTATTAAAAGGGCTGAGTAACATGTCATATAGTTTTTAAATTTAAAAGATCATATAACTATTTCTTTAAAATTTATCCAAAAAATGTACTTTATCGGAGAGATCCGAAAGTTCGAATTGGCTTATTTCAAAACAATGTACAAACGTTTAAGAATACAATATTTGGACGATAGAAATTAATTATTGGCCCCCGATCAGCGCATGAGGGCCTCTAGTGTATCTAACTGGTAAAGAGAACTTTTGTTTATGAGCGTTGTTATATACACCTTACTTTTATTTCTAGTTATCAGCTGTTTCTGTAAGACGACAAATGGAAATTCGAGAAACTGGCAGACAGATCAAGCCGTGAACTTAATGTACCTGGCACTGACATTTAAAATACTTTTAACCAGAACAAATCAAAAGTTCTCTTCACATGTAAACAATAAATGACTGCGTAAAATTTAGATACAATGACCAATGACGAAACCCACCTTTGTAATGAACCCGTAGGTTATTTTGAGATAATCCAATGAAGTTATACTTGTCCTTTGAACTCCACTGTCTCGGCAAAGGGTTTTCATCTTCGTTGACTGAGGGATAAAGAGTCTTTAGCCGATCAGGTGGCTGATCTGGAGCTTTATTTTGTCCATCTCCAGCACTGCTGCCTGAACTAGCTGCCATTTTCCCAGATGATTGACAGCAGCTACCCGGATGAAAATCTTCACTGAGAGTTGTTTCGTACAGAACGATTGGATAAAAGATAAAATCGGTAGGTAATCTAGCCTATCAACTTTTAGCTAACATGTTTGGAGAAAGAGTAAACTCTTTAGAAAACAACACATTTTATTTACGCGCATCTACGACACAAAAGGCCGAAATCAATTTATATATATATTTTCCTGTGGCTAAAATAAATATTTCCTCTCATGCCAGACCTCTAAAGCAACAATCTTTCAGAGCTTGTATTCGATAAGATGCCAGAGCTCATTACACCCCAACTGTACATCACATTTATTTCGCACAGTTAACAGTTATCCAGGTGCAGCACTCAAATACCTTATGAAATTTTGGTTATATACAAATATACAAGTTATTTTTATCATGTTATACTGAAGTATCACTTTTTCCAAATCTTTAAAATATTTTATGGCGTTCATGACAGCCCTTTTAACATCTATGCACTTAATTAAATATTTGTTATGGAAAATTTACCCATAAACTGTAACGAGAGCCATTGCCCTTACCAACAAATAAATCTTAAACATAAACTTTACCTTTTTAACCCAATACTTTTGAAAAAACGTCTAAGCGATATCGATATGTATACCTATAACATAGCCTCTAAGATATCATGCATTTCAGCAAAATGTTCTCTGACATACACAAAAATATGAACAAAAATTAGGCAAAACCGATTGATTAATTCTAGAGCTGGGTACCAGGGGTTTGACGCATGGTCAGGGTTTAAAACAGTAGGGTCAAATTCAATATGTATCAGAGAATTAAAATTTAGTCGTTTCTGACTATGCTAACGCCTGCATATTTTTTAACAATATTAAGTTTCAAGTAAAAAAAATAATGCTTTCTTCACAAGAAAAGGCTTATTGTCCTTAATTTTCCGCAAAAGTTAGACAAAGTCAATCAAGAAAAGTTTTGAAACCATTTAATTTCCTCTGTTTAGTGAATAAATTAAGTGTAAAAAATAGTAGAAGTAAAAAAATCGAGGAAGTACACTGGCAAACATTTTTTAAATGTAATTCTCATTTAGCTTTATTTACTATTTCCCAACTACTTGCTGAAAAAGCATATTGTAGCTGAATTCTTGACATGTACTGCTAGATATAAACGCTTAAATGCCCATAAATCTACAGGAATTCTAGATCTTACACAAAATAAAACATTGAAAACATTATTTGAAAAATAAAATAGATGAGTTTTTTATAATTACTAAGCGTACCGTAGGTAACCAAACATAAATAATGTATCTCAAAACATTTCCATTGCAATAATCAATGGCCTTTTTTTCCCTTATCATCCTGTCTGTCATTTTTATTTGCGCATTCGGTTAATCAAATTTTAACTGCTCTTGCTTCAACATCTTTTTCTTTTAAAAATTGCCGGTTGTTGCTTTAAAATCCTACATTTTTACATAGTATAACTGTATTTTAATTCATAATAACCAAAGTACAACATGTGTTTGGTAAAGCTTTTAAAAGACATATTCTTATTTAGATCATTGTGCATTTTCATTGCTCCTTGTTGCTGTTATATCGGCAATGAACAGACTTGTGTGTAAGTAAATACGTTTCTCTGTATCGGTGTAGTTCTAGAGAGCTGTAATGCTTTATTGCGCGCACACTTGTATGGTTGAAATTGTGATATGGCGTAGTTTATATGTCAGTTTTGAGTTTAATATAGTTTATATGTCAGTTTTGAGTTTAATATCTTTTTAATGTTTTATGGACCACATAACAGCAGAATTATGCAGTGTTAGTTAATCAGTGGCTAGGAATCTATGTACTGACTATTTAGTATATAACTCACCAACTATTAAATGCGACACGATCGCATAGGGTTGATGCGGCTGGGCATGGAATTATGCGCTGTCTATGTTTATTTATCTATTATATATTATTTTTTGTGTTATTTACGACTTTATTTCAGAGTATGTTATGCATTTATGTAATGCAAGGTCATTCAAAGACTGTTGGATTCATGCAATTGATGTTATTAGACTAAAAAGTCGTGTGTGGCTCTAATTTTTTTTATCGCACAAAGAGATTTTGTAACATAAACGCCCACAACCCATGTGATAATTTGAAAGACATTATGGTAGTCGCAAAAATAATCTAACCAATTTGTGTTAAATTGTCATGTCAACCAAAACACATCATGGCCGCCGGAATGCCGTAAAAACAGGAAGATACTGCCATTATTTTATTCGTTTTCGAATGATTTGAAAAAAAATGGCGCTTGCGAGATTACCACCGATCGGAAGGTACTCCAAATATTATGCATCTTTCAAATTTCGTTAATTCCAAGAACAGAAATTCTTTTTTCCCATGTAAAAAACAAAACAAAACTGGCTCCAAGTCAGCTCCTGTAAATTTTTGATTTGTGTATCTATCTAACAGAGCTGGGGTCTCCATCGAACAATAAGGAGCAACTCCTTAGAACTAACTTCATGTCAGCAGTGAGCTATTTTTCCTGATGTCAATATTGCCAATCTCGGCTCACGAATCGGACTAGTCGCGTTATTTTAGAAAGTGTGCATCACACACATGGCCCAGTTACAAATTATGGCGCACAATTTTTTATGCTCAAATAACGATTTTGTACTGAAAAAATTAGATATTTCTTGAGATTAGGATATAGATATCCACTTATCGTCCACAGCAATGACTATACAATTGCAAACCCCCTCTTGACTCAAGTTGGGGAGTTTCTTCGAGGTCAAAAATAATGCGCCATGGTGCCTCTAAGCGTGATTTTTAAGAAGAAGCCTCCCAGTTCGAACCTCGTCCTGAAATGTGCGCTGAAAGACCCATAACCTCGACAGTTGAGATGAGTGGTCATTTCTATTATGTGAGCTGTGACCCTTTTTGTCCTAGGAAGATAGGAAGGGTCTGCTGTAGATCGCAACTGGTGACCACAAAATGTTCAATTGCAACTAAACTTAATAAGTCAGATGCGAATTTACCAACCCTTTCGACTCAAATATTCCTTATTGTGTAATACTTCACAAATAAAAATTGTTTTCAGTCACGAAAGAGGTTCCTCTTTACTAAACCTACGGTCACTAGACCTAAACGGGGCAAAACTTTTCTCTTACAGTTACAAGAAGAGAGTATGTACAGTATAGATGTGCAACGGGGGTTCAATTTGACCTGTTTCCATCCGTCTGTCCGTTCGTCGCACTTTAAACTTTTTTCTTGTCCGGGCGGTATCTCAAAAACTATTCATGGGATCTTCACCAAACCTCACAGGAAAGAAGTATATATAGTGCAGATGTGCAACGGGGGTTCAATTTGTCCCTTATCCGTCCATCTGTCCGCACGTCACACTCAAAACTTTTTCTTGTCCGGTTGATATCTCGGAAAGTATTCATCGGATCTTCACCAAACCTTACAGGAAGAAAGTATATATAGTGTAGATGTGCAACGGGGGGTTCAATTTGTCCCATGTCCGTCCGTCACACTTTAAACTTTTTTCCTGACCGGACGATATCACAAAAACTATTTATTGGATCTTCACCAAACCTCAGAGGAAGAAAGTATATATATATATATATATATATATATATATATACAGTACAGATGTGCAACGGTGGGTTCAGTTTGGTCCGTGTCCATTCGTCTGTCCGTCCGTCGCACTCCAAACTTTTTTCTTGTCCGGTTGATATCTCGAAAACTATTCATCGGATCTTCACCAAACCTTACAGGAAGGAAGTATAAGTAGTGCAGATGTGCAACGTGGGGTTCAATTTGTTCCATGTCCGTTCGTCTGTCCGCCCGTCGCGCTTTTTCTTGTCTGGGCGATATCTCAAAAGCTATTTATGGGATCTTAACCAAACCTTACAGGAAGAAAGTATATATAGTGTAGATATGCAAGGACCCGTCCGTCGCACATTGTATATTGTTTTTGTTCGGGCGGTATTTCAAAAGAGTTACTGGACCACAGTGATGTTACTGCTGATGTGGATGGAACAATTTTTGTATTTTGGGGGCATTTTTGAAGTAAAAACTTTAAAATGCCCTTCCTTCTGTAGTTTTTATCCGATTTCTTTTATTTGTGGTATGAGGCATTCTAGGTTGGTCGTGCTTTTTAGTCGATCGAACAATTTTTGTATTTTTGGGGCAGCTTTTGAAGAAAAAACTTCAAAATACGTTTCCCCCTACAGTTTTTATCCGATTTCATTATTTTTGGTATGAGGCATCCTAGGTGGTATTGGTGTGAGGTATTTGTTTTAGGTGTGAGATATGCTTTAGGCGTTCGTGAATACGGCTTGTCGATCGGGGAATTTTGAAGAAAAAGACTCGGGATGCATTTCGTCCTACAATTTTTTATCAGATGTCATTTATTTTTTTTGGTATGAGCCGTCTCTAGGGGGTCATGCATACGACTTGGGCTTTTTTAGTGGATCAGATAGTTTTTGTATTTTTTGAAGAATATAAAAAAAAAGTTCAAAATGCATTTCCACCCACAGTTTTTATCCGCTTTCATTTATTTTTGGTGTGAGGCACCCTACATGGGTCGAGCATACGGCTAGTGCTTTTTTACTCAATTTGAGAATTTTTAATTTTAGGTCGAATTTTTGAAGAAAATACCTCAAAATGCATCTTTTCCTACAGTTTTCATCCGATATCATTTATTTTAGGTGTGAGGTATACTTTTTTTAGGCGTTCGTGAATACGGCTTGTTGATCAGAAAATTTTTCAAGAAAAAGACTCAAGATGCATTTCGTCCTACAATTTTTATCAGATGACATTTATTTTTGTTATGAGCCGTCTCTAGGGGGTCATGCATACGTCTTGTGCTTTTTGAGTGAATTGGAAAATTGTTGATTTTTTTTTTCGGAATTATAAAAAACAATAAAATGAAACTCCTCCTATAGCGCATCGACACAAGTGAAATGAACTTCCGCAGTAGTCCGAAATAACAATCGCGCATGGACGCAAGTTACATAAACATGCGCAGTGGTCCGAAATAAGAGCCGCACATAGAGGCAAGTTGAATAAACATGAGCACTAGTCCGAAATAAGAACCGAGCATCAACGCAAGTTAAGTAAACATGCGCATTGGTCCGAAATGCGAACCGCGCATTAACACAAGTTAAATAATCATACGCACTGGCCCGAAATTGGAACCGATCATCAATGCCAATTGAATAAGCATGCGCATTTCTCCGAAACGCGAATCGCGCATCGACGCAAGTTAAATAAACATGCGCACTGGTCCGAACTGCGAACCGCGCATCAACACAAGTTAAATAATCATTCGCACTGGTCCGAAATGCGAACCGCTCATCAAGGCAAGTTGAATAGACATGCCCACTGGTCCGAAATGCGAACCGGGCATCGACGCAAGTTAGATAAACATGTGCGCTGGTCCGAAATGCAAATCGTGCATCAACGCACGCTAAGTAAACATGCGCAGTGGTCTGAACTGTTGTGTATGTTCGACCAACAGTACACGTGTGTGGATACAATTTCTATACGTTGCTCGAAGGTATCTCTGGTAAACTATCCACTCTACTAGAGATACACAAGATTTGTTCAGCAGTTTTCTTGGAAACAAATCTTATGTATTTATCAGTCTATGTTCGGGTCCGTTTCCAAATTAATTATTGAGCTAGCTCTTTGCCATCTCGTCTTTTGAAGCCCAAATTTTCAGGGAAGTTCCCTTGCCCATGCACGCTAGAATTGGTTTTATCGCTTTTCGCTGGGACATTTGTCCTTGGACAAACTTGTTTTGAAATCGAAGATATTTTTCAGTAGTTTTGGGAACACATACTAAAAGCTATATTTAAAAATTATTTTTTCACGCACAAAATTTAAACAATTAAGGTGTCAACAATCGCGGGGTGACATTTTATTTTAATTTTCTTTCGTCAAAAGGGTGAGCAAACTTTTAGAACCCCCCTTTTAGGGGCATCACAGGAAAAATTATAAAATTGTAAGTAATTTAATAACCGATAATTTAACCACAGCAGACTGTCAAAGCGTGTGAAATTGGGCTTCATAAATATCAATACGAGGACTTGAAGCGGAGACTATGTCCATTTACAGTAAGCCAGATACGTAGAACAGCTTTCTTGGCTCTGCCATATGATAAAATAAACGCCTAACTACGCATACGGGTCCAAACAACACATGTGGTAAAAACTTGGGGGTATTTCTTCGTACCAGTTTCCCCTCAGTGTTCTTGTCGTGGCACTGAACATGACTTAGTAAATGTTCCAGCCTCATCCACGGACATTTGATCCAGTAGCCATAAATTAAGATCAGTAAAATGACACTGATCACAATGTTAAATTTTGTGGTGTCATTGCCCCTATGGTACCAGAAGTTTCCGAAAAGAACCTCCAAAGAAGCCCCCCTCCCTCCCCCCCTCCCCCCGTATAGAAGCCCGGGGCTTCTTTTCGGAAACTGTTACTGCCTCCTCCATTCGACTTCTTTTCTTGATTAGCCCTGAGTGTTTGCTCTTACTACTCATACGGTTAATCCTTTTGCCTGCACAAGGCAGGCCCCCTACTCACACTTTCTACACAAAGCAACTCAGAAGTAACAGCTCTACTCCGGAGTATCACTCAACCCGTAGCCAGCATTATTCCTTGGTGGGCTCCGCGGTGTCGCGGATAAGACCTTCCTAAATAAGTGAATGGAATTTTTTTGTTGTTGAACCGCCACCTTCGAGTCACAATGTGCTTTAAATAGGATGAGATGTTTTGCTACTGGCATCATTGTTTCAACTTGCTTTGAAACATCATGGCCAGCAGAATTAAGTCTTACACGAAAAATCAATTTGAATTCCGAAGTAATAAAAACCTTGGGCTTTTTCGGAAACCCCCGGTATTCTACGGATAAAATGTTTTTTTTTTTTTTTGTTTTTTTTTGGCTTTGCCGTCTGAAAATCGTTGGCAAAATCAGGATTTTTGTCCCCCGAGAAGACGCCCGTTTTGAATATATAATGTTGTTTGTCAGTCCGTTCGTCCATATTTTTGTACGAGTATGTCCTCAAAACCTACAAGGCTCAGCCTCTGAAACTTGACACAGAAATATATATATGTTGCAATGTCCTATTATTTTTCAAATTCGAGACATGGGGTTCTTAGGAACTATACAGTCAACCAAAAATTTTTTAAACGGCACTTTGTCAGAAATTGATAGAAAATGCATCGAGTTCAGAATTCGTCCAAACAAGCTCTCACAAGCTGTAAGGTCTATATACACTGTAGTTTTAAACTTTACACAGTGTATGTATACATATTGAAATCAGTCTAAAATTGAAGAATCGACACTTTTCAGATGTGAAAGGAAATTCTACATCGAAGCTATACGCCAGGCCTTCTGAAACTTTACACCGTGAAATTATATATATCAAAAAAGATAAAATATTCACATTTTCCATCGAAATCTGGAAATTTGTCTGACAATTCCTATGAAATTTTAATACCAAGTCTTCTGAAACTGTATACAGTGAAAAAATATATTACAAATGTGTAATGTTGGAAAAATGAAAGCCTGCTTAAACTATACACATAATCAAATAATCACTAAAGCTGAATGAACTGACAGCGCTAAGAACAGTAAACAAATAAAAATGTTGGGTTTTTTCGTTCCTCTATATATAAAGTATCCTTTGTTTTTGTTATAGCTCCAAAGCTAATGATATTTCTCCTCGACGCATGGTGAAGTACGATGGTTTGACTGGTCCAAACTACTCACTCGGAAGTCAATCAACGAAGTATAATCTGCCACCGGCTCACGTGCTCCGGGTATGTTGCGGCATCAATATTGTAACTCTTGTATCAAAGTATTTAAGGTTAGCGGTACCAAAAACAAGATCATAGTCGCTTAAAGGGACGTTAAACACCAAACCAACAACAACAGCATTCAAAAAAACGAGATCTCGGTATCGGGGCTTGACGTAAGAGTTCATGTATCTTGTGATCTGATGATGTTCATTATTCCATTTGTTGTAGCCGTTTCAAGACACAAAGGCAGGCGGTTTAGAGACATGGCCGGCGCATGCCACTGGACAGGCCCACTCGGGTGCCTCAGCCACGCTTAACAAGAACAAGCAGTTGGTGCTTATCGATGACGAAGCCATGGGGAAACCACAGATGGTTCCCAAACCCGGCTTTCTAAGCCAGTTAGAGACATTTCTGAAGAAAGAACTGCGCTCACTTGGCGTAGATCGTGTAGAACCCAGTGAACTTCGCCTACAGGTAAGCGATATTTATATGGCCAGCAGTTAGTCCACATTTCCTTGCTCTATATGTTAACAAAACCAAATTATGAGTATACAAATAACGTTTAAGATGTTATACATTTATGCTGTTGTATTGTGAAAATGTATAGACAAGAAAGCTGCAATATAGAAAGTAGAATTTTAGTCAGTTTATCTGTGCGATGCTTATCGGTTTATCAGCGAATAACAAGATCAGTATTTGCAGGCATACAGAGAAGTCTTCGAGTATTTGATAGAGGATTTCAAAACGTACAAGCCCTTGCTCTCTGCGGTCAAGAACGAATACGAAATGATGTTGGCGTATCAACGAGAGCAGATCAGACAGATGGAACCTTTGAAGGTGTGTAGCAGTTAAGTCAAGCAAATTAGTGCCGGTTGATAAACATTGTGTGTACAAGTGCTTACTACATAATATTTATAGTTTTTGGTTGTGCCCTGAAATCCACAATGGACGTCAGTGAGTTATGTTAAAGTTTCTCTTCTGAATAAATAACGAGTACAAAGTCAACATATTGATTAAAATCAATTAACTGATTAATTAGTATCAGTATTATTTTATTGTAACCGTGTGTTTTGACCAACAACGCAACGCAGTGTTGTGCTAACAGTATTTCCATGTTACGTCACTGGCTTCTGAGTTATTGATCAGATGAGATTACCTTCCACTTATGTACGAGTTGTGAATTTAATCAGGTTGAGTTTCTGTGGTACATTTTCTCTTCGCTGCCTCCACAAATGTCTTTAAGTGTATCACTGGTAAGAATTACATAAATAAATGTTCAGATGCATTCAAAGGATTCAGGAGAGCTGTAAATGTGGTTTCTTTTTTTTGCACCAGCAAATGTTAGTGACAGTCTCCGAACAATGTGACCAGAAGATAATGGCGCTACGTGACCAAGAGAAGCAAGGTCAGCACTTTCTATCATTCTACTCATTACGTGTTTTTTTTTTCTATAAATACATTGTACTGGAATGCAGCAGTTTAATTAGAGTCAAGTAAAGCAACAAATTTAACTTAAAAAGACGAAAATGAAAACGTGAAATTTTTTCCCACTTTGACCTGCATTCAATTTTTTATTTGATGTTTTTCCTAGTTTTGAGTTAAATTTTTTGAATGACTTTTGAAAGCAAAATAGGGAACAGTTGACCAACACAGTTGGTGAATTCAAAACCATTTAACTCAATATAAAAGTGATTTAATCCCTTCGGAAAATAGTTAAAGTTTTCATCTAGTCTTTTTCTGTGTGCACGTTCACATTTTCTCCAGAATTCCCGTCTTTGATTGGTTTTTGTTTTCGATGATTGTGTACAAGAATGTGGATCATTTGGACCTGATTTCCCCGGTCTGGCTGGTTGCGACTAAAATACAGCGGCGATTCATATCAATAACGTGTGTAGTGGTTATTTTATATCGTTTTTAACAGAGATGGTTGACCTGAAGAATGAAAATAAGCGATTGTACAAAAGAATCGACGAGCTGAGGCAAGATCAGCTCTCTCTGGAAGCACAGGTATGGATGTTCTTCATCCGGCTGCCAACCGCTACTCTCATACTCGCACACAACCTCTCTGCTCTCTTACACCCCCTGTATCCTCACACACCTCCTCTACTTTCATGCACCTGAGGCAAGATCAGCTCTCTTTGGAAGCACAGGTATGGCTGCTTCTTCATCCGGCTGCCAACGCCACTCTCATACTCGCACACAACCTCTCTGCTCTCTTACACCCCCTGTATCCTCACACACCTCCTCTACTTTCATACACCTGAGGCAAGATCAGCTCTCTTTGGAAGAGGTATGGCTACTTCTTCATCCAGCAGTCAACCGCTACTTTCATGACCTCTCTGCCCTCTTACACCCCCCTCTACACACACACACCTCCTCTCTTGTCACTCAAGTCTTGTCCTCTCGCACACCTTCTCTACTCTCACGCACCTCCTCTACTCTCGCACACCTTCTCTACTCTCACGCACCTCCTCTACTCTCGCACACCTTCTCTACTCTCACGCACCTCCTCTACTCTCGCACACCTTCTCTACTCTCACGCACCTCCTCTACTCACACACACCTCCTCTCTTGTAACTCAAGTCCTGTCCTCCCACACCTTCTCTGCTCTCATGCATCTCTTCTATTCTCACACACCTCATCTCCCCTCACACACCTCTTCTATTCTCACACACCTCATCTCCCTTCACACACCTTTTCTATTCTCACACACCTCATATCCTCTCATACGCTTCCTCTATTCTCACTCACCTCCTGCACTCTCACGCACCTCCTGTACTCTCACACACCTCATCTCCTGTCACACATGTCCTCTACTCTCACACACCTTCTCTATTTTCACTCACCCCGTGTCCTGTCATAGTCCTGTTTTACTCTCATACACCTCCTCTGCTTCCATAGACCTCCTCTACTCTCATACACCGCCTCTGCTTCCATAGACCTCCTCTACTCTCATACACCTCCTCTGCTTCCATAGACCTCCTCTACTCTCACACACCTTCTCTATTTTCACTCACCCCCTGTCCTGTCATAGTCCTGTTTTACTCTCACACACCTCCTCTACTCCTCTACTCTCATACACCTCGTCTACCGTCATACACCTCCTCTGTTCTCAGTCACCTAGCTGTTAATTTTTTTTCACTTAGGTCGAGAAGATGCAGGAAGATTTAGCGGCGGAATATTTGAAGTACCGTGACCAGTGCGACGCGCGTAAATTGCTCATCTCGGACATGAACGACCTGCGCAATCAGCAGGAGGATATGATGATGTCACAGCAAGCCATGGACGACGAGGAGGAGAAGGACGACCCCATCACGCTAAAAATAGCTCTCAAGTAAACGTGCCATTCTCAGTGAAAGTGCCATAAATGTAAAATCTCCTTGTTTTAAATGCATAAATAACAGGGCAGAATCTTTATAGCTTTTATTTCAGAGAGGTGAATACCTTAGAAAGTGATAGAATAAAATGATAGTCGAGTTTTAGCAATTATCATTAATTAGGTTTTACCCAGGGCAGTTTTTTTTGTGTATATTATTTTGAAAATTTTGGAGTGCTTTAGTTCATAAACAGTTAATGCGGTTTCAGTGCAGGATTTTTTGCATTTAAATTATGTTAAATTGTTAAAATAGGTTTATTGTTTTATGATGAATTAAATATGTAAACATTTGTCCCGAAAACGGACATAGTTAAAATCGTTGACGAAGATAAAAAATTGTGTTAAGTTTGTACTGCATTAGATCTTTTGTTTATATAGTTAAAACCCTCATAAAACATGATCACTGTTGGTGTAAGTACTCTTTTACCTAATTTTTGCCAGGAAAGCGCGGGAAGACGAAGCGGCGGCTACGAGGCGCCTGAACGAGATGATCGCCAACTACGGTGACGTCATACCGAGGCGCGACTTCGAGCAGCTGCAGAAGGACCACGTGGCCCTGGAGGAAAAGCAGGAACAGTCACAGGTGGATTATGACAAGCTCAAGGACGAGCATGAGTAAGTCCACCCCACTGCCCCCCCCCCCACCCTTCCCCCCTCCCCCCCCCCCCCTCGCCAGGAGAATGACCATATTATGACAAGCTCAGGGATGAGCATGAGTAAGTCCTCCCCACTGCCGCTGCATCCCAGGAACGTCTTGTTTCCCCTGCCCCGCCCCTCTCATTGTTCATTTCTTTTGTCTGTTTTCTTACACGTACTAAAACTATAGAGTATCTTAAGACAATAAGAACACAGGGACAGAAATGTGCATGTGTCTCAACAGGCGGAAGAAAACTATATGGTGCAACTGTGGACTAGTTCTGGTGCAGTTGTGGACTATTTCTGCCGAGTTGTGGACTATTTCTGGCGGAATTGTAGACTAGTTCTACCGAGTTGTGGACTATTTCTGGCGCAGCTGTGGACTATTTCTGGCGCAATTTTGGACTTTCTTGTGCAGTTGTGGACTATTTCTGGCGCAATTGTAGACTATTTCCTTTCACTATATAAAGATTATGACTGAGCATCTAAATCACATATAATGAAGTGTCCAGACAATAACTCGCATTTTCTGCTACAACTGGTTCTGCAAAGATTTTTCTTAATGTTATATAAAATGGCTGTCATGCAATGACCCATTTTTTTACTAGAATATTACTGGAGCAGTATAAACTGGTGCTACAGCAGCGAGACGACTTCTACACGGATCTCGAGGCGAGGAAAGAAAACACGACCCCAAGGTAGCGTGTCATACTCGTTGGGGGGGGGGGCGGGGGGTGGGGGGGGGGTATGGGGGGTTCATCTGAATCGAGGCGAGGAAAGAAAACACGACCCGAAGGTAGCGTGTCATACCGATACTATCACTGGCACTGAGTGCATTGATCGTTGTCAATGTCTACTTTTAAATTTTTAAACATTGTTTCATTTGTGTTCATAGTGGTTAAATTTGGTGTTGATCGTAATGTTTGATTACTGCTGTTTGCTCAGCTCAAAAGAACGCAAATGAGAAATGTAAAAACTGACCAATTATATTACATTGCCGCGTGCTGGATAAATAACAGCCCACAGACCGTAAACAGTGACATCTCCGCGACACGGGGAGGTTTTTTACTGTGTGACTGTTGGTCTGTTGCAGACCTCAGTGGGAGCGCTGTGCGGACTTCGTGAGCGGCGGCGCGATGCGGTGGAAGGAGCTATCGGAGGGCAAAACAAGCGACCAGCTCGTGGACGTGCTGCTCAGCGAGATCTCGGGAGACGCCGCCGACGCGGGCGGGGCTGAGTACTTTGATGGACAGGTATGATACATCAGTACTGCTCAGCGATATCTCGGGACATGACGTGGGCGGGGCTGAGTACTTTGATGGACAGGTACGGTATATCAGTACTCCTCAGCGAGATTGCGGGACATGACGTGGGCGGGGCTGAGTACTTTGATGGACAGGTATGATACATCAGTACTGCTCAGCGATATCTCGGGACATGACGTGGGCGGGGCTGAGTACTTTGATGGACAGGTACGGTATATCAGTACTCCTCAGCGAGATTGCGGGACATGACGTGGGCGGGGCTGAGTACTTTGATGGACAGGTAACGTATATCGGTACTCCTCAGCGATATCTCGGGAAATGACGTGGGCGGGGCTGAGTACTTTGATGGACAGGTACGGTATATCGGTACTCCTCAGCGATATCTCGGGAAATGACGTGGGCGGGGCGTGTTCTTTGATGGATAGGTACGGTACCTCAGCACTGCTCAGCGAGATCTCGGGAGATGCCGCGGTCGTGGGTGGGGCGCTGTGCTTTGATGGACAGGTACGATGCAGCATTGCTGACAGCTCACATTGTGCTTTAGTCTATAACCAAGGCTGGAGCACTTAGCACTTTGCATCGCACTCGGTATTCGTTGAATCCTACCATGACCTTTTTCTTATTTTAAATTACAACTGAAGTATATCATTAATACTGATGTAGTATTGATGTGTAATAACGTGCGCTAGCTGTGTATTGTGTGTGTTTCATTATTATTTATCGTAGGGTACTGGCGAGACAATACCTAAGTACCTCCGCTACGAAGGCAGAGTACGCAACCGGCGACTGGGCAAAAGAGATTGTTTACTACTCATCAAGGACATCTGGCGGGAAAAGGCTGCACACGACGCAGAGGTTGGTCTCCATATTATTTTATGCAGTACTTCGGTACTTATTATTTTTATGTAGAACTTTGATACTGTATACCCTTTTTTGGCGCGTAGTTTTCTTGGATATATGTCGTTTACAAATGATTTTTTGCAGTGACCCAGTTCCACAAAAAGACACCTCTACTGAAATTAATAGCAGTAATATACTTTATATTTCAAGTTCAAAACTTGAATTATAACTGTGTTCTCCGTAAAACCTTTGGGTTAAAAAGTGAACTAAAAACGAAAACTGTCAGAGAATTAGTGGTTGCCTTATGTGAAGATATTGGGTTGTTGTGTTTCAGAAAACAGAATACGGCCCGCGTGAGAAGATGTCGACGTTTTTACACACCTACCTCCAGAGACGGTTCGGCATTGACCAGATGATTGTGGAGTGGGGCTATAACCTTCACGACGCTTGTCAGCGCTACTCACACGATGACAGCATCAGCCTTTTCTGGTAAATACCAGTTTTTGGAAGAATAATTTCCCACTTTACTTTTTTAGCAGTGAATTCTTTTTTTTTCTAACTCATTTGTTCAGCAGTGGGATATTTTTCTTATGTTTTATTTTGTATTTTATTTTATTTATTTTTGTTGATAAGAGAGTAGCTAAATTCAGAATTACCTGTATTACGTTTTTCATTTTTGTTATTTCAATATTTAACAAAAAAATATAGTTTCTTTTTTGATGCCTACTCTGAAGTAAGCAAAATGCAACGTGGCTTCCATAATTTCCCCATAAGGGCTGTAAACCACTGAAGAATAATAAGAAAAGAAATTGTAGGAAAGTGCTAACGGACGAGGCGGACCAAGAAATCTACCACCAACAGCTGCAGCAGATCAACAAGCTGCTCAATCACTTCGTCAAGGCCGACATGGACAAAGGCAACCAGGGCACGCTGACCAAGGAAGAATTCAAGGTTAGTGAAGTGGGGGGGGGGGGGGGGACTCAAGGTCATGTGGTAAACTCAAGGTCATGTGGGAGAAAAGTCAAGGTCATGTTGGAGAAAAGTCAAAGTCATAGGGGGAAAACTCAAGGTCATGTGAGAGAAAACTCAGGGTCATATAGCGGGAAACTCAAGGTTATGTTGGGTTCATGTTAATGTTCAAAATTCTCGTATTGTCCGTGGCTTGTGGTAAGCAGTGTTACTGTTTTTACAGCTGAATGTGAAAATCGAAGCGCACAGAAAGTATTTTGCTTCCGGAGAATGGTTCTATTGTATCTTAGCCAATTGTGCTAACAGTGGCGTGCCTGCGATGTCATGTGATGTCATGTCATGTGATGTCATCATGTCACGTGATGCTTGACATACACCGACAGAGTGACCGAAATTGTGATCTTAATCACCGTATTGACATCTTTAATTTTCATTATTTTACCTCGTACCAATGATTTACGGTTTGCGTCCACAGAACAGCTCGCTCACAGACCTCTGACGTGTCTTACAGATTCAGCTACAGGCGTTCTACCCTGACAGAGAGGAGGAGAACTTGGTGATGCTGATCAGTGCGGCGGAGACCGAGCTCGGGGCGAAAGAGTCCGAAACCATCGACTACAAGAGTCTCTTCATGGAGGTAGAGAGTTTACTCCGTATTCAGCCGGGTTGGACAGTTTCTTTGATTTCTTTGCAGGTGAATTTCGTGACATTGCGAAACAAAGAGTACTGACAAGTGAGTTAATAATTGACAGTTCTGAGCCTGTACTTTGTCACTGCACTAGATCTAATATACCGGACCATCCTAAAAGTATGCACACAAATATTTTGGAATTCTGCGCAAAATAAATTTAACGTCAGACATTGACTGTACCATCAGAGTAAGTATTGGTTGGTATGTCTTACCACCTCTTTCCCTGTCCCATGCGTGCTTGCTAACTAATTGATGACTGCTCCCATACCCCCATCCCCCTTACCCCCCCCCCCTCCCCCGCCACCCCGCTGTTGTGCAGAGAAAGAAACTGAGATGTTATCCCGATGTTTTAGGACGATGAGGGAAAGACGGTCCCCGTTCTGCTTACTTTCCCATACCCCCATCCACCCCCTTCTGTCTCCTCCCCCCTTCTCCCGCCCCCCCCCCCCCCTCCCCCGCTGTTCTACATGCAGAGAGGCTGAGATCTTATCCCGATGTTTCAGGATGATGAGGGAAAGACGGGCCCGTTCCTGGACGAATTCCGCATGCAAATGAAGAACGAGAGACTGGCCTATATAGAGGACATGAAACAAGAGCTCGAGAACACGTCGTGAGTGTGCTGGCGATTTCCTAACCAAAGTACTGGCCTTCACAAAGGCGTTTGCTGTAAAGTGACCACGGAGCATGCATGTGTGTTATACTCGATTTCAGGCTGTGGCTTGCTGTGAAGAAACCTTAGCTACGTTAGGCTGTTATTCAGTCTTAGTGCTCGGTTTTAAAAGACTCCAGTTTGATTTTCTTACATTCTGCCTCAACTTTTCACACTTCGAAAGCTCTGTTTTAGGGAGTGTGAGAACCTGCCCCCCCCCCAATCCCCACCCCCCTTAAATGAAAAAAAATGAGCTACGTTTAATCATCGCCGCGCGGAATTGTTATATTATATTTTATTTTTATTTTTTATGTATATTATATATATATTATATTTATGTATATTATATGTACCTATATTAAATATATGTATTGTATTTTATTTTTTATAATTTAACAGTCTGCCAGGTAAGAAAGTTCTCTTTATATTTGTTTTTTATGATTATATTTGGTACTTTCTAGGCCCGTCACACCAGAGGAGTTAAAGCGAGCATTCCTAGCCGTCGACCCCAGCCTGGACTCGTACCAGCTGGACAAATACCTCTGCTGGACGTACGACATCGAAGACACCGATAACTTAATCGAAGCAGAAGCCTTGGAACAATCTCAGCTAATTACGCGCCTACAAAATGGGCAGATCATTCGCGCTGGCAAAAAACAATAGCAGTCTACATCTTGATGTCGCAATCTACCTGATAAACATGTGGGGAATTTGCGTTAATTTTACCAGATGAAAGAAAAATCTGGGGGCTTTTTAGACCTGTGATAAAACTATGGTCAATAATAATTATTAGTCATGTGGGATTTGTGAATAAATGATGCGCTTTTAGTATTTTTTTGTTTTGTTTATACTTCTGAAGATGGCGGGGGGGGGGGGGGGGGGGGGCAGATTTTTGCCTTCCTGATCATGATGATGATTGTTATTATTATTCAGTGATTTATTTGATATATTCAGACACTGCGATATGATTATGTTAATAAATAGACAAGGATCTAATAACGACGAGTGTATCGTTTAATGAAGTGTTTGATTGTAAAATAAGAACAAACTGCAACACAAGCCAGCATTAAACGCCCCCATCAGGGCCTCGTACAGAATTCCTGTAAAAGTATCCAGTATACAGTGTACGGTATACAGTACCCATTGTACAGTATCCAACATTCAGAAATAAACGTCCCGATCACGGCCTCGTACAGTACTCCTGTAAAAGTACCCAGTACCCATTATACAGTATCCAGTTTACAGCAGTAGGGGCTTGTTATCTCAAATGTGAGTGGGCTATTTTTGGCAATTTTACTTCGCAAGATAAAAGAAAGAACTTGGGGCTTTTTAAAATTGTGATAACGTTCTGGTCAATACTCGAAAGTCACGTTTCAATCACTCGTCTAAAAAAACTCGAACTTTGTTTCCACGAACACTATGTGAAAACCTAATGCAATTACGATGGTGACAGAATTTTAAATTTAATTACAATTTTAAATATAATTATTTTTGCTTAATTTAGCTGGAATAAAACTGTTTCTAGAGTCACTAAAATTTACTTGCACCATGGTTAGAATTCAGAACTGTGCAAAAGACTGAAGAAAATAAACGAAGCACAAATTGGATGTAGGGTGTGAGGAAACAGCTGATGGTTCTCATTTCGAGTATAGACGGAAAATAGTCGTTATCCTGACAACAACGAATCGTTGAATGTGTAATTAATCTATCAATGAAAAACTTTAGCCCTCTGTTCGATTACGAGTCACCTTAGCATTTGGATGACTGTCTACCGCACCCCTCCCCCCTTCCTCGTCGTTTGCCATTGTAAGATCTGCCGATGAATACATGACTATTTGGCAGTTACTGAGAGTACTCTGATAGAAAAAACATATTTTGGCAGGTATATGTTCGGCATAAGAGTCTGTTTTTTTTTCGGGGGGGGGGGGGTGTAAAAATGGTAATAATAATTAGGGCTTTGAATAG
Organism: Protula sp. h YS-2021; assembly: GCA_949752745.1. Lineage (NCBI taxonomy): Eukaryota > Metazoa > Annelida > Polychaeta > Sabellida > Serpulidae > Protula > Protula sp. h YS-2021. The sequence continues at coordinate 13,059,344 of OX457027.1, read as the reverse complement.
AGCCTTGAGATATCCGAGTTTCGGGATAAGCCAGTTAAAGATGCTGCAGAGCCCTGACTGTAGCACAAAGATGTTTTAAAGGAAAGTCGCATTTCGTTCAGGCTGTACGGTTTTACTCCAGGTAGAACTTCTTATCATGCATGATTACGCACGGAGAATTTCAACCTCGAAAAAAAATTTAATGGATGAAATATTTGTGTTTTTTTTTCTTTTGTTTAATACTATTTTTTTTATCATTGGTATTTTTTTTTTTTTTTTTTTTTGTTCTTGCCGTTATAAAAAATAAAACGACCACGGCATGGTGAGGAGTCTTATTGTAGCCCTGTCACCAAGCTGTTACACAAATATTGTGTAAGTGCATTACCTTTACCAAGCGCGTCATAAAGAAATGGCATTTTGGGTTGCTTTGAACCACTGTTTCCCTTAATCATTATTGGCGTAATAACACAGTGTGTATCACAAACATAAGTCTTAATTTTAAAATCTGTATTGTTTTGTAATATTACCAGAAGACAATTGGATAGGAATTAAGCTCATTAGTTTTTGGCGACGGTAAAGTTTATTAATATAAGTTACGCGTCAACATGCGTCTAGTAATTACCGTCTCATTTTTAAGGACTTGCATTTAATGTCTTTAAATGTCCCTGGTTTTATGAAAAGTTTGAAGGTGTAATTTGTCTCCCTCCCCTCAAATACCCTATTTAGATACTGAGTACAGTACTTTGTTGGCAATCAGTATTAAAACGTACTTTACTGCGAGTATTTCGGACTTTTTATTATTATCTCAATCTTACTCACAGAACTCAGGTCGTAATAAACAAATAAACAAGAAAACAATATTGTTGACTAATATCTAGACTGTACAAATGGTCTGGGGGTTGGAGGTGGGTGTGAGTGGGGCTGCTTTGTTTGTTTTGCGCTGTTCTCCGGGTGGGAGTGAGTGGGGCTGTTTTGCTTGTTTTTGTGCTGTTCTCCAACATCAGCTTAGCTCCCAACTGGTGCATTTTTTGACGATACTGCTAAAATTTTTTAATTAAAAGCTTTAATCCGACATACGTTTTACCGTTTTGACTTAACTTTTTCGCGCCCACAAATAAAGGGCATGCACCTGGGGACGAAATGCACTGTTCATGGGCTTGTTTGGCGTCTTGTCTTCCCCACATTTTTTCTATCCACTCTGATACGGACTTCTGTAAATAGCAATGGACCGACCTCCGCTATATGCACCTTTCAGTGCCCGAAAAATATGTTACCTTCACTTATTTCACTTGGCTGTTAATCTGTGAATTCATTAGTTTCACATTTTCAATGAACTTGACCAAATGCTAGTTGGGTTGTGATCTTTCCACAGCAATGACAAGAACTGTCCGTGTTGCTTAAAAAAACACTTGCTGGATTTCTGTCAAAGATGTGTGCGTTCAGTTCGATAAACCACCTTTAGCGAGAGAGCTAAGTGTTAATGGAATTCCAAACCCAGAACAAAAGAAACTGAGATAGCAAAGTGATAATTACAATTCGTACCTATCTTTTCATATTAACAGACACCTACTGACAGCCATTGAGAGGAGCAGCTATCAACTTTTATCCACTCTTTAGAAAAAGCATAACAATGGTTTGTTTTATTTCTCTATTGTCTACTCCATGTCGAGTTTATGATTGCATTACTAATACATAGAATAGGATTTAAGTGACAAATAGTGCCATAATTAACAAGTGCCAAAAACAATCCGTTGTCAACACACACTTGAATTCACACTGTATTGGGGGGGGGGGGGGGGGGAATACTAAGCATCTTAATTAACACACTTATCTATAGCTGGATGATTTTATACAAATTGTTGGCAAAGGAGCTTTTATATTCCGCCCCAGACTCCCTGGTGGGTTTCTTTTCGAAAGTATATTAACCAGAATAGATCTGTGAGCTTATGAAAAGTATATAACAACGGTTTATCATTGCTGGTATCAAAACAGCGTGGAAAAGAAGCGCACACTGACACAAGCAAAATAACTTCTGTGCACATGTAGCGGTGGTGGGAAGCTAAAACTATTTTTGTTACATTAGAAATTGGGAAATTTTTAAATTTTGATTGTATATAAATAGCTATATTAATTTCTAAATCTTTTTCAAATAGTTTTAATATATTGAAAAAGAAAGAAGACTGGAACAATTTAGAAGAATTGGGACAATAGGATCTTAAAATAAAAACATGAACGGGATAGACATGAAACCCGAGCCGAGTGACTCGAGGCTATCATCTCCCAGAGAAAGATTGTGGACGGAGACTTGTCTGAGTCGACGACCCGTTGCCGTTGTGTCTCCGCAGTCGGAAAGTCACTGGGATGGCGAAGAAAATGAAGCACACGAAGGTATATTATTATTATTATTATTATTATTATTATTATTATTATTATTATTATTTGAAGAGAACCTGTACAATCAGCATGTTTTGTGAAGTTGCTTAAATTTTCAGAAAATCTTCCTCGGGTGGGGGTGGGGGCGAGGCGGGTTTACAGTATCTGAACGACATTGCACTTGGGTAGAACATATTCTGTTAAGAAAATCTGGTGTTTGTATTCAAAACATATTTATAAATATAATTTTTGATATAATCAACATCGCACACAAAAAAAATAGCATTGTACATTTCATTTTATTTTTGCAGCTTCTCTCCTTGTTTTGTATATGTTGTTAGAATTAGCAATACAATGTACATGGCACTTTCTTTCTTTCTTTCTTTCTTTCTTTCTTTCTTTCTTTCTTTCTTTCTTTCTGTGTCTTACATCACCACTTTTAATGACAATTTAGTAACTCACATTTTTGATCACAAGTAAAGAGGTTATTTTTTTTCTCTTGTAGTTTAGCGCCTTGAAATATACATAGCAAATGTGCAGGTCATGTGACGGAATAAATTCCTGTAGATAACGCTTCACCATTTGCTAATTTCTTATGTCAGAAATCCAATTGTTCGGTTTATCTTATTTTCAGCCTCCTGTTTTTATATTTCAATATCGTTTTTTTTATTTCAGTTATAAATACAAATTTTCAATATTATTAATAAAGCAAATTTCGGTGTTTGTAGATGACTCTGAGGAGAACTTGAAATACCAGCAGCAATACGGCGATGCTCCCGAACACGACAACGGAACACCAGGGTCCTTTCGTTCATTTTATCCCTTTCCAACCGAGAAAGGTCGCATGTACTTTCGATCGTGGAGAAACCTCACGCAGCAACGGCGTTTATTTTCAACGGAACAGCTTGTGGGCTTAAAAACAGCATTTGAAGAGAACGCCTACCCATCTAGGCACCAGTTTGAAAAGATTGCTGAAAATTTGAAAATGAAAGAGAAGAGCGTCCGGGTATGATTCTTTCATTAACTTTAGAAATAATTTTGAGAGATAAAGTACACAATCAGTACCTAGGTTGAGTAGTTTGCGTAGGGTGGTAGGTGCATCCTGAGGTACAGAATAGGGCCTGCACACTACTCTAACAATATCTTCTATCATACCCTCCCCCCCCCCCCCATTCTCACCATTCTTCAAAACCGAATGAAGTGGATTATATTTGAGAGGGCGCAGATGGAAGGCCGGCTTCTTTTGCTGTTTATCGAGGGCTGGTATAACCAAGTTGAAATCATCTCCTGTCTATGCCATGCAATTCTGTCCAATACATCCCACAAATCTCCACTTCTCTCTTATTAATTTCACAATTTTCTACCGTCATTGTTTCGTTTAAGCCCCGAATTTCCACTTCTCAAGATTGACCTTGTTAATCGTTTAATTTATAGAAAGTTAAATAACTTGTCGAAGCATTTTCATTATTTTAAACATTTAAAAATACAATCTTCAAAGATTTATTGTTCGCCAGTTTATCGAGGTTTTTCTTGGACATTCCAGTTATGGTTCCAAAATAGAAGAGCACGTCTTAGAAAAAGTGGTGATCCACAAACTAAAGAATTCATCAAACAATCAAATCGTGTGAATATGGCACCAGCAAAACAACCACAACACACACCACACAGCGAATTACCAGTGCCATCGCTGAATCCAGGACACCGTCTAATGGATCGTCCTGCTCGACAGAATTCGTCAGCAATCGACGACACTCCGGAATTAGGAGAAATTACACCGAGCGTGAGACAGAATCTGTTGCTGATGCAGAAAATGGCCGCTCACCACTTCGCTGCCGTTAGCAACGCAAGCACGGCATTTGAGTCAATCAGCGAAGCGAAAGTGAACCACAACCCGACTGGTAAACTTCCACCGGAACTGCATAAAAGGCGGGAATCTTACAGGAAACGCATGCAGTCAAATCCTTATTTTAAATACTACAGCAATCTGTCGGGATTACAAGCTCAAGTGTACAATGAAACAGTTAATACTTCTCCCAGGGAGAAACACACCCCTGAGCCAACAGGTCACACAAATACACCCAGCGAAGATCAACCCTTGGACCTTTCAATTAAACGGAAATGTGAGGCTGAGAAGATAGATTTCGAGTCAAATCGGCCAGTGCTTAATGAAAATCCAGAAGCACCAATTGTTCCAGGACATCATTTTCCTATGATGATACCATTACAAAACCCTTGGCTGTTTCCATTTTCGGGACGCACGTTTGCAGGAATTCCAATGCCTCGTCTGCCGAAGACATTCAAGAACCCGCCTCTCACAACTAATGCAAAACATTAAAGTTATACACATGATATGTTACGTAGTTTTTAATTCTGGTAAACCAAAATGGTAGCATTTTGCTATTAGTTTTTAAGTTTCTAACAGTTTCCTCTCTTTAAACTTTAGGGCGCAAATCATGAACAAAAATGGCTAATTTTGTGTGTTGGTAAATAATAACAAATCACTATAATAAGCTATAAACTATAATTATAGACAAGAATTCCAGGAAATGACTCAGGCAATATAAAACCTTATTAAATGGAGTGAAACACGCAGTCAGTAAAAATATAATTGGCGATTAATTGGTACTCGTTTTTTTTTCACGCAATATATTTGTTACTGGACAAAATTAAATTTATATGTATTTATAAATTTATAAAGCACTGCACAATTTAAGAAGCTTAAATATCGTATCTTATTATTGATGTAGATGCAAGTAAATGTCCAACATGTATATATATATATATATATATATATATATATATATATATATATATATATATATATATATATATATATATATATATATATATATATATATATATATAATGTAAATAGTTGTTGTCTAATAGCCAACCTCTGCCTCGATTCGTTTTGCTGCGTATCAGACATTTTTGTTCAAAAAAGCACTCTTATGGAAAGGCAGGAACTACTTTTTTACGGGCCGCTTTGTGCTTATACATCACATACTGTTAATTCCAGAAGTCAGCTGTTAAGTAACAACGTGTAAATATTAGGCACGTGTAGGATAGTTCCGTAGATCTAGCTGTACGAGTCTGTTGTGTAAGTTTTTTTTTGTGTTATATTGCTCCGGATACCTTGTGGAACTTGGTAGGAGCATCTGAGACAGACAGTCACCAAACAATTTAAATAAAATATTTATTTCCTTTAGCTGAGTTGTATTTTCAAGTGTACCAAGCAGACAGACCGACGTCGAAACGACTCCGGATCGACATCGGAATTTGGTCGATTTTTTTGGTAGTATGTGTAAGAAATCCGACGTCGAGTCCCGTTTAAGGAGCCTGTGGTGTCGGACAATCAACCTAACTTCGTAATTTCTGGACGATTTATTGCTTAAATATGCAACTTCCAATTGAGGTGGTAGTAAAAGTTAAAAACTACTTTTGATTCCAACCGTCTGAATAAACACGTTTGTTTTAAGTAGCAATTCCGACCTTGGATACCGACACTAAAAGAACGTCCCTTTCCAACCCTTTTTACGGCAAACCCACGTTGGAACGACGTCTCGCCTGCTTGTTAGAGCTGGAACGGATTCAAAATTTTGAGCACGTGGACTTGTTCGTCAAAAACCGACCCGTATACTGTGGACACGATGTTTAAAAGATTTTATAAGATAATATATGATATATAATTATATCATAGGCAAACTTTTCAAGAGCGGACAGCCTAGTGAGCATTTATGCTATTTGGAACCACTCCGATCACAATTGTGGGAGAAGAAGCATTTTGAAAACTGGCGACTAAATTTAAAAAAAAATGCCCCCCCCCCCCACATTTAGCCAATTTTATGTGGATCGCCAGAAAAGTAACTTTTCCAAAGAGGATGTCCTAGTGAACATTATGCAAAATTTGAAGGCAATCCTATCCAAACTGTGTGAATAAACTTTAGGAAAATTGGCTACCAAAAATTAAACAAGAATGTCCAGGGACATTGCAACCAGCCGAGCCTAAGGCAAGGAGAGTAAACCACTTTTCCATCTCATTGTTGCTTACAAAATCGGCTGTTGTATAAATGAAATATGACTGCGCCAAAGAGATTTTTCGGTAAGGTGGACCCCAGTCTGAATATATTACCCTCCCTCCTATCCCCAACAACAAAATCGGCCAAAAACTAGTTAATTTAATCACTAGGCTGGAATTTTTTTTTTAAATGCAGCTACTTGTGTTAATGGTCACTTGTCGTTCTATTTCATTGCAAAGACAAAATGACAGGAATTCACCACGACTAACACACCACCAAAGCAACTGTCATATTTTTAAAGATAAATTTACTAAACAGCGAGAACCGATTTCGTAAACTATTAGCGAAATGAACACTTGACAATTTAGGCTCTTGTTCACATGTGCTCGTATTCAATAACGTGACGCAAACTCAAACTTACGCTCAAACTCAAATTTGAGCTAAGTATGAGCTTCAGTCATTCAATAATTAAAACTTCAGCTCAGAACGATTCTAGACTAGACGGTGACTTAAAATTAAGTTAAGTCAAATAAGATAGCTGGTGAACTTTTTTTCTCACCAAACTATGCCTAAAGTATTTTATTTCAGTCATTTTAAATTATACAAGTAAACATTTCTCCCTCTGCCCACATAAAGGGTCTAGTGTCAAGCCGCGTTTCGACGCTGAAAAGCTTAAACTCATATTTTGAGCAAATGCTCAAGTGAGTTTGAAACTTAAATTTCAGACTCAGTTTGAGTATGAGTTTGAGTTAAGTTATTGAATACAGGCCCTGGTGTCTTATCTCACAGATAATTCGCAAGTTAAGGCAGATGCAACGATTATAGCGACAAAAGAAAGGAACAATACCGCGTCTTTGCGCTTTGATTTAACCTTGAAAACAACCTTAATAATGAAGAAAAATAATGATAGTTTTTAGCAATGCCCTGAAGCCTCCACAGTGTTTACAGCAAGTGATCTTAAGTGTTATGTAACTGTAACAGCGCACAGTAAAATTTTGCTTTCTGCTGAGCGTTCACTATGCAGGCACTAAAGAGTAGTTAGAAAACGAGAGTTCCAAGTCACGTTTTGACGTCATAATGACGTCAGACCCCTAGGAGGCATAACCCTAACCCTAACGAGAGTTCCAAGTCACTTTTTGACGTCATAATGACGTCAGACCCCCCTAGGAGGCACAACCCTAACCCTAACGAGAGTTCCAAGTCACCTGTCAATCATCGTGACGTATAACCTCATAACGCATACATTCATCACGCACTCATTCATAATACACATCCATCATACACATTCATCACATACTTATTCATAATGTACTCATTCATAATACTCATTCATAATACACATTCATAATGCACTCTATGGTTTAAGGTTAGGCTGCCCATACCTGGGCTCGAACCACCAACCTTCCGACCATGGGTCCGACCAGGAGTCCCACGCTCTACCGACTGAGCTATTCCGCACTAAACCAGAATGTTTGTGAAAACATGCCATATAAGGCTATAATGCACACATTCATGTCTGGCCCAAAAGCCCCATGCTATGGTAGTGGGAAAATAAGGGTTCTAAACCAACTTTAACAAATTTAGTTTTTGAAAAACATATGATGTATAAAATAGCATTTTACCATGCTACTAATTCGAATGCTTTGAAGTCATAGTGAGGGGAAGCACATTTATCAAATTTAGTTTTTGAAAACATATTATGTATAAAATAGGTTTGGACATTTTACCATGCTACTTATTCAAATACTCTGAAGTCATAGTAGTGGGAAAATCAGGGTTCTAAACCAACTTTAACAAATTTAGTTTTTCAAAACATATGATGTATAAAATAAGTTTGACATAAGACATAAGTTTTTTGGTGAGAGGAGCACACCATTCAAACATGTATTCGAATGGCACGCCCATGCAAAGACGAGTTCGAATGGCAAGCCCATTCAAAGACGGTGTTCGAATGGCAAGTCCATTCGAAACACGTGTTCGAATTATTTTTGGAACATATCACGTCATGTTATTGTTCAACAATTGTTTTAACAAGTTCAACAATTGTTCAACAAATTGTTCAACAAGTTATTAAGCATGTTAAACATGTTCAACATGTTGTTGAAAATGTTCATCTAGTCGTTGTTCAACAAGTTGTTGTCTATAAAGCTATGTTTAAAGACTTTCTCATCATTTGAAAAGTGTAGGTTGAACCTTAAGGATGTATAAATGCAACATTTGTTCGAAATCTTACAATTGGCCACATTTCAAATACATATTATGCTAAAACATGTGCCCACTCATAAGAACTAAAATTGATAAGTTTACAAATGTTATAAAAACTGACTTCACATCAACATAGATAATGTTAATTCATTTCATAGTCATACTGTTAAATCACGATGATTGACAGGTGACTTGGAACTCTCGATAGGGTCAGGATTGTGCCTCCTAGGGGGAGGGGGGGGGGGGGGTCTGTGCATGACACTTTTTATTTTCTCCTTCGATTTCGTTTTCTTGTATAAAACGCCATGTGAAAAGAGTGTATTTTTTTGCAAGTAAATGTGGAGCATTTATCGCACAGCACAGAACGCAGTTGCTTAGCTTTGTGCGAGCTCTCACTACGTAAATAGATAACACGGCGTATGCCTGATCAGCCGATAAAACCGTAAGTCAACAAAAACCAAACACTACTCGGCTTATAAGACTTATTCAAGCTGTGTAGTTTACAATATATTATTCAACAAACAACCCATTGAAGGAGGTATTTTGGCGTTTTAATTTTTGTCAAGTGTCGCTAGCGAAATGAGATTCAAGTTTGACCTTGAAAACAAACATAATAATGAAAAAAATATTGATAGAACCCGTTTAGATCAACTTCTATATAATTCCGAAGTTTTGGTGTCAATCGGACCAGTGGTTTCTGAGAAGTTGTGATGACAAACTGGCGATAAAATGACTGACGACTACAAAGAAACAACTTTGTCCAAGGACAAAGTACCAGCTTACGAAAAGCAATAAGACCAATTCCAGCGTGCACGAGCATGGGAATTTCACTAAAAAATTGTCTTCAAAAGCTGAGACGGAAAAGAGCTAGCTCAATAATTAATTTAGCACCGGACCAGAGCATAGACCGATAAATGCATACAAAGATTTGTTTCCCGACAAAATGGGAAACAGATTTTGTGTATCTCTGATAGACTGAACAGTCTGCCATAGATACATTCGAACAACGCTCGCGTTTCAAACAAGTGCGCAGGTTTATTTAATTTGCGTTGATGCGCGGCTCTCATTTTGGAACAGTGCACATGTTTATTTAACTTGCGTTGATGCGCGGCTCGCATTTTGGACCAGTGCGCATGTTTATTTACCTTGTGTTGATGTGCGGTTCTTATTTCGGATCAGTGCGCATGTTTATTTACCTTGTGTGGATGTGCGGTTCTTATTTCGGACCAGTGCGCATTTTTATTTAACTTGAGTTGATAGCGGTATTTAATTTGGAGAAGTGCACAAGTTTCTTTAGGTTGCGTTGATGCCCGGTTCGCAGTTAGGACAAGTGCACAAGTTTCCTTAGGTTGCGTTGATGCGCATTTCGGACAATTTGCATGTTTATTTAACTTGCGTTGATGCGCGGTTCGCATTTCGGACCAGTGCGCATGTTTATTCAACTTGCATTGTTGAGCAGTTCGAATTTCAGACCATTGCGCATGTTTGTTTAACTTGCTTTGGTGCGCGGTTCGCATTTCGGACCAGTGCGCATGTTTATTTAACTTGCGTTGATGCGCGATGCTTATTTTGCACCAGTGCAAATGTTTATTTAACTTGCGTTGGCGCGTGGTTCGCATTTAGAACGACTGCGCATATTTATTTAACGTGCGTTGATGCGCGGTTCTTATTCTGGACCAGTGCGCATGTTTATTTAAGTTGCGTTGATGCCCATTTCTTATTTTGAATAGTGCGCATGTTGATTAACTTGCGTTGATGCACGGTGCTTATTCTGGTCCAGTGTGCTTGCTTATTTAGATTCTGTTGATGTGCTGTTCGCATTTCGGACAAGGGCGCATGTTTTTTAACTAGCGTTAATGCTCGGTTCCCATTTCTGACCAGTGTGTTTGTTTATTTAGCTTGCGTCGATGAGCGGTTCGCATTTTCCACCAGTGCGCATGATTAGTTAACTTATGTTGATGTGCGGTTCGCATTTTGGACCAGTGCAAATGTTGATTTAACTTGCGCTGATGTGCGGTTCGCATTTCCGACCAGTGGTCATGTTTATTTCACTGCATTGATATCCGGTTCGCATTTCTGACCAGTGCCCATGTTTCTTTAGGTTGCGTTGATGCGCGGTTCGTATATCGGACCAGTGCACAGGTTAATATAACTTGCGTTGACGAGCGATTTGTATTTCGGACCGGTACGCATATTATTTAAGTCCCGTAGATGCCCGACTTTTATGTCTATTCAACTTGCGTCGATGCCTGGTTCTTTCTTCGGACCACTGCGCATGTTTATTCAATTTGCGTTGATGCGCGGTCCTCATTTCGGACCACTGCGCATGTCTATTCAACTCGCGTCGATGCCTGGTTCTTTTTTTCGGACTAGTGCGCATGTTTGTTTAACTTGCGGTGATGTGCGGTACTTAATCTGGACAAGTTTGCATGTTTATTTAATTTCCGTCGATGCGCGGTTCGTATTTCGGACCATTGCGCATGTTTATTTAACTTGTGTTGATGCGTGGTTCTTATGTCAGACCAGTGCGCATGTTTCTTTGGGTTAAGTTGATGTGCGGTTCTTTTTTTCATATCAGTGTGGATATTTAACTTGCGTTCATGCGCGGTCCTTATTTTGGACCAGTGCAAATGTTTATTTAACTTGTGTGCCGCGTGGTTCGCATTTCGAACCACTGCGCATGTTTATTTAACGTGCATCGATGTGCGGTTCTTATTTCAGGCCAATTCGCATATTTCTTTAACTTGAGTTGATGCACAGCTCTTATTTTGAATAGTGCGCATGTTATTCAAGTTGCGTTAATGCGCAGTTCGCATTTCGAACCAGTGCGCATGTTTATTTAACTTGCGTTGATGCACGGTGCTAATTTTGGTTCAGTGTGCTTGCTTATTTAGCTTGTATCGATGTGCGGTTCGCATTTAGGACCAGTGCGCATGTTTTTTTAACTTGCGTTAATGCTCGGTTCCCATTTCAGTTTGTTTGTTTATTTTTTTCCGTCGATGCGCGGTTCACAATTTGAACCAATGCGCATGTTTATTTAACTTGCGTTGATGAGCGGTTCGCATTTTCCACCAGTGCGCATGATTATTTAACTTGTGCTGATGCGTGGTTCGCATTTTGGAACAGTGCACATGTTTATTTAACTTGCGTTGATGTGCGGTTCGTATTTCGGACCACTGCGCATGTTTATTTAACTTGCCTCGATGTGCGGTTTGCATTTCGGACCAGTGCGCATGTTTCTTTAGGTTGCGTTGATGCGCAGTTCGCATTTCGGACCACTGCGCATGTCTATTCAACTTGCGTCGATGCGTGCTTCTTTTTTTTCGGACCAGTGCGTATGTTTATTTAACTTGCGTTGATGCGCAGTGCTTATTTTGGACCAGTTTGCATGTTTATTTATCTTCCATCGATGCGCAGTTCACATTTCGAACCAATGCGCATGTTTATTTAACTTGCATCGATGCGCGGTGCTTATTTTGGACCACTTCGCAAGTTCATTTAATTTGCGTTTATGCGCTGTAGGAGGAGATTCATTTAATTTTTTTTTTTCAAAAATTCCCAAAAAAAAATCGAAAAAATTCACTCAAAATGCACATGCAGTATGCATGACCCCCCTAGAGACGGATCATATAAAAAATAAATGTAATCTTATTAAAACTGCATTTTGAATTTTTCCTCAAAAATTCCTCAAAAATTCTCTCATCGACTCAAAAAGCACAGGTCGTATTCAAGACACCCTAGGCATGTCTCAGCCCCAAAGTAAATGATGTCTGATCAAAACTGTATGAGAAGATGCATTTTGAGATATTTTCATCACAAAATGCCCCCCCCCCCCATCAAAAATTCCCAAGTCGAGTCAAACAGAACAAGCCGTATGCCCAACCCACCTAAGGGTGCCACATGCCAAAATTAAATGAAATCGGATAAAAATGCAGGAGGAAATGCATTTTGAAGTTTTTCTTTAAAAAATGCCCTAAAAAATACAAAAATTTTCCGATCGACTAAAAAAGCGCAAGCCGTATGCTCGACCCCTTAGGGAGGCCTCATACCAAAAAAAAAAAATGAAATCGGTTCAAAACTGCAGGGGGAAATGCATTTTGAAGTTTTTTCTTCTTCAAAAAACTCACTAAAAATACAAAAATTGTCCGATCGAATGAAAAAAGAACAAACGTATGCATGACCCTTTAGTGGTGCCTCATACCAAAAATAAATGATATCGGATCAAAAATGTTGGAGGAGATGCATTTCAAAAATTCCCAAAAATTCAAAAATCATCCGATCGACTAAAAAGCAATAGCCGTATGCATGACCGCTTAGGAATGCCTCCCACCAAAATAAATGACATCGAATCAAAATTGTTGGAGAAGATGCTTTTTGAATTATTTTCGAAATTTTTGCTTAAAAAATTCTCCAAAAATACAAAAATTGTTCGATCGACTAAAAAAGCAAAAGCCATATGTACGACCCTTTAGGGGTGCCTCATACCAAAAATAAATCTAATCGGATAAAAAATGTAGGAGGAGATGCATTTAAAATTTTTTTCTTCAAAAATTTGAAAAAAATTAAAAAATCACCCGACCGACTAAAAAAGCACAAGCCGTATGCAAGACCGCTTAGGAATGCATCACACCAAAAATAAATGACATTAAATCAAAATTGTAGGAGTAGATACATTTTGAATTATTTTCGAAATTTTTGCTTAAAAAATTCACCAGAAATACAAAAAAATGTTTGATCGACTAAAAAAGCACAAACCATATGCATGACCCCTTGGGGATGCCTCAAACCAAAAATAAATGACATCGGATCAAAACTGTAGGAGGAGATGTACTTTGAACCAAAGTTTACTAAATAAACAACTAACTAGCGGACGCCACCCGCAAACCGATAGGAATGCCCCAGCTTACGTGTAACGTAAGGTGGGCTAAAAACACCCTCTCTTTGCGTGTTAATTTGACCTTGAAAGCGAGCTTAATAATGAAAAAAAAACATGTTGATAGAACTCTTTTAGATCAAGTTCTATATTATTCCAAAGTTTGGTACTAATCGGACCAGTAGTTCCTAATGAATTGTGATGACAAAATGATGGATAAAATCATGAGCGACTTTGACGAAAAAAAAAACGATGAAAATCTCACGGGTGCCTTTATATCAAAGCATATAACTCTTCGCGAGACTTGCCTTGCCTAGTGTTAATGGAGGGTGACATAGCGTTTTCTCTCCGTGTGGCTTTTAATTGTGACCCGTCACTCAAAAACAACCGACTTCAATGATCAGGCCTGATCCAACTGTTCGTGAAGGAGGACGGGGGGAGGTTTCAACTTCAGAAAACCCAAAGCTTAACGGTTATTTTTTTCGAATTTAGGGGTGGGGAGGGGGTCGCGACCCATGAACCTCCCCACCCCTGGATCCGCCACTGAGAAAAAATTTGTCTTTGCAATAATCGGCCATTTTTTTCAACACACACAAATATTGATCGACTCCAAAGGCTAAGCATACATAGGAACTACAATACTAAAACAGGTCATGCGGAAATACAGGCATTAACACTGCATTAAGACATGCATACACAACACGGCTTTTTCTACAAATTCAATCCGCTCAAAAGTAATTCTGTTCATGTGTGTCGGGATGGGCGAGAGTGGGGGTAAGGAGAGAGGAAAGGGGAGGGGAAAGGAGGGACGACAAAGAGATGTTAGATTCAACTACTGCCCCACAAATATTGTGGATATATGTAAAAATATGTACCAAAATATACAAATTTCTGACAACTTTAAAAGTCCCGTCATGATGGCTCTTTTCGGTCGATCGCAAGAAAACAGTAATTTTCCGGTAGAGGACCACTTAGAGATTGTATACGTGTAAATTAAGAGGATCCAACCAAAACTTCTGGAAGACATGCATTTTGAAAAAAAAGTTTAACAAAATTTTGAAAGTCCCTTTATTTCGTTTTTCTTTTTAGATCGATCGCAAAAAAATTAATTTTCCGATAGAAGACCACCTAGAGATTGTACATGTGCAACATGAAGAGGATCCAAACAAAAAACTGTAGAAGGAGATGCATTTTGAAAAAAGTCCCATCATTTCGGCTACTTTCGACCGATCGCAAAAAAGTAATTTTCCGATAGAGGACTACCTAGAGACTGAACATGTGTTGTTTCAAGAAGATCCAATCAAACTGCAGGAGAAGATGCATTTTGAAAAAAAGGTTAACACACACACACTTTTTTAAACAGTGTTCGCACAAGACCACGCAACAGAGTCGGCTGGTGTGAAACTATCCCCTATTTGACCAAATTTTGGCAGATAGCCTACCCAGTAAACATTCTCACAGAATTTAAAGGTAATCTCATCCAAATTGTGGGAGAAGAACCATTGTGAGCAGTCGAGATCTAGTAAATGTATGAATAAGCTTGTATGTTGCCAAAAAGTGGTAGTCACATTGTACAAGTTGGTCCAAGGACAAAGTCCCAGCTTACGAAAAGCGATAAGACCAATTCCAGCGTGCATGAACAAGGATATTTATCTGAAAAATTGGGCTGGGTAGCCTACCAGAGATACCTTCGAACAACATATCGAAATTTTATCCACACACGTGTACTGTTGACATGCATAATTATCTCAAAGACAAGAAACAACTAGTGAATGGTGATATGACCAAAAAATGCGATTAGGTTTCTGTTTGCCTTTCGACAAAAAGAAAACGCCGCGTCTAAAACATTATTACTTAAGGTTTACTGTTTTGGTATGTATTATTTTGTTGGGTTTGCATTTCGGACCAGTGTGTATGTTTACTTAACGTGCGTTGATATGCGGTATGCATTTCGGACCGACACGCATGTTTATTTAACTTGCCGTTATGCTCCGTTTGCATTTCGGACCAGTGCGCATGTTTATTTAGCCTGTGTTGATGTGCAGTTCGCAAAGCAACCAGTGCGCATGTTTATTTAACATGCATTGCTGCGCGGTTCGCATTTCGGACCAGTGCGCATGTTTATTTAACTTGCGTTGATGCACGGTTTTTATTTTGGACTAATGCGCATTTTATTTGACTTGTATTGATGCAAGACTCGCATTTCAAACCAGTGCGCATGTTCATTTAACTTGCGTCGATGCGCGGTTCTTATTTTAGACCAGTACGCATGTTTATTTAACCTGCGTCGATGCGCCGTTCCCATTTCGGACCAATACGCATGTTTATTAAACTTTTGTTGATGAGCGGTTCGCAATTCGGACCAGTGGGTATATTTATTAACAATTGACAAGCCTTTGGCTTGCAAGGGTTATATGAATTTGTGCCAGCAAAATTCATCCTTTTTTTTCTTCTTGACACTTTTTCCGATTTTTTGTGTCTTCTTCTCTGACACTATGAGCCCTACGACCATGAAACTTGGGACTTATGAAGAGCTTGATCTGAACATGTGCATGTCACTTTTTATTTTCGTCTTTGATTTCGTTTTCTTTATTGAAACGCCAAGAATGCGTATGTAGCATTTAACGATAGCACAGAATACACATTTGCTCAGTGAGCTTTGTGCGAGCTCTCACTGCGTAAATAGATAATAAGGCGTATAAATGATCAGTCAATAAAACTTTAAGTCAACAACAACCAAACACTACTCGGCTTATAAGACGTATTCAAGCTGTGTTTTTTGCAATATATTATTCAAGAAATAACCCACTGAAGGAACTATTTTTGCGTTTCAATTTTTGTCAAGTGTTTAACATTTCGCTAGCGGAATGAGCTTCTAGTATATATATAAACTTGCGTCATACCTCTGCGTCTAAGTTCAAGTCACGCTCGTACAGGGATGGCAATATTTACCGACATTGTGGTATACCGCGGTATTTTCTTTGCCGTACAGTATACCGGTAATCAATCTTCGAATACCAGTATTTTCAGACACCACATTAGCAGCACGCACTGGCATTATGCATACAAGGGGCAGGGCCCACTTGCTGTCTTCCTCTTGCTCTAACACTTACAACAGCATAAAACGAAGTGGATACAAAAAACGGATATAAGGCATCTATGGAAAACATGGAGCCGAATTTTATAGAAAACAAGAAAGGGAAGTGGCTACTTTCGAAATATTTCTGTCTGAAAAGTAAAGATGGAAAGACTGACGGCAACACAGCCAAAACGTGTTTTCCAGAGATTAAACTAGTCGGTGGAACTTCAAATTTAATGCATTAACTGTAGCGACACTATCTGAATTGCAACCTGAATGCACGGCTCGTGAAAATCCGCCTTAGAAAACAATTGTAAAGATCTTTGAGAGTAGTAGATTGCCTCAAATTTCCAAACGAGCCTTACAGATCAGCGACAAAATTTATTGTAAAAGGATAGGAGCAATACAGTATCATCGTCCCTGAGTTCAGGGATATGATTAAAACATTAGAGCTAAGGTATATATGAAATGGTAGTCATGGTAGTCATTATAATTATCCTTTAATTCTGCAAATTTTGACTGAAATACATACGGGTTAGTTCGTTCTTTTGTGGACTCAGAAAGAGTCTTCAAGACCACAGGTTTCGTTAACTTCAAAGGGGGTTGGTTAGGTATTTTGTAATTTGCAACAGATTCAACGATTATACCTGCTTCTTGCAGGTGTGGTATAATCGTAGTTCCAAAGGGAGGGATAGCATCGGTACCTCTATCCGCATAATGTGATCCGAAAGCAATCTGATGAGTAGGGTTATTTCTATTGGCGTAAAGTTTTATACAATACTGCATGGCAAGTTTTAACCGCCGTATATTGAGAGGTTGTTCATTTGCCTCAACATGTAAACTGTCGGCTGGGGATGTTCTAAAGGCATTTAAACATATTCTTAAGCCTTGATTCTGTATCGGTTCTAGCATCTTGAGATATGATGGTCTAGTTGAGCCATAAACTATACTGCCACAGTCCAGTCGCGATCTGATTAGAGCTCTATACAACATGAGTTTAGTATCACGATCTGCTCCCCAATCGTGGCAGGAGATGACTCTCAGTAAATTTAAGACCTTCTGACACTTTCTTCGGAGGTGTTTGATATGTGGGATAAAACTAAGTTGGTTATCAAAAATTAAACCCTGTTTTCCTTGACAACAGGGATTTGCACGTTAGAGATGTGTAAAACTGGATCGTCGTGTTGTTTTCGTATACACAAAAGTGTATACAAACCGTTTTGGTTTGTGAGAATTTAAAACCATTCTTATTCGCCCAAACTTGGAGAGAATAAATACTCTGGTGAAGACGACGCTGTATTAAATTCATACTTTTGCCTCTACACGACATGGCAAAATCATCCACGAAGAGTGAGCTATCTATCCCCTGTCTCAGTGTATCTTTTATATTGTTGAATTTTATCAGGAAAAGTAGAATTGAAAGGATGCATCCTTGAGGGAAGCCTTCCTCTTGTTCAAAGTATTCTGAGAATATTGTACCAAGGCGAACCCTGAATCGACGGTCCTCCAGGAATCCTTTTATAAACTGGGGCAGACGGCTTCGGAGGCCGAAATCAAAAAGATCCTTTAGTACTCCGTGTTTCCATGCTGTGTCATAAGCTTTTTCCAAGTCGAAGAAAACGGTAACAGCATGTTCCTTGTTATTGAAAGCTTCTTTCACAAAAGATTCTAGTCTTACAAGATGGTCCAGAGTGCTCCTTTGTTTCCTAAAGCCACTCTGTATGTCGGCAAGCAAGTTGTTTCTTTCCAGGTACCATTTTAATCTTTCAGCTACCATTCGCTCAAATGTTTTGCACAGGGCACTTGTCAAGGAAATTGGTCTGTAATTCTGAGGATTTCGTGCATCTTTGTTTGGCTTTGGTATTGGTATTATTGTGGCTTCTTTCCATATTTCTGGAAAAGTGTCGGAATTCCAGGTATGATTTAACAATTCTAAAAAAATTCTTTAGGGTATGGTCTGGAAAATGTCTAAGCATCTGATAATGTATGTCATCTGGTCCTGCTGCTGAATCATGGGAACTATCTATGGCCTTTCTCAATCCACTAAGAGATAAGTGCTCATTATACGCTTCGCTGTTGTCAGAATAAAAGTTAAGAGGATTAGTCTCTTCTGTTTCTTTATAGCGTCTAAACTCGTGGCTATAATTTTCGGAAGATGAATTATGTTCAAATGTTTCGCCTAGGGTATCTAAAATGTCCTTTGGGTCAGTGATCATATTATTGTTAACTTCTAGATGGCTTACTGTGTTAAAAATGTTCTTGCCAGATATTTTTCTAACCATGTTCCAGGTCTTTTTTAGAGAATTATTTGTGTTGAGTTTGATACTCTGATGACTTTGATGACATAATTCTTGGAATTCTGACCAGTCTGCTTTCTGAAACTTCCATTTTGGGGATCTTTTTTCGTGGTATGGTTTAGACTCAGACAACAAAATAGGAAAGTGGTCACTGCCGTGGAGATCACCCAGCACTTTCCAATTAAAATCAAGATATAAATTAGCAGATGCTATAGAAAGGTCAATAGAGGTTTTTGAACCAGTACCAGGGTGAAGATATGTGTATGACTTGTCGTTGAAAATGGTAAAATTATGACGGTTAAGGAGATTTTCTACCAATTTCCCCTTCAAATCTACGTAACTATTGCCCCACAATGTACTGTGAGCATTAAAGTCGCCCACGAATAGGACTGGCTTAGGTAACTGATTTATTAGGTCATTCAACTCTTCTGGTTGAGGTCTCAAATGTGGTGGCAAATAAATATTACAAATTGTGAAAGTTTTGCCAAGCGTGATACGAATCGCCTGGGTCTGGAAAGGCGTATTTAGTTTAATTTCGCTTTGTAAAATGGAGAGAAAGCGATCAAAATTGTGGGAGAAGAAGCATTTTGATAATTGGCTACTAAATGTTTTTAACTGCCACCCCCGGCCATTCAGCGAATCGCCAAAAAAATTTCAACAGAAGACTGCCTGGTGAACATTTGCGCAATATTTGAAGGCAATGTGACCAAAATTGTGGGAGAAGGAGTTTCAAAATGCCTCCTCCAATTAGCCAAGTTTTGGAGGATCGCCGCAAGAGGTAATTTTTCAAAATAGGCCATCTTAGTCAACATTTATACAAAATTTGAATACAATAAGATCAAAATTGGAACAAGAAGCATTTTGAAAACTGGCAACCACAAATTTTTAAATTATGTCGAAAACGATTAGAGACAGGACGATTTTGAGCTTATTTTCGACCCTTTAGCCCTGTATTGTATTGTTCTTTAGATCCCTTTCAACTGCTATGGTCATGTCGGGATCCCCCTGCCACATTATATTGAAATGGGGCATTCCAGCCTCCTTCTAACCGTTACATGTGGAGTGCATCACAGTCTTTAAAGTTTTAGGTATGACCCGACAGTAGTGGTGTGCCTTATATTCGAATATTCGATTCGTTTTGACAGGGTTCGAACCCTAAAATAGGATTCGAATATTCGAAAACTTTAAATACTTAGTTTTCTTTACTATTTGACCAAACCAATGACGTCAATTCATTTTGTAGCTATGCAAAACTTATATCAAATAAAATGACAATTTTTAATCAACAAACGAATCATGTATGTACACAGTACGCCACGCATGCATGCATACGGTAATGCATGCTTGAAATCGAGTTTTATCTACAAAGAACTATTTCATAGGAAAATAAAAATATCCAAGGGGATCCCTTGAGATCTGCAAGAACAGCATACAGTAAAGCATTTTAGACGCTATGTTCGCGGAACATACGGCGAGTTTCCCAGTGAGCTAGAACTTGTTATTGCCACGATCGACACACGCTATAAACGAGAAAGAGACACGAAGTCTCGCGATGTATTACGTGATCTCTCTAAGCCAATCAGATTGCTCTTAAGCTCATTAATTATGCATGCGTAGATTCTACAAGTGGCAGCCATTTTGTGAAAAACAAGTTAGAAGATGTATGAAAAAAAGTTGGATTTATTGAACATTTCAACCAAACTATCTCGCAAAGAGGTAAAGTTTTTATATATTTTTATAGATAATGGTATGTAGCATCAAATAGCCTAATATGTCTCTAATGTCTCAGCTTCAGTTTCTCGTAATTTTTTCTCAAGTTTGACGGTTCAAAATTGTAAAGGTTTATTGAAAGTCAACTTTAAGAGTTTATTAATGTACTTCGCTAAATAGCTACACGTTCTTCAACTCACTAGTTGGCCAGTTTTCTTTTAATGTTTAATCCAAGATAACGGGACCCATAAATTTGCTCTCCATGCGACAATACCCTCACATCGATGCCCTCGAAAAATTGACTGATTGATTGGTTTAACGACACTAGCAACCCGTTAGGGTCATATGGTGTCAGTTCTGTTGCTATAGGAAGACTCGGTTGAAATTAAAATCAATTAAAATAGACACAACGAGTAATGTATACATCTAAAATCAACTAAATTCAATTTAAATCTTGCTGTACAAGTGTATTTCTTTCAGAAAAGAAATAATTTTGCTTGGTGCTACCTTTGTTAAAAGGTCTTTCATGGAATTCACACTGTAGTAGCGTGAACGAATGTTCTGAAAATCTACGCAGTTGAGTAGAATATGTTTTGCAGTCAAACGTTCTTGACAACCAATACATTGTGGAGGAGCATCGCCTCTCAAAAGATATCCGTGGGTGATGTATGTGTGCCCGATTCGAACTCTATGCATAACCGTTGTGTCGCGAATACTGCCAAGAGCTACGTGTTTTTGTCCAACTGTTGGTTGGATTTGAAAGAGTTTGTTATTTCTTTGTTCGTTCCATTTTTGTTGCCAAAGGTTTTTTACATAACTTGTAATATCGGGTTTAAAATCGGAGTATGGTATGAGAAGGTCGGTTGGTTAGTTAGTAAGTTAGTTATTTGATTGGTTTAACGACACCGCCAACCTGTTGCAGGTCATATTGTGTCATTCCTGGTGAGAAGGTCGGATATGTTGTAGTTTAGCGCCTCTTTTGCTGCCTGGTCCGCAGCTTCATTACCCGGTATGCCCACGTCGCTTGGCACCCAGCAAAATACTAGGGATTTGTCTTGTTTGACTGCCCTTTCGTAACGTTCTATTAGGTCTAGAATTATTGTGTTCGACACTTGCAGATTTTCTAGTGACTGTAAGACCGATAAGGAATCGACACAGATAACGAATTTTTTGTACCTGCTAATCTTGACGATTTCCATGGCTAGTTGGAGTGCCCGAACCTCCGCGGAAAAGATGGAGGAGCCGTTTGGTAATCTTGTTTTAAGGGTATTTGATTTTGTAACTATTGAGGCAGCAACTTGGTTATCGAGCTTAGATCCGTCTGTGTATATGAAATAATTGTGAGGGTAGGTTTCCTTTATCTCAGCAAACCTAACTTTGAATTCTTCAGCATTTGTTGTGTCTTTGGAAAAGTTTGTCAGAGTTTTGTTTATGGTTCGCCTTTGTATTTTCCATGTTGGGTATTTTGAAACTTTCAAGTTTGCAATTTGCTCAACTTTGATTCCAGCATTATTAAGGTGGTTCTGGATTCTAGTGCCAAAGGGTACGATAACCCTAGGGCGTGTGCTTAAGATTTCTGAATGGTCTTTTTCGAACACTGCCTTATGGGTGGGGTTTTCTTTGTTTGCGTATAGTTTAACTGCGTATTGCACTGACAGTTTGATTCGTTGGATATCTAGTGGTTGTTCATTTGATTCAACCTGAAGGCTTTCCGCAGGTGACGTTCTGAAGGCGTTAAGGCAGAGGCGAAGGCCTTGATTTTGTATTGGGTTCAACATCTTCAAGTACGAAGGCCTGGCTGATCCGTAGACGATGCTACCATAATCTATTCTAAATCTTATTAATGATCTATACAGTTTTAATTTAGTACTGGCATCTGCTCCCCAGTCTTGAGCGGAGACGACTCGCAGCAGATTGAGTGCCTTTTGACATTTCCTCTTCACGTCTTTTATGTGGGGAATAAAATTTAGCTTCGAGTCCAGAATTAGACCAAGGAATTTGTTTTCCTTTACTACAGGTATCTGAGTGTTTGATAAGTATAAAATGGGATCGTCGTGTGGCTTTCGCTTGTTGCAAAAGTGCATACAAACTGTTTTGGTTTGCGAAAACTTGAAACCATTTTGGTCAGCACATTTTTGAAGCGAGTTTATATTTTGCTGGAGGCGACGCTCGATAAGATCCATATTCTTGCCTCTGGCAGACATTGCAACGTCGTCTGCAAAGAGTGAGCTGTCTATTCCCTGTTTAGTTGCGGCTTTGATACTATTGATTTTGATTAGAAATAACAGAATTGATAGAATACAGCCTTGAAGATAGCCCTCTTCTTGCTCAAAATAATCCGAAAAAAATGGAACCGAGACGGACTTTAAACCGCCTGTCATTTAAAAACGCTTGAATGAATTCAGGAAGGCGACCTCGTACACCAAGGTCGTAGAGATCTTGCATGACCCCGTGTTTCCAAGCCGTGTCGTAGGCTTTTTCTAAATCGAAGAAAACAGTGACGACATGTTCGTTATTGATAAAACCTTCTCTTATAAATGATTCGAGTCTAACCAGGTGATGTCAGTAAGCAGATGGTTTTTCTCTAGATACCAAATTAGTCTTGCGGCTATCATTCGCTCTAGTGTTTTGCACAATGAACTTGTCAGGGATATTGGGCGGTAATTTTGGGGATTAGTAGAATCCTTATTAGGTTTTGGGATTGGTATGATAGTGGCTTCTTTCCATATTTCAGGAAAGTATCCTGTGGTCCAGACTTGGTTGAGTAGTTCTAAGAGGACTTCAAGAGTTTCCTCAGGTAGGTGTTTTAGAACCTGGTAGTGCAGGTCGTCTGGTCCGGCCGCTGTGTCATGTGAGTTATGTATAGCGTCTTTTAATTCCGCTGAGGTAAAGGTGCTATTATACTGTTCCAAATTATTTGAGGTGAAGTCTATTGGTATTTGTTCTTTAATTTCTTTTATTTGACGGAACGCAAGAGAGTAATTTTCAGATGAAGAATTGAACTGAAAGGTTCTACCAAAGGTATTTGCTATTTCGTCGGGTTTTGTGATAGTTTGGTTGCTTGTAGTGAGGTGGTTTATGGGTTTTGAGATGTTTTTACCAGATATTTTTCGAATTATCTCCCATACTTTTTTGGTTGAATTGTTTTTGTTCAATTTGGAGATATATTCCGCCCAGGTTTGCTTTTTGCTTGTTTTGATGGTTCTGCGTGCTTCGGCACGTAGCCTTTTGTATTCAAGTTTGGTACTATTGTCCGGGCTGATGTAGAATTGGCGCAGAGCTGTTTTCCGCATGGCTATTGCTTTTTTGCAATCGTCGTTAAACCAAGGTTTTTGTTTTTTAGGATTTCCAGAAGTTTTAGGTATGGTTTTTTCCATGATTGCCTGGATTAGAGCCGTAAAAAATAAAATCGGGTCGTCGTGTGTAAACTGGTTCATTTTAATGGCCTTTTTGCAGAGTTCCTGGAACAGTGACCAATCTGCTTTGTGGAATTTCCACTTTGGTAATCCTTTTTGTTGCTGTGGATCTGGTGGTTTTAATAAAATGGGGAAGTGGTCGCTGCCGTAAGTGTCGTCCAAGACTTCCCATTTAAAATCTAAAAACAAATTACTAGATGCCATTGTAAGGTCGATTGAGGTTTTTGAACCAGTGCCAGGATGTAGGTATGTAGGGGATTTATCGTTGTAAAGTGAGAGATTGTGGGAATTTAGTAGGTTTTCAATTAGTTTACCTTTGTGGTCGGTATTTGTATTGCCGCATAGGTCGCTATGTGCATTGAAGTCGCCTAAAAATAGAATAGGTTTTGGTATGTGGTTAATCAAGTCGTTAAGTTCTTCTGGTTGGGTTTTGGAGGGTGGTGGTAGGTATATGTTGCAAACAGAAAAAGTTTTCTTGATCGTAACACGAACCGCAGTTGCTTGTAGATTGGTGTTTAATATGAGCTCACTTTGGATAATGTCATTACGGATTAGAGTAGATACACCACCAGAGGCGTGAGCATTATTTGAATTTGTGTTGTAGGCTTTATAACCTGTTAAATTTGGGGGATGTGAGTCGGTGCCGTATGTTTCTTGGAGGCAAAGTATACATGGGTTGTACTGTTGACTGAGAGTCAAAAGATCGATCTGGTTGATCCAAAAACCTCTTATGTTCCAGTGAACTATTGCCATTTTACTTGCTATAAGCCCTAGGCCTTTGTATTGTCACTTTAGATGGTCTCAGGAGTGTTTTTGTTGCCACTTTGTCTTGTTCGGTCTGTTTTAGTTTTTTCGGGGGAGTGGATGGTTGCTTTTCGGGGGTCTTGGTTGGGTTACCCCTTTCGTCCGCATCCTCAAGTACCGAGTATCGGTTTCACGTAAACTCAAAATTTAGAGGGAAATTTGGATGGCTCTGGTACTTCTCCCTTGCCTGCCGAGCACGTGTTGCTTTTGACTGCAGTGGTGATGTCTGGGGCGACGACTTCCTCTCATCAGTTGTGGCCTTTTTCGATGGAGGCTGTGGCGGTGAGCATGCGACAACCGCGTCGTCTGTTTCCATATGATGTCCGTATTTTGCATCTTTCAATGCATGTTGTATCCTTTTTTTAACTTTGTCAGCCTTGTCTTTGAGCCTCTTCCTCGTGCCGTTATCTAGCGGTGAGGAGGGGCTTGTGTAGGTTTTTGGTCTCGTGCTTTGCGATGGGGTTTTAGGCGAGCTTGTTGTTTGTGTAGAAGTTGTTGGTTTTGCCGGTTTTGATGGTGGACTTGTCGGTTTTTTGGGCTGTGACAAGAAGCGCTGCAAGTCACCAACCCAAGAGATGGTAGTTTGACAACCCGTGTTGACTGTTCTGCGGTTTGTTTTCACGGCAGTAGCGTAATTTCGCGAGCCTTCTCCCTCTACAATTTGCGAGCCTCCATGTACGTGACACCCCTTTCTGCTTTTACCTGTTGGACTTTTTTCTCATGTATCCACTTTGGGCAGTTTCCTGAGGAGGCCGCATGGGCACCTTGGCAGTTAGCACATTTTTCCTCTTGGGATTTACAGTTGCTTGTCGGGTGGCCTTTTTCGGCGCATCTTGAGCAGGTGGGTTGTTGTTTACAGGCACTGCTGCTGTGTCCATATCACTGGCAGTTGTAACACCGCAACGGGTTTGGGATATATGCCTTCACTTCCAGGCTCAGATGACCGACTTTTATTTTTTGTGGCAGCGAGGGCCTTTGAAAGGTGAGCATATAGGTTCCTCTTTTTCCCATAGCTCTCGCTGCTATGACACCTTGGTCTGTGAGTCCTTCTTCCATCTCATCCTCGGAACAGTACATCAGCTCTGCGTCTGCCACTACGCCTTTCGATACGTTTAGGTTTTTGTGTGGTGCGCATTTTACTGTGTAACCGACAAATTGGATAGTGTTGCATTTTAAACGCTATGTTCGCGGAACATACGGCGCGTTTCCCAGTGAGCTAGAACTTGTTATTGCCACGATCGACACACGCTATAAACGAGAAAGAGACACGAAGTCTCGCGATGTATTACGTGATCTCTCTAAGCCAATCAGATTGCTCTTAAGCTCATTAATTATGCATGCGTAGATTCTACAAGTGGCAGCCATTTTGTGAAAAACAAGTTAGAAGATGTATGAAAAAAACTTGGATTTATTGAATATTTCAACCAAACTATCTCGCAAAGAGGTAAAGTTTTTATATATTTTTATAGATAATGGTATGTAGCATCAAATAGCCTAATATGTCTCTAATGTCTCAGCTTCAGTTTCTCGTAATTTTTTCTCAAGTTTGACGGTTCAAAATTGTAAAGGTTTATTGAAAGTCAACTTTAAGAGTTTATTAATGACCTTCGCTAAATAGCTACACGTTCTTCAACTCACTAGTTGGCCAGTTTTCTTTTAATGTTTAATCCAAGACCCATAAATTTGCTCTCCATGCGACAATACCCTCACATCGATGCCCTCGAAAAAGTATCCAAACTCTTAAAAAGACAAATTAAATAATCTTTGATGGCTAGCCGCCCCTCCTGTCTGACCCCCCCCCTCCCCCCGCGAGCTCTCCTTTCCGCCAGTCACCTGAACTAACTAGTATTATATTTTTGCATTGTGGTCATTACGACCATATTTTAACAGGGTCGAAGGGGGGTGGCTGTAGATGAAAAAATTAGTACGTTTGCAAGAGTTGTAACATTTTTGGATATATAATCGTTTTTTATATTTTATATATAATATATTTTATATTATAGCCCAGGCTCTCGAACGGACAAAGGATGCCTGGGGATTAATCATACCTGCTGCTGTGACAGATAACGCCACGACAGAGGTAAAAGCTTTCCAACTCCTTGAATCGACACGCCTCAGCTGTATAACCTGAATTTAGTTGTTCGACATGGCCTCCAGGAAGTGCTATGGCTAGTTAAAAAAAGGTCGGTCACCTGAACTAACTAGTATTATATTTTTGCATTGTGGTCATTACGACCATATTTTAACAGGGTCGAAGGGGGGTGGCTGTAGATGAAAAAATTAGTACGTTTGCAAGAGTTGTAACATTTTTGGATATATAATCGTTTTTTATATTTTATATATAATATATTTTATATTAAAGCCCAGGCTCTCGAACGGACAAAGGATGCCTGGGGATTAATCATACCTGCTGCTGTGACAGATAACGCCACGACCGAGGTAAAAGCTTCCCAACTCCTTGAATCGACACGCCTCAGCTGTATAACCTGAATTTAGTTGTTCGACATGGCCTCCAGGAAGTGCTATGGCTAGTTAAAAAAAGGTCGGAATTTAGTAACATTTTCCAATCACAGCTCACGCACATAGGAGCAGAAGCTTCTTTTACCAACGAGTTACATAACCACAAGCTCATCGCTGACGACGAAACAAGGATGAAATAGCACAGTTGACATGCTTGCGCGAATAATTGAGCAAACATTGGCATTGCATGCAGTGGCTACTGACCCGAATTTCAAGCAAGGTGCTACTGTAAGGGCAAAACTCTATACTGAGACGTTGTCAGCGGACAAGTCCCCAATCATTTCAATGGTACTTCCTGTGCTGATGAAACTTGAAAATCTACTGGATCAGAACGATGAAGACCTTCCAACTGTCCCGAAACTGAAACGCTCAATGTTATCGAATCTCGATTACCAAAATAACAACTTTGCAATATACGCGTTATCTTTAGTTGCCCCCAGAACAAAACGCCTTTTATTCTTAACTGCAGAAGAAAGGGATAAGACTACCAATGCATTGAAAGAGCAATGTGACATTACATACGAAGCTGGACGGAACAGAGCTCGAACTCCAAAACCTCAAGTCGAAACAAATGCGCCACCTTTGCCATGGGACAGCGCTGGATGCTGAACTAGCTGCTCCAGAACCGAAAGCACGTAAAACTGACATGTTTGATGACATCATTCAATGCTCTGACCACACGCTTACTAAAAGCGAAATAATTGAAATTGAAACAGCACGATACTTGTCTGAAGCACAGATAGACACTAACTTATGCGCTCTGACGTGGTGACGTGTAAAATCATACAAAATAACCATTGATATCGACTGCTGCGAAGAAAATACTAGCCATACCTGCAACATTAGGGCCTGCTGAAAGAATATTTAGCATGGTAGGAAGCATCGTCACAAAAAAGAGATCACAACTGAAACCCGAGAATGTGAATTTACTCATGTTCTTGAACAAGAATACATAGAAAGCGTATACAAATACGTATCTTGGTCTCGCGCAACAGCCTTCATGGTGCAAACGAAATATTCATTAACAATGGCAGTTTTAGAAATCCTAGGTAAGAGCATTGTTATTTTGAAAAGTTCGCAGGATTATATTCGAAGTTTTGTTGTAAACTCAGCACAAATTATAGTAGAGATATTATATGCTATATCGTGAAGTCAAAGACAAGCATAAAATTATCTGACGCGTTAAAAACAAGAAATTTTTCATTTTAACATAGTTAATCAAAATAATTTTGTGTTTCTGAATAACTCTGTAGAATCCGGATATGTAACATTAAGAATTACTTGCAACTGAATTTTTGTTAGTAGTTTTAAATGCAGGTGTTGATTGACACAGTAAAATTTTTATTTTTTTCTACATTTGAACGAAAACAGACTCATTGAATGTGCCATTGTGAAAGTAAAAAAGCAAATAAACAGATAGTATTACAATTATAGATATATAAATTTGTTGTTTTAGGTTTCACATAATATTCAAGTATAATGCTTGTACGTTTGGTAAATTACAGAATAAAAATAGTTAAGAATTGTTGAAATTGCAAGGAAATTTATCAAATGTATGACTTTTAGAATAAATAAAAGACGTTTCACAATAAAACATTATCCGTAAATATTTTTCGTAGAAGTAAACAACATTTTGCAAAAACATGCAAATATTCGGATAATATTCGAATAATATTCGAAAATATTTTCGAATATTCGAACCCTGTTTTAGGGTTCGAATCACACCACTACCCGACAGGGGTTAGAACCCACAATATATAAGAGGTGTCTCGGTGATCTTGACCTCGGTCATGGTCAAGGTAAATACAGGAAGTTGACCACTATCCCGAAAACTTTTAGAGATGGACCGATTTTGAGCTCATTTCCGACCCTTTGCACCTTAAAGGAGTCATATAAGAACCACCTCGGTGACCTTGACCTCTTCGTCAAGGTAAAACTGGAAATTGATCATCATCTCGAAAAACGATTAGAAACTAACGATTTTGAGCTTATTTGCGACCCTTTAGTCTAAAAGACGTTACATCAGAGGTGCCTCCGTGACCTTGGTTTCCTCGGTCATGGTCAAGGTAAAAAATCAGAAGTTGAGCATTATCTTGAAAACAGTACATTGAATTTAGCTGATTTTGATCATTTATGCCTCAAAGAGGTTACGTTACATGCACTTAGATGACCTTCTTGTTCAAGATAAAAATTCGGAAGTTATTTTGAATTATTATTTCGTAACAGTTTTCACTAGAGATTTGTTTTTGATTAGATATATGGTGTCTCTGACCTCTGCTATTGCAAGTGGGTGCCAGTTTGCTACGTGTGTCGAAATTCGGTTTATTTATATCCGTGTTTTGTATAAATGCTGCAGCACTGCAACATTTTTCAAATGTTTGGTTTGTAGATACTATAAGTGCTTTCTAGCAGCGCACTCATAAATAAATATGGATAAAAGATTTTTAAATGAAACTTGGTACGTGTTGAGGAGGTGAAATTCACCACCGTGTTTAACAAGTCTTAGACCAACAGGTGCCCGGGTGCCGTCAGAGTAACAAGACAGGAGCTGGCAGGAGCTGTCAAAATACAGCCGAAACAATGTTGCATAAAAGTTACATAATCTAAGCGGTCAAAAACGGAAGTGGGCCATTATCTCAGCAACTGTTGAGGATACAGTGATTTTGAGGTCATTTTCGAATCTTTGGGCCCAAACGGCGTTACATAAAAGCTTTCTCTGTAACCGTGAACTCCTTGGTCATTATTTCGAAAACGGTTATAGATTTTGAGCTCGTTTTCAGTAAAGGCACTGGATAAGAGGTGCCTCGGTAACCTTGACCTTACCAGTCATCCTCAAAACCGAAAGCTGACAATTATCTCGAAAAAGAGCCATTTTGAGATCATTTTCGACCCTTTGGGTCCAAACGAGGATACGTAAAAGATACCTTTCTGACCTTGACCTTCTCAATCAAGGTCAAAAACAGGAAGTTGACCATTATCTAGAAAACAGTTGGAGATGATGGGTCATCTTCCTGTTTTTGACCTTGATCATGACGAAAATCAAAGTCACCGAGGTGCCTCTTATGTAAAGTCGTTTTGGCCGAAAAGGTCGAAAATGAGGTCAAGCTCGTTGTCTCTAATCGCTTTTGATTTTGAACTCACTTTCGACCCTTTGAGTCTAAATGACGTTCCACCTGGGCTAAAATGCTGTATTTTCAAACTTGTCTCTGCGCATTTAGGCGTCACTTTGAGTCATAATCAGTCTGTACCCGGCGCGCCCGGTTGTTTTATCAAATTGTCCAGTGCAGTGCAGTGAACAATTTGTGCTCTAACTGGATCAGAACCATCAGTTAGTTTTGAAGTGTTGAATGGTGCACAAGTGGCATCGCGAATTCCACTTACTGTCGCAGGAACGTCGGTAAAATGTCCAAACAAGAATGTTACTTTCAGAAAAACTATTTTGAAAAACTTGATTCCCGAAATGCAGGCAACGCATTTTGTAAAACAAAGATTTGAAATGCCGCCAACTGGCTAACTTTTGGGGAAAAAAAAGTGCCGAGATCTAGTGAAGCATGTACCAATAGGCTTGTTTGGCCGCCAAAAAATAGTAGTCATATTTCAAAACCGGTCATTGAAAATTCGAACAAAATTTTCAAGAAATGCATTCAACATTACGGAAGACGATGCACTTTGAAAATTGGCTTTTAAACTTTTTAAATGCCCCCCCCCCCCCCCTATTTAGCCAATTTCTGGCCGATCGCCAAAAAAGGAAAGTAGGAGCGCCAAGTAATGTTAATGTAATTGTGGGAGACAAAGTATTTTGAAAATTGGCACCAAACAAATGACAAATGCCCTCCATTTTTGTGGAAAAAACGCAGTTTTCAAGAGAGACCAGCCTAGTGAACATTAACGCAAAATTTGAAGGCAATTCGATCAAAATTGTTGAAGAAAAAAAACCTTTTGAAAAATTGCTACCAAAAAAAAATTAAAATGCCCCTATTTTTCATGGATCGCAAAACATTTAAAGACAGGCCTGCCCAGTAAACACGCGTGGAAAATTTTAAAGAAATCCGAACAAAATTGTGGGAGTAGAAGTATTTAACTGACCACAGAAAATTACCAAGTAATTATTCGTACAAAATTTGAAAGAAGTCCTATCCAAACAGAAGGACAGAACTGGGCATACTAAAACAGGAAGTGACGTCATAATGACGTCATCAGTCACGTGACCAATGAAAAGCCAATGAAGGCAATGAAGCTATGTTCAATCGATTTGAATGGAAATTTCACCGTTTGATTCAGTTTTATGTCTAGTTTTGACATAAAGTAGTCACAGGCTATTTACACAAGTGGCTGTAAGCATAATGTTTATTTTAGTAACTTTTAAAAAAGTAGATAACTGTCACCGTGTTCAACCGATTTGAATGAAAATTTTACCGTTTGATCCAGTTTTATTTCTTGTTTACAGTGGACACAGGCTATTTGCACAGGTGGCTGTAAGCACTTTGTGGAGAACACCCATTTAAAGATGTGTTCGAATGGCAAGCCCCAGTCAAACAAGTGTTCCAATGGCAAGCCCATTCAAAGACGTGTTCGAATTACTTTTGGAACATATTACGCCATGGTGTTGTTCAACAAGTTTTTTCAACAAGTTGTTCAACAAATTGTTTAACAAGTTGTTCAATAAGTTCAACATGTTGTTCAACATGTTCAACACGTTGTTCAACATGTTGTTCAACCTGTTGTTCAACATGTTGTTCAACTATATTTTGGATATTTTAGAACTTTGGACGGCCTAGTGACATTGTTAGTATTTATGCAATTTTTGAAGATAATCAAAAGAAGAAGAAGTATTTTGCTAAAAAATGGCTACCAAAAATTTTTAAAAGCCTCCAATTTGGCCAATTTTTGACCGAGCGCCAAAAAAAAACTAGAGCGGCAAATGCACACATAACATAAGAGTACAGGCTTATACTACACTTTCAATCGATACCTACTTAGTTTCTTGTTTTTGTAAACAAAAACAAACGTCTTCCCGACTAAACACATAATTACCTCCCCCCCCCCCCCCTAAAAAAAAGAAAAAAATCCTTTTTTTTCAAATTACTGAAATAAAATATTAATTTCTGCAAACCAAATCACCATTGTAAAAAATTCAAACTAAACAAAACTGATATTACTGCACGCCTTTTTTATCAGAGTCTGTAAGGTGGTCGCTAAAACGGGTTCTACTGTAGGCCCTTCTTATCCAGGTCTGAGGTCGGTCACTACAGTAGTTTTACTGTACGTTACATTTTTATCCGGTTCTGGAAGTTGGTCAAGACAGGCAGGTTTTACCGTACTTCTTTTTACCCGAATCTCAAAGGGATCACGACAAACTGGTCTTGCTTTACATCTTTTTATCCAAGTCTTGAAGGTGGTCTGGATTTTTTTTTTTTTTTTTTTTTTTTTTTTTTTTTTTTGCTAACTATCACCCTCCATCCCCTCCCCAGCTATTTAAATTTAGGTACGACCGTAAACGCAGCTCTTACCCTTTTACCCAAGGTAACGGTCTGTCCCCTCAGTGTAGTTTAGGCATGATATACTACCTTGTCTTCATACATTCCCATCTCCCAAAAAGCACAAGAAAGGCATTCTTCATAACTGCGCATCAGATGGTGCACCTCGGCGGGAGAATGGGGGAGGCATTTCGATGCCATAATGGTGAACTGCTTCTCATAACACAAGATATCAGATGACCCACTTTAATAGCGAAAAATGCTTCCAGGTACTGCAAACAATGCTAACCGATACAAAATGGTTCCCATATATGGAAAACCTTGGCAACCCAATCAAGTATGCGGCGAATAAAATTAATACCTAGACCTGCCGAGACCTATAAATACGACAATAGCATTCCATGACTTCATCATGCACCACAACTGACACTGACCCCTGACTGAGTGGCATGTTACGTGATAGCCGTTCGTTCTACTCGCGAAAACAGAATATTCGGATCTACAATCCCACCAAATTTCAACTTTCTCCGATGAGACATTAAGCACAGAAGATTTTTACGTAATGACGTCATACAGCTGCCCTAATCACGTGACATGGGTGAAAAGTGGAATGAACTGTCCGACTGACCCAAGGAATACCCAAATCTTGCTCATAATATAAACATATTTTACGTCGTTCTACTCCCGAAAAATTTTTATAGAATCTTTCGGACCTACCAAGCAACAACCCCACTAAGTTTCAACTTTCTCCGATATTTAGCGACTATGAAATTTTGCACGTAAGATTTTTACGTTATGACGTCTGCCCTATCACGTGACATGCGTCAAAACTTCACAGAACCGTCCGACCTAACCAAAGAATAAATCGATCAAGTTTGACGTCGACAACCCCCCCCCCCCCCCCCCCCACTTGGCCAATTTTTGGTGGATCGCCAAAAAAGTAAATTTTCAAGGGAAAACTATCAAGAGAACACTTGTACAAAACTGAAAAGAAATCTAATCAAAATTCTGGGAGATGGAGCACTTGGAAATTTAGCCACCATTAAGTTTAAAAAGTAACCCCCTCGCCATTTTGGCAATTTTTGGTTGACCACCAAAAAAAAGGGTTTTTTTTTCAAGAGAGGCCCACCTAGAAAACAGTCGTCCAAACTTATAAAGAAAATCTGAACAATAATGTGGAAGAAATGTTTCGAAAATTGGCAACCAAAAAATTGTTAATGCCTCCCATTGGTCAATTTTTTATGGATCGCCAAAAAGTAATTTTTCAAGACAGTCCTTCTTAGTGAACATTTGTGCGAAATTTGAAGAACCTGGTCTAAAATGTTGGTTTGAAAACTGGCAACGAAAAAATTTTAGATGCCCCCCATTTGGCCAATTTTCGGTGGATGGCCAAAAAGGTCACTTTTAC
Organism: Protula sp. h YS-2021; assembly: GCA_949752745.1. Lineage (NCBI taxonomy): Eukaryota > Metazoa > Annelida > Polychaeta > Sabellida > Serpulidae > Protula > Protula sp. h YS-2021. The sequence goes on along the minus strand of OX457027.1, from coordinate 13,025,184 downwards.
TAAGTAAAAATTTACATACGTACACATGTAAATACACAGACGACGGATGACCCTCTACAGGTGATAAGAACAGCCCGACGAAGTGAGATTCGAACCCTACCCACCTACTCAATGGCACGTAAGACTTTTTTGCAGCATTGAACTTGGCTTTTGAGGTGAGGTTAGATGCTTTGTAAAAGGTAAGCAGTGCTAGTGCCCTTACCACTTGATACATCAGTGAAATATCAAATCAACTCTGGGAGAAGCTTGTAATTATAACGCTGCATTAACGATAAACGACAATTACAAGTTCAAAGTCACTTTCATCAAAATATAACCTTGCCTACAGGTCTCACCAAAATCTAAACAGTGCGAGAGGTCATCTTCCAAAACACTCAACCCCACATGCATCAAACATCGTGTTCACAGGACTTACCCTTACGACAGTGCTGAAAGTAAACATTTAAAAGTCCTGCCATGACCTTGAATGACTACTGAAGGTCACCAAAATGCAATAAATCCGGGAGGCGGCCTACAAGAATACTCATACCAAATTTCCTCAAAATCCTGTTCACAAGAAAAGCGTCACGCATGGACTGGCAGGCGGTCAAGTCAAAAACAATATGCCCCTCTTGAACTAGTCAGGTCCAGGAACAAAAAAAAAAAAGAAAAAAATAAAGCGACTTCTTTTATTCTTTTTCACTTTTAAATTATCAATTCGCAAACTTTTCACATAAAATGCACCCAAGCTACGGTACTGTTGGGTGACAACAGTTACCCTCGCATGACAAAACTCAACTTTCTTCCATGCATGCATGCGTGTATAATGGTTAGTACAAAAGTTCCATTCAATTTTGTAAAACTGGCCCAAGTGGGCCAGTTAATCCTGGTTGTGCAGAACCGGTCAAAACACCAACGAGTTTGATATTGATAACGATAACCGCAGTTTTATACTCCAAATGCTTCAAAATAACACCAGGCATATTTTGTTTACCTTCAAGCTTGCATGATATAAATGTACACAACAAAAATGACCTTTTTCTTTCAGCCGATGATAAGCCTCATTTGCTAACAATGTGAGCTGTTTTAATCTGGCAAATTACATTTCCATGTCTGTTATTACCGTCACCAATGGCTAAACAAGAACCAGAGCGGTGTTTTTACCAGTGCTTAATATAAATATCACACCAGGGTAGCAGAAATACACAGAAACGCATGAAATTTCATCATAACAGTGCATTTTTTTTTAATTTTCTTTTTCTGGCCTGTTCATTACCTCCTGTATAACCAAAAACACTAAGAAATATATTACAACTGACGCATCATTTGGAAAGCGGCGTTGCCTTGGAACTGAGAATAAAAGCGTCCCATGTTGACCACCTGCAAGCAGTGAGTTGCACGGTCTCTGAAGCCTCAGTTTGCCACATTCTATCGAACAGCAAGGCAACATTGAGACGACAGCCTGTACCTGAAATAAACATAAATAAAAATGCCCCAAAATTTCCACAGTGCACAACTCAGATATTGTAAAGTTTTTTTTTCTTTTAAAAAGGAAGGAAGTTCACAAAATTACATTTGTTTTAACCATAAAATATCGTGATCTCCAGTACGTCTCAGTGTGTCTTTATGACATGAATGAACATTCCTCATATAACAGGTTGAAGGTGTAGGGAGTAAGGCACCTGTCTTATTCAGTTATCCACATGGGGAACTGGCACACTGGGCATCATGTGTCAGTCTGAAACAAACAGTCACCCATGCAGTTCAAGCCACTTTTTTCACAGTATGTATTTCATCTTGTCTTTTTCTCCAACTCACCAAGAAATGGGGTGCCAGTAAAGGTCAGTATATTATCTCCACCTGTGAGGATTTTACCACATAATCGTGGGACTGTTTTAATATGCAGACTAAACAGGTGAATCGCGCAGCAGTTAATCTTACACACCGGCTAACCACAAACTATTGAAAAATCTTTTATTCACCTTATCATTTGACACGTTTTATATTGAAACTGCCTTACAATTGTTAATAAAAAAGGCAACTCTTCTAATTTTTGCCAAGCATTGTTGAATAAAATTCTCCTCCTTTTATTGTGTCCAACCTTAAAAATATAACTTATAAAGCTTGTGCAAACAAAAAGAAAATATTTTCGGATATGTACCTGCCCCCTGACTCGGATCAGGTAAGCATGCTGCACAAATTTGCTTCCCTGCTTCCCTCAGTCACTTGCAAGGCTAAGAAACTAAACATATAAACATTACACATTTACAAACTAAAACATTGCAAATGTTACATTCAAATAGAGGTTTCCCTGCGGAATTGCTTCGCAGCACACTGAAATAGATATGAACAATTTTACAATGAAATAATGCATTGTTACCAGGAACAGGCTTTTATTTTTTTATTTATTCATTTTTTACTCCATTAATTATTATTTGTTTGCTTCCCAATTACCTTGGTCCACATTCCTGAATATCTGAAACTTGTTTCAGGGTGTGGCGATATCAGCAGCAAAAAACACCACAATGTGGGCTGTAACAAGATTAAATATACAAACTGCATGTGTGTTTGCATTTTACAAATGGTTGAACTTTTATGTGACAAGTTGTTTTGTACTTAACAATTCCATTTTTTTAATTTGCGAGTTTACTACACATGAAGCAACACTCAAACATTAATCTCTCATCTGGTCTCTGCCCGCCAGTAAGCGCTGTAGTTCTCTTCTGTAAACACTGACACTGCTCTTCATTTTGTACATTTCTGTCATGACACTTGCAACACCTTAACTGGCAGGTATTAACATCCGCGGACATACTGGCAGTTTTCCTCTTTTGGTTTATACCAAGATGGCTTTAACCAATTCTTATACATTACTCCTACTCGTTCTGTGTGTTGTTTTTTTTTCCAAGACGAGACGTGTATGGTAACTGCTAAGATTTCATACAAGACACAAACAAATCATTAGACATTTTTCCTTCATACACTGAATAGTCAATTTCAAACTGAGATTTGAGAAATGACTCGAACTCACTCTCGTCATTTAAGAAAGTTTCCCACGCGTCGCACTGCGTAGAATCCAGTATAGAATCCTGATCAAAAGAGTCCGCAACATGCTCTTCATAACAATAACTGGATCGTATTTTCTTTGGAAGTGAAACATCATATAATGAATCCAGCAACGGGGAAATCTCGGTAGCACGTTGTAGTGATTGTTCATCGGTTTTCGGCATTGTGTGTAATTTTTCGGAAGAATCTGTTCGCGGAAAAAGTGCATCGCACTGTGGGCAAACCCGAGGAATGTTTTGCCCGTTGCCATGTGGATTTTCTGTTTCTCGTTCGTCCATTTTTGCGCAACAGAACATACAAGTGAATACAGGATATTCTTTTATGTTCTCACCAGATAACAAATCTTTACCGCTTTGAGACTTCCTTTTCTTTCCTCTTCTTGTTTTTCTCAGCCTTCTCTGTGTACTCATAGAACAATTTTCTTCCATTTTCCCTCAAATCTGGGATGACTAATAATTTTCTGGAATTCTGATCAAATATTGTTGTTCAATTTATCACGATCCAATTTCAAGTTATCCCTTGAAAATTGTCTAAGAAAATACTGTTCAAAATTTCTTTCAATATGTTTTGATCGGCAGCTTAAACAGATTATTTTATCGTTCTTAATATTTCAACTTTCATTTCGCAACTGCAACGTGCATTCTGTTTATATACCACTGTTCTGAACCAATCACTTGGCAGCGTTTTGTGATCGTACACTTTGCGTTTTGATGACGCAACAGGCTGAAGTGATCTGTAAACACAATTTAAAGGTGGGATCCTCAGAATTAACCTGTTCGTCAGGCTATACTTTGAATTTATTTAAGATGTGAGCAGTGACACACGGCATTTATCCTAAATGCAACTAGGACATCACAGACCCCACATTTTAAAGGTCTAATATACGAGTAGTGTGATAATAAGGGTTCTGGGTCACTTTGTGACGTCATACTGTCTGGAAATGACGTCATACTGTCTGGAAATGACGTCATCATGTCTGGAAGTGACGTCATAGCGTCTGGACCGGAAGTGCTGTCTAGACCGGAAGTGACGTCATCATGTCTGGACCGGAAGTGACGTCATCATGTCTGGACGGGAAGTGACGTCATCATGTCTGGACCGGAAGTCATGATAAGCGTTAGGATAGGCGCGACCATCTGTGACGTCATCATGGCGTCATACTGAGATGATGCTGTCTGGAGCGAAAGTGGTTTGGCCGAGTCAATCAACATGAAGCCAATGAACCCGACCTGTCAATCAGTGTAACCATGGCAACAGACCCCCCCCCCCCCCCCCCCCCTCGAGATTGTGATTTTTGCATATTTATCCGTTTCAGACGATTCTGAACATTTTTCATTTTTCGACACCCCCCCCCCCCCCCCCCCCTCGAAATTGTGATTTTTGCATATTTATCCGTTTCAGACGATTCTGAACATTTTTCATTTTTTCGACCCCCCCCCCCCCCCCCCCCCCCTAGGCGAGCAACATTCTGTCAAGTCAGCTTCAGTTCCATCAGAGGGGTATATAAGGGATGAGCATACAGCAGTGACAGTCATTTCGGTGAGTGGAGCAAGGAAGTACAATTTGTAGAACTACAATTGGATCACATCAGATCAAGGGATGGCATCCAGTGACAACTATTTCGGTAAGTGTTTATTGAAACTTTATAAATAAAAAGTGAACTTTGTAAACAAACTTTGTAAACAAACTTTGGTTATTTGCTTAATTGAAACTTTGTAAAACAATACCTTTCGTTATACTTGGTCGATTTATATGAAAATTTCACCATTTGATTCAGTTTTATGTAAAGTTTTGTTATAAAGTAGTCATAGGCTATTTGCACAGCTGGCTGTATGCATTTTTACCGCCATTACAGTGCTTCTTCGCGGATGAATACCATTTTGGCAGACCATTTAACTTCACCGTCAGTTAACTTCACCGCTAGATGTCTCTGCTGTATAACAGCTGTACAACTGTAAGTGAGACATTCATATACACAAGTAAAATTCTGCTGAGTCAGCAATTTTTTAACAAAGTTACACACCATATTTTGATTACATGGAAGTAGTATAAAAGCATGAGTGAAACATGTCAACTAGTCAACTAGTAATACATTCTGTCAACAAGTCAACAAGTGGATATTGTGTGACGAGAAAAGACTTGACAATGTCGGCATTACTTCTTGACAGATGTATGACTATGGATGACGTCTTCAAAGTGAACTATATTGACTATGTGTTTTCAAAGCTTCCTGCTTTTGAATCGGATTGGATGCTGCAAGTGAAGAATTTACATCTGCATTGGGAAGCTGTTGGAAAGACCATTCCAAGAGATCGTTTCGTCCGCTCGTTTCTACGTGAATGTGAAGATCTACATTTACTATCAACTTACAACATTGATTTAGCATTTATCAACGCGAATACAATTTGGGCAACTGACCTCATGTTAGTTGTAGCTACTAGAATTATTCTACATTATGATGACGATGTTCCAAATAATGTATCAGACCTTGTCCGATTCAACCATGGACGAGTTGAAGTGAATTCAAACGTTTGTAAGTTCTTTGAAAAGGGAGCTGACTCAGCAGATAGTTGGGTATAAAAGGGAGTGAACTCAGCAGAGTGAAGTCATTTCTCAGCAGACAGTTGGAGGGAGTGCATCATCAGTACATTGTAGCAGCCATGGAGAACAAGACAAGCAACGCAACGCAGCGCAGCAGCAGCTTTAAAATTAGTGCTAACTTAACCATTACTGTGGAGCATGGAGAATATGGGCCATTTCTACGCATCACACGTGGAGAGAGATGGTGTGCTTATTCACCATCTTTGTGGAAAATTGTATGCCAAAGCTTGAAAAATTTACGCGACATTGGCTTCAAACTGTACTTAACGCAAACGAAGTGGCTTGAAGTCATTTCATACTTGGATATGCGTTATGTGAGTTTTGTGCGCACGTCACGGTTTGAAGGGAAAGAATACACACATCACATCAACATGAATGATGGTGAATGGGAGACACTGCTTCAGGAGATGGACAACATCAACTCAGCCCTATCACCATGTGAGGAATGCCATGACAAGAAAACGATCATCAAGCTGCAAAAGGATGGTCGGATGAAGGTGTCAAAGCTATCCAAGAAAAGGCTGGCTGAAGTTCAGTTGGAGAACATGAACGTACAAAATCAACTTGGACTTACCTGTGACTATTGCGGTGCTTGTGGATATGTGGAGGATTATCATTGCCACTGCCACAAGTATAATTGCAAGTTGTGTGAACCAAGCAACTTCTGCGGCAAGTGTGGAGTACTTAAAGTCAGTGAAGCACAGTAAAAGCCCCACAAGACACTGAAACAAGATGGACGCATGTTTTAAAAATGCTTATATTGACTTGATGATTGCTAAACTTGCTTGCTGTGGCACTCCAGACTATCAACTTTATCATTTGGATGCTTTTTGGGATGTTGTACATCATAGTCTTGATGTGATTGAACTGCATTCAAGATTTCTTGGAGAATGTCATAAAACTGGAATAGAAGAAGATCCTGACTTTGACTTTGATGCTGCACTTTATTCTGCTCGCACTGATGTGGAAGTATATTTCACCGTGGTTGATCATTTGAGAGATTGTTGTAAAGAAGAAGAGGAAACCGAGCAGCTTTATCAGGTAAGAGAACCTTTTTAATCATCTTTGTAACAACATAGTGAATTGTTTCTCAAAGACATAACCATGTTTTTCTTACTAGCAAATTTAGTTTTATGTGAGTGGTTTCAACGTAAACAAAGAAAGAATATGATAGAAGAGGCAGCAAATATATTAAAAGATATTTTATTACAGGAAGAAACCGACATGTCAGAATAAAGAAGCAAAGTCAACATGGAGAATCTTGTACTATTCAGCGGTCATAAGGACGTTCTTTCAAATATGTTTCCAACACGACTTGAAAAGTATGGACATGTGTTCAACTCAAGTGAAGCTTTGTATCAATATGAGAAAGCAGTGTTTCATCACCGTCCAGATATTGCTTCAGCCATTGCTTCATGTAGAAATGGATATGAAGCGAAACGTATTGCTAAAGGGATAAAGCCATGTCCGTTATGGCATACAGTGAAGAGAAGCAAAATGCAAGATGTTTTACAAGTCAAACTGGATCAGTGTGTATTGTTTCGCAACAAGTTGAAAGAATGTAAAGACAAAACTTTAGTTGAAGCAACGTATGATCATTGGTGGGGAGCTGGTGTGAAACAAGTGTCATCTGGATATCCTGGTCAGAATATTATGGGAAAGTTGTTAGAAATGTTGTGTGAGGGTTAGAGACTTTTTTCATTTGCTTGCCAACCGTCATGGTGTGCAGACGTGTGGACATGTAAATTTGAAGTATGTTTAACTTGTGTTGCATTGATTCAAGACTCACAAGACTGCACAATGGCGGACATGACACTGAGACAATATATTGTACAAAAAGCTTATTGTGAAGAAATGTTATCAGCTGTAAAAAAGTTTGCCTATTTAGTCTGTCCTGCTTGTCAACATGAAGAGTGTCAAGAACATACTTGTCATTTTGCATCTGTTTATACATATTGGAATGAAGCTAAATATTACATGCATTTAGATAAAGTGTTAGAGAATGCAAATCAACGTTGTGAGAAATATGGTGTAGATGCTATTACATTGGATGAACTCAGTCATTGGTTAGTGTTCATTGAAGACCAATGGTCTCCAGTGATTCATACCATTGTATCTATACTTGATTTGTAAATATATGTTAGTTATAAATACATGTTAGTTATAAATACATATTAGTTAAGTTACTATGTTAGTTAAGTGATGTTGGTTGAGTTATAAAATAAAAGCTGTTCTGTTGAGAAGGTGGTTTTCATTCGGTGTGACCATGTCGACGTGGAAAGACTACTTGACCAATATTTACTTCAAACCTGGACAGCCTGGAGCATTTGCTGGTCCTTACAAACTGTATCACATCTTACGAAAACATAATCAACCAGTCACACAGTCACAAGTGAAGAAATGGTTGCAGGATCAAGATGCTTTCAGTTTACTCCAACCTGTCAAATACAGGTTCAAAAGACAACGTGTCATTACACGTGGTATTGATGATATGTGGGATATTGATTTGGCTGATATGGGAAACATAGCTCCCTATAATGATGACATACGCTTTTTACTCATTGTCATTGATGTGTTTTCCAAATATGTCTGGGTACAGCCAATACCTAATAAATCACATACCAGCGTCATACAAGCTTTCCAAAAGATTTTTCATGACACACGACGAAGACCGCGAACTCTAAGGTCTGATAAAGGAACAGAATTTAAAAACAGATGGGTAAAAGCATTTTTGAAGAAAGAAGGCATTCATGCTTATACCACAAAGAATGAAACCAAAGCTAACTTTGCTGAAAGAGTCATTCGTACTCTAAAGGGAATGATGTATCGGTATTTTCTACATAATCAAACTTACCGTTACTTAGACATTCTTCCAGACTTGGTGTACAATTACAACCATAGACCTCATGGTTCTCTTCCTAATAAATATGCTCCAGCCGAGATTCGTAAAGACAACGAATCAAAAGTGTGGAAGTATATGTATGTCGACAAACTGAAATTGAAACCTAAGAAGAAGAAGAAGAAGTACAAATTTAACATTGGTGATCATGTTCGCATTTCTCACATTAAATATGTGTTTCAACGCGATTATCACATCAAATGGACGCAAGAAGTCTTCATTGTCACACATCGTTGTAAGAAGCAAGGAATACATTTATATCGTGTGAAAGACTTTTTAGACGAAGATATTGATGGTCATTTCTATGAAGAAGAACTGCAGAAAGTGACCAAAGATATTGAATCTATTTATAGAATTGAAAAAGTCTTGAAAACACGTAAAAGACGAGGTGTGAAAGAATTATTTGTCAAGTGGTTAGGTTGGCCAAACAAGTTTAACAGTTGGGTGAAAGAAACAGACATTCAACAATGAAGCATCCATTTACATGTTTAGTCTCTGGACCTACAGGCAGTGGTAAAACGTCTCTGGTGAAGGAAATTCTAGAACAAAAGTTGATTCAACCCTCTCCAAAAAGCATTTTATGGCTCTATGCAGCAGATCAGCCTTTGTACAAGGGAATGAAAGGTGTGGAATTTTACCAAGGCATTCCAGATGACATTGAAGAGCGTTTTAACCCGAAGAAACCAAACTTACTTATCATTGATGACTTAATGACGAAATGTCATAGTGATGAGCGTATGACACGTCTCTTTAGTGTTGGCAGCAGTCATCAAAATCTGAGCATTATCTTTATTGTACATAATTTATTCCATCATGGGAAAGAGATGCGAAATATTAGTTTGAATACACATTATATTATTCTGTTTAAAAATCCGAGAGACAGTCAACAAATTAGTACATTGGCGCGGCAAATGTATCCTGGAAGATCTCAATTTCTCATAGAAGCCTATCAAGATGCTACTAGCAAACCTCATGGTTATTTATTCATTGATTTAAAACCAAAGACAAATGATCAACTACGTATTCGTACGGGCATTTTACCAAAAGATACACATTATGTCTATATTGATAAAGCAGTGTATGAACAAGAACCAACTCATTTGACCATTCGCAGTCAAGATGTCTAAACGTATTCGAGCGAACCAGCCGTTTCTTCATTTGCTTGCACGCAGTGGGCCTAAACGACGTAAATCCTTGCTACAGCAAGCTACAAAGGAGGAATTAACAAGCTTGTTTGAAATTTGTTTGAATATATTGCAAGGACATTTACCCTTAAGCTCAAAACGGTTTAAGGAATTTAAACGTGAACGTCATACGCTACGTACTCTAGCAGATAAGAAGATATCCCTTCGACGAAAAAAGAAGTTGATTAATCAGAAAGGAGGATTCATTGGAGTTATTGCTAGATTGGCATTGCCCTTGTTAGCCAAACTACTGCTAAAATGAAACATACGATGAAAATGGTCCTCATTCCTGAATATGAATACAAACTGTTATTAGAAAAGAAACATGATGGTGAAATCAAAACGAAAGTGAATAAACTTTTACGTGGGAAACGAACACGTGAAAAGGTTATTGAAATGTCTCAACTTCTTGGTCGTCATTTACGAACAAGTCAGTCTAGACAGCAAAAGCCCTCATCATCATCATCACCACCTGAAAAGCCAGAAAAGCTAGTGTTAAGTCATTTTCAACCTATCTATCATGGAAAAATAACACAACTTTTAGCCGAACTGAAGAAACATGGTGTAAAATGGACAGAGAAGAATGAACTTGTGTTGAAAACGGGCGATATTATAGCAAATTCCAACATGGTTGATTTGATGAAAGAAGCATTGGTGGCGACAAGAAGAAAAGAACGAGTCAAACCACCACATGGTTGGCATCCGTTTATCCAGGAAATTGTTGATGCGAATATTCCAAAAACAATGTTTAGTAAAAAGACCACTCGTGACGACATTACAACAGAAATGAAACAACGTCAACAAAGACAGTTTCCTGAAGGATGGGAAAATTTTTAACATGGCTGAAAGAGCTATGTTGTTGTTGCCAAGAAGATAAACCAACTATTCCTGTGAAAATAAGATGTACAAGCGCGTGTTGTGAAGGAGAAATAAAAGACCATGTGAATGAGGATGAGATTTGGCATACTTTTTCGAATGGCGCGCGCTATCGTGAAGTATATAGACAACGTCAACGCAGCTATACCATTTAGTTAGCATCATGGAGTCGACAAGCTTTTACATCACTTTGCCTAGCAATGCGAGTATGACCTATTATCCCAACAACAAGGCTTCGAATTATCAAATTCGTATGCCTCGAACCATCTATCTGAATGGAAAATATGAAGTGGCTTTAGCTGAAATTCAATATCCACATACATGGACAACGATGAGACAGGGCATGAACTATTCTATTGGGTATCGACAAATAGATACATTTGGCATTTGGCATGTTAATATTCCTTATGGGTACTATAGAACCATACAAGAGCTATGTGAGGCAGTCAATGAAGAAGCGGCTAACCCCGATGACCCGAAACAACCTATTCGGTTAAAGTATGATAAAATTAGACGACGTGTGTTTCTATTTCTCGATGATGGTCTTGAAGTGTCCTTTTCCACTGGATTAGCTGAGATTTTAGGATTTATCCCAGAGCAATGGTATACTGAAGCGTGTGCAGCTGAACATAAAGCGGATGTGAAACAGGGATTTTATACACTGTATGTGTATTGTAGCATTTGTGAACCACAAGTTGTTGGGGATTATTATGTGCCGTTACTACGTTCTGTTGGGATACAAGGCCATGATGGTGATATTATCATGAAAACGTATGGCGAACCGCATTATGTTCCTGTAAACACGTCCAAATTTGACGTGATAGAAATGAATATAAAGGACGACACAGGCCATACTGTTCCATTTCAAACTGGAAAGGTGATCTGTAAACTTCATTTTCGACCAAAAGCAATATGAAAGCCTACACACACGATCCGTCTGCATATCGCAACCATTTTCTTCGTCAAGTGGGCGGGGAATTACCAGGATTCAAAGGAGCGCGAATCCAATATGGCGATGGTATTGGTTCCATACTGGGATCATTGGCTCGCAAAGCTATTCCACTACTTAAGGCTGGGGCTAAGATCGTTGCGCCACATCTTAAGAAGGCTGCAAAGAATGTCGCGAAAGATGTGACGGGTCGAGTAGCAGAACGTGTGTTTGGTGAACAAAAGCGTATGCAACCGACGAAACGTGCCAGAAGACGAAAAACAGCCAGACGGATAACATCAAAATATCGCAAAGATATTTTTTAAAGGAAAAAAAAATGTCTCTCATTCATAATCATTCGTGTGAATGTAGTCTTTCTCCATTGGAATGGTTTCACGTACCACCGACGCAAACTGCTGTAGAGAAAAGTTATAATGTTGACTATCAACCACTTACAAGCATTAGAGAAGGCGCTCCAATAGAATTCTACATTCCTGCGAGTACAGAAGAATATCTGGATTTAAAGAACAGCAAACTTCATATTGTATGTCGCATTCTAAAGGCCGATGGAACAGCGTGTGGCGCAGATGATAATGTCTCTTGCATCAATGATGTGTTTAATGGGCTATGGTCTAATATTGAATTGTTTCTGAATGATCGTTTGGTTTCGCATAGCAACAATACTCATGGTTATACCAGCATTATCTCTCATCTCATCCATGATTCGGAAGAAAGTCTGCATTCTGAGCGCTCTATGCGTCTCATGTACAAGGATACTGCTGGGTCGATGAATAGTCATGAGGTGAAAAGACCTAATCATGAACAATATGTACCAGGATTTCATGTCAATGTTGAGGGTGGCGACTTGGCTGAGCAAGGAAACAATGGTTTACATCATCGTTATTTGCATACACGTCTTAGCCGTGATGTTATGCTCGCAGGTGGTTTAAGGATAGATTTGTTTGAGCAGGATCGTTATCTTCCGAATGGCATCAGTTTGAAATTGCGTTTCCATAGACAAAAAGATGACTATGTATTGATGGCTGTAAATAATACCTATAAGGTAGAAGTGAAAGAGGCATTTTTAACCATTCGCAAAGTGAGGGTGAGTCCAGGTATTCAGTTAGGACATGCAGATGCATTGATGAAAAGTCCTGCCAAGATCATCATCACTAGAAAAGAATGTAAAGTCTTGGCCATTCCAGCAGGATTTCAGTCTTTTGTGAAAGATAACATCTTTTTGGGTCAATTACCAAATCGTATTGTCATTGGTCTGGTTCATAATGAAGCTTTTGGTGGATCAGTATTGAGGAATCCATACAATTTTGATCATTTTAATCTGGACTATATGCAACTGTACACGGATGGTGAACCAGTTCTATCCAAACCTCTCAAGCTTGACATTACACAGAACAAATACCTGAACGCTTTTGAAACGCTTTACAAATCGTTTGATCGGTTGAATGGTGAGAAAAGTTCCATTATAAAACGGGAAGATTGGCCTAGAGGTTATGCTTTATTTTCGTTTGACTTAACACCGGATTATGATGGTGATGATCATTTCCCCCTGATCAAGCATGGGAATTTGCGGCTAGAAATGAACTTTGCTAGGGCTTTGCAACCTACAATCAATGTCATTGTCTATGCTGAATTTGACAACATTATTGAGATCAGTGCCAATCGCAGCATCCAATTCGACTACCAGTCATGAACACGAAGCAGATTGATGCCATATTGAGTCATGATGTCATGACCAAAGACTTGTTTCAAGGCGTGTTTGCCATGGATCAGTTACCGTCTTTACAACGCGGCGCCTATGTGATCAACACAGACGATCAAGATGAACCAGGAGAACATTGGGTGGCAGTGTATTATGATAAAGACCCTGTGGAATATTTTGACTCTTATGGACTGTTCCCTCTCGATGATCGTTTAGACATGTTTTTAAGAAATGACTATATGTATAATTCTATCTCATTACAAACGCCAATATCATCGTCATGTGGTTTTTATTGTGTCTATTATATATTGCATAGAGCTCGAGGTCAGAGTATGTTTGATATTGTGAATATATTAAAAAGAAAGGATGGTGATTTTATTGTAAAGGATTTTGTATATAGACATTATAAACCATTGTTTTATTAATGTTGTTGTTGTTGTTATATTAGTTAAGTTGTTGTTGTTATATTAGTTAAGTTGTTGTTGTTGTTATATTAGTTAAGTTGTTGTTGTTAAATAAAACAAACCAAGTTTTCAAACAACTGTCTTGTTTATTGTGTTCTATTTACAAATTCTTAACTACAAACACTATTTACAAAGTTTACAAACACTATTTACAAAGTTTACAAACACTATTTACAAACTCTTAACTACAAACGCTATTTACACTATTTACAAATTCTTAACTACAAATTCTATTTACACTATTTACAAACTTTTATTTACACTATTTACACTATTTACAAAATTCTTAACTACAAACTCTTAACTACAAAGTCTATTTACACTATTTACAAACACATTCATTTTTCAATACATTCATCAATGAATACCATTCATTAGAATCTAAATTGATATAGGTATCATAGACATTACATTCATGTTTGTAAATGCTATGAAAGCTCACATAATACACATCACCAAACTTTATCACTTTCACAGTTACATGTTCAGACAGTTTCAGTTCATATCCTTCTTCTAAGTCAATGTCCATCACACGCATAGGTTGTGTCAGCTCAATGGATTTGATGCCTCGTGTAAGCCATATTTCTGTTTCTTTGAATTCAAGCGTTAGGTTCTTTCCAATCCAATGCTTGTAACAACGCGTTCCATTCCACTGTGTTGAGGGTGATGTAGTCATAGTTTTCTGTAAGCTCGTCATATTGGCGAAATTGTATAAACACGTCTAAGCAGTTCTCAGTCACACGCACTTCTAATTCATTTGAGACTGCCAGGAGAAAGCCAGGTATCCTGAACTTCTCTAGATGGTCTTTCAACACGGATTGGTCATCAAGTGATAGGACGAGATACTGTCCAAAATGTCTTAGCACAATGTCATCATATTCGTTTCTCAGATATGAGAACCCATGCGTAATTGGTTTATATTCCGTTAAAAAGTCTTCCATCTCGTTCAACAGTCAGATGAACTATGAGCTGTCTCCTTGTCTGCAAAGACGTTTTTTTTTATGCTCGCAAGATGGTGAAGAGTGGATGTTGTATCACTTCTAGGAATCGTAAGACTGCGCGCCAGTTCTTGATATCAAAGAGGATCAAATCTGTATATGGTGTATCTGGTACAACTCCCTTATAATCCTTTGGATAATCCTGTAAAAGATTTCTACAGATTTCTACACGTATGTTAGAATCATATTCAGCCACTGTCACTTCCACTTTATTTTCAAGTCTACGTTTAAACCCAGGTTCAAGTGGTATGTTTTTAAAGTCTTTCCACACTTCAGGTTTAAACCGATGATAACTTGTCTTAGAATCTAGTATCACTTCATTCCTTTCATTGACAGTAAGGTAAACACCACCGTTCAGCATGAGTGCATTCATGATTGTTACCTTGTTATGACTTGTCGTCTTGTCTGCGAAGCCTTTTATCCACTTCTTTCACCTGCTTCTTCATCATTTTCCATTCAGGTATTGTCAGCAAGATACCCTTTTTCGTTGGACGGTTTTTTCCAGTCCCCTCATCTCTGAGGTATTTGCGAATGTTTACCACACCTTCATTACTTTGTTTCATAATCTTGATATACTTTCCATTGCCTAGAGAAAGCATTCCATCCCACGACTGTGGTGTTGGTACCGTCGTCTCCACTTTTAATTTCTTAATGGTAGTATCAGGATGTTTCACTTTCATGTCTTTGACCGTATCTGCTAGAGTATCCATATCCGTTGGTGCAGATCTTTTCATGTTGACGCTTCAGTGTTCACACCACAACTAACTCTCAAGTTGAAGTGTCTCCCCCTTATATACTGTAATGCCCATGCGCCAAAGTGGAATAGCCATCACTCATCACATATCGCTTGTCATCAAAGGGAGAGAGAGCCACTTTCCTCAACTTCTCCGAGAAGATCTGGTGGTCATGACTTCGTATGATGTGCCCTGTAGTCATCGTTTGCGTTTGGTTGAACAAACTGTCTCTATACTGCTGATGTTTCATCCGTCTTTGACACGCGCGAGTGATGCCTTTGGCCGTACGTTTTTCTTTCCCACCATACATCATACTATACATTTTCGGCCGAAGTCCAACAAACTCTTCAATGGGAATGCCCGCCGTCTCATCTTTCATTTTCCCAAGCACTTTCTTGTTCACGTTGGAATGTAGGAAATGATCTGGCGGATAGTCACTTGTGTCGAACAAGTCAGCATCTTCCTGCATGTCTTTGTATATATCTTCCGTTTCTATGTCATAACATAGACTGTCGGTGTCGCTGAACAAGAGTTTGGCGTTGGGATACTTGGTCATGATGTAGTTGTAATGAAAGTGGAACATGAGCACTTTGCTGAGGTCGAGAATGGTGAACCCAACTTGAATGGGTTTATCCAGAAGCAGATCCACTTTGCGTAAATGTACCGCGGTTAAATCTTCGTTGAAAATTCTAAATTTGTGGAAGGAAGGTTTGGCTACAAGTTTCTTGAACCGCTTTTCCTGGTGAACAAGTTCCACATTCATGCGCTTTCTTACATTTTCCATGGTTTTGCCAAACACCGAGTTGTTCATCAGTTTGAAAAAGTCTTTCTCAAACGGGTTCTTGGCCAACTTTCTCTTTTCCGTGTTCAAGGAGATGTATTTTGCCAACCATTTGCTCTGTGCAAACATGATGGCACGGTGCACCTTCGTGACTTTCAATCCCAGTGAGACATATTGCTGTAAATTTCTATAATGAAGCACATATTTCTTCTTGTCACACAGGTTGGGAATGAGCTTTTCACTAGGTTTACCTTTCATGTTTAGATCTTTCCGTAGCTTCTGACTATGTTTTGACAATTCTCCCACTTTCACACATTTCCGTTCTGGAGCCACTGGATAGTGATTATGATGATCATGGATTGAATATGGGTATTCCAAATCCACTTCTAAAATGTATCCAATCTCGTCATCTTCATCCACATCCATAAAGTCAATGGATTCTGGCTCGCTCACCCACATAAATACACTTTCCGGCATGCTTTGCGACATAGCCCAGCCATACAAGTTGTTTGCATCCAGGTAAGTCAAGTAGTTGGTTGGTTTCGTGGGATCGTAATCTGGTACGTAGGGGTTATTTGCTTTCGCATACTTGTGTGTGATGACAGATATTCCTCCACGTAAACCTTGTTCAACCATTTGGTACATGTCAATGTCGTTGATCAATTCCAATTTCACCTTTGTCGCTTTCAACATGGCATCCCACGACAGTCCTGGCGCTGTATAGTAGTGAGCAGGATCTAATTCATATGTGTTGAGACATACGTGACGAAAGTTTTCAAACACGTCAGCCAGCAGCAACACATCTGATTTCAGGTACAAGTCATGGTATTCGCCAAATGTAGTACAGTGGAATGTCTCCCACACCTTCTGCGCATGCGCATAATCCTCATCGCTAATGTCTTCTTCACTGAGTAGACTGTAAAACTTGTCCTTGGACGGCAGTTGTGTTTCAGCAAACTTGGATGGCTCATCCACGTAATCGTAGGGGTACACTCCCTTTCTCAACAGTAACTCTTGTTGGTCACTATCGTGAATGTGTGACGTCATGTGATAAAAGTTGTCTTTCCCTTCTGCTGCCAGGTTGGAGACCAACTTCTGTAGAGAAGTACTCATGAACTGAAAGCTGTCTGTAAATTTCAGATTGCTCATGGTGAATGCAATATATTTCTCAACGGTGTTGGGAATGACTGTAATCCTTTCGTTTTTGAACTTTCCAATTTCTTCCATGATCAAATGGCTGTCGTAGCCTCGTAAATTGTGGAAAAACACAGGAATGATGAAAGAATCTTCAACATCCTGCTTATCCTTTCGAAATCGGAATTGTAAATTGCATTCATTATGTGCAGCTCCGCGGTATTTGCCATTGATATGATCATGATCTCTCACACGATCTGCTCCTAGAGGCTCATGACAAATGTAGCAATCTGTGGCGTTCTTATAATGCTCTTCATCTTCATGAGTCATGACCATTTTCTTTTTCTGCTGTAGACCATGCACAATACGATCACGTTCATATACCATATGGTCTAAAAAGACTTTCACAGCATTATCGCCTCGATACAGGACTGGCGCACGTGTCTCATACTGGCTGACAACCACATAGGCAAAGCTGTTTGGACGATGATGTTGATACTTGTCTCCTTCATGCTTTTGCGTGAAACATTCAAAGTCCGCATAAATGACAAACGGCGCTCGCTGTTGTTTGGCTACATTCTTGAACTTGATAAAAGGTTCCTTGGGGAATGATAAACGTTGTGCGCCATGCTTGCCACACACTTCACGATGCTTGTCTAAAAGATCTTGTCGTATAAACCCATGAAGACAGTTGAAACAATAAAATGCTGCATTCTTGCACTTTGATCGATAAGCCATCAGTCTGCTGAAATTCTTGATGAGGCAGTAATGTCTTGTCTTGTCATTGCTAATCAAAAGCAAGTTGATTTCTCTCGCGCTGTTGGCGCTGGTGTTTCGGCTGAGTTGTATGGGAACAACGACATCATGTTCATATCCAAACACGTTAATGGACACATCATTCTCCTTTTCAAACTTTGGAATGTCTGTAATCGGTGTTGGAAATGTCATGCCTTCCACCTTCAATTCGTTCTCAAATGGTGTGTAATGACTCACGCGGCAAGGACTGTTTGTTGAAGGGTGAAGGTGAGCCAGTACAGACCATAAGAAGCACTTGTTGTCTTTATTCTGAATGTTTAACACCGCCTTTGTACTCTGTACTTTCTTCGGTAGTGGGATAAAACTGCTTGCTTCCAGTGGCGCTGACGTAGCTGTATGCACTTCAATGAATAATATGTTATCCAACACCCAGCCAGAACCTTGTCGCTCATGTTCATCAAACCTGGTAAACAATTCTTTATAGGCTTCTGGCAAGTCCTTCTCAATATCCGTTGGATTGTATGCTGCATACGTTGGACTACTGATGAAGGCATTATCCACTTGTTCTACCATCACGCCTTCAACATTTGGTGTCATTTTCTTGAAGCGTGCATGCACGACAATGTACCATTTCATACCACGGTTTAACGTTTCTAGCAAATGTCTCTTGATTCGGTTCTCTTGTTGTCGCATTTCAAGTAGCAAATCTGATCCATCTTCAGGCTCAAACCGTCTTTCCTGCGCGTTTTCACCAAGACTCACTCTTCTGCCTCTGCCTATTTGTCCTGTCTCTTTCTTTCTTTGTTCTTCATGAGACACATTTTCCATCTCAGCACATGCATGTGTCTCAAATGCATCCAAAGATGAAAATATCTTGACGCATTTACAGCAGAGGACTGGATCAGGTCTGTCAACACCATCTTGTACGGTCTTTCGTCTCTTGGCTTCAATCTGCTCAACAAGCTCTTCATGAGCACGTTTCATCCTAGCTGGTTTGCATGTGTGTGTCACGAACAATTCCAGAGATGGAAATGTCACATCACAATCATGACAGTAGACTGTTGCCATCGTTGTTGCTTCTTCAACTGCTGGAACTGAAATGAAGTAAAATATACGTTTCACTCTTCCTTTTATACCACTTCAATGGTGTGTTAACTCAGCAGAATGTATCACTAGTTGACTAGTTGACATGTTTCATTCATGCTTTTATGCTACTTCCATGTAATCAAAATATGGTGTGTAACTTGTTTCAAACTTGTTCCAAAATGTTAAAATTGCTGACTCAGCAGAATTTTACTTGTGTATATGAATGTCTCACTTACAGTTGTGAAGTTGTACAGCTGTTATACAGCAGAGACATCTAGCGGTGAAGTTAACTGATGGTGAAGTTAATTGGTCTGCCAAATGGTATTCATCCGCCAAATGGTATTCATCCGCCAACTAGACCTGAAATGTGATAAAATGTATTCTCTCTCTCACACACACACACAGACATGTTTTGCTTCATTTCATAATATAGGATGGCCCTTAAAAGGGCCCGAAATATTTTAGTATATATCAGCAGCAGTTATGGGGTTGTCCCTCATATTCCAACCACACTTGACACTTGCAGTATCGTTGAGTCAGTGTTACTATGCGGTTGTTCCACATAAATGTAATTACTACGTCAGGCTTCACTACAGTGATCTGAGTTGGAAATTGTAGCACCTCCTCCAAAGCATATGTAATATCAGCTGCTTCAGCTTCATCACGCATATTTACCCAGATGCAAACAGATTCATTCGCTTGAAACGCTGTTAAGTCATCAATGATGATAGCTGGTGTGTTATCCATGATGTGTCTGACGATGTCTGACAATGTCTGACGGTGTCTGAGCCTTGAGACACCACACTTATATACGATTTTATCATGCTGAATCAACGATTTCATCATGCTGATTCGGCAAAAGTTTTTGTTGCTCTCCTGGGGGGGGGGGGGGGGGGGGGGGGGTCGGTACATAGTATGTCCTGGGGGGGGGGGGAGGGGGGGGGGGGGGGTCGGTACATAGTATGTCCTGGGGGGGGGGGGGGGGGTCGGTACATAGTCTTTCCCTGGGGGGGGGGGGGGGGGGTCGGTACATAGTCTGTCCTAGGGGGGGGGGGGGGGGTCGGTACATAGTCTGTCCTAGGGGGGGGGGGGGGGGGGGTCGACCTTTTTAGTGTTGCCATGGTTACACTGATTGACAGGTGGAGTGCGTTGGCTTCATGATGATTGACTCGGCCAAACCACTTTCGCTCCAGACAGCATCATCTCAGTATGACGCCATGATGACGTCACAGATGGTCGCGCCTATCCTAACGCTTATCATGACTTCCGGTCCAGACATGATGACGTCACTTCCCGTCCAGACATGATGACGTCACTTCCGGTCCAGACATGATGACGTCACTTCCGGTCTAGACAGCACTTCCGGTCCAGACGCTATGACGTCACTTCCAGACATGATGACGTCATTTCCAGACAGTATGACGTCATTTCCAGACAGTATGACGTCACAAAGTGACCCAGAACCCTTATTATCACACTACTTATACGGCAATGATTGGTTAATTTCTTTATTTCGTTTTTTTCTATTTTTTTTTTAAATTTTAGAAATCTCTTCTGCTTGACCTGATCTGGTGAAGTATGTTTCAAACTTTTAAAACGATAACTGATGTACAGTTTGCAATTAGACTTGCCAAAACACCATATTATTTAAATGTAGAATGTGTTGAGCAAATAAGAATTTAGATATTTTTGTCCGAAGCGTAATAAGACATTTTGACTCAGAGGGTCTATTCCGGAATAGGCTCACGGTGCTCAATCTTATTGATATATAGAACCATAGAAGTTAAACGGTCATCACTGTACATTTGTCTTTTCCAAACCAACCTGAGTCGAAAACGCCTAATCTCGCCCAGGACAAAATGTCTACTTTCTAATTTGCTATATTTATTTCATTTTAAATACTAGGTGTATACTAAGTGTATTTATCTTTATGACAAGTAATATGTTCGATACTTTCATTACAAACTTTAAAGTAGCCCCGACTATTAAAAGACAGTTCTTTATAAAAAAAAACTTTGAGCATTATCCGCACCGTATCAGATTCTGAAAAAGCCAGTACTCCAAGGTCACTTAACGTTTTATGGGTATATTTATTTTTTTCACAAATTATTCTGATTGTACACTTTTTTTTACGAAACTTCATTTCAAGTACGTGCTTTTGGACATGTATCTCCGGGATATTTACAATTTGAATATTATATATAAACAAATATAATATACAACTTTTACTTTAAGACGTGATTGTGCTGCAACACTATTACACAATCAAAGTATTCCCATTAACATCCGATAAAAAGTTTCATTGCCTTTGGTTTCCTGCAACATTTGTTCCTAAAAATTTTCAAATGTAACCAAATAAAAAATAAAAATGTAAATTTCGCTTTTCCTAGCATTTGTGATAAAAATATATTCTGAAATTTTTCTTTGTGGATTCGAAATTGGTATATATAACGTTTTATTAAAATTCCCAAATTAAATTCCACTCCTAAAAGACAAAAGTGTGTAACCTCAATATTTACATCTTGCCTTTACATGATCTGGTATTCATATTTTAATTTTCTTCACCAATGCATAACACACAAAGATGCTGGTTTGATTTGAATGTATTTGCAAAAAATGTATAAGAGATATTCATGTTTGTTAAAGAATATGTTTTGTTGCATCTCGCCAAATGGTAAGACTCGCGTTGTTCTTTTGCAGTATATAATGTATCCATTCTTCAAAAAATATTTCTACAAATATATTCAAATCTTGGCCTTAGAGTTTAGAAGTTTGCAAGTACAAGTGCTTCTGCGTGACTCAGGTGCTTTTATATCATTCTAACTGCTCTCGTTATGATTTGTACTGTTGAGTTTCATTGCTTTAGTGTATTATGCTAATATCCAAGACAGCATAGGAATACTTCACCTGAGATCTGAAATTATATGTGTAAACCTTTGTATACTTTAAATAAGAGAAAATGTATTGTTTATTTTTTGAAGTTATATTAACAATACAATAAATTCACGTGTCAAGTGGTTTTGTATTTTGAGTTGTTTGTGTTACTCTTACAACCGCTTTGCTATTTATAGCGATGGAGATCGTCTATAGGAAGTTCATTTAGTCTTGAAAAATAAATAAGTTTTTATGCTACGTTCGAATACTCTTATTAGTTACACCAAGTATAAAATGGTTTGTAAATTCAGGAAACCACCTTGAAAGTTTTGCATAATTTCACTTTGTGTGATGTCATACTTGCAAATAGAAAGGTGTTCTTTGAGCTCTCTGATCATGACCAAAAAAAAGTCCATGCTAAAAATTATTCCTAATGGCAATGATTCTTTATTTAGTACCTTTACTTATGGAGCTAGGAGTTTCCTTTTAGCATCAATGTCTATGAAGAAAAGTGTTAGTTTTAGTGAAACATTGGACAGTGGATAATAACAACGCTTATTCGCCTTTTACTGCCGTTTATTTTTATAAGGGTTATAATCAGTGGCCGTATTCACGAAAGTGTAAGTTTAAACTTAGAGGCAATCTAAGTGCAAAAATGTAAGAGTAAACTTAGATTCCCGTTGCTTAAACTTAGCGGTATTCACAAAATGTAAGTTTAAACTTACACTCAAGTATAAGTTCAAAATTCTAAGTTTACTTCGGACCACACTTAGATTTCTAAGTTTAATCCAACGCTATATTTAAATAGCCGGAGTGTTTTGTTTACCTTGGCAACAATGAATTTATTGAGATTAAAAGGAGAATATGAAAGGGTTTTTAGGAGGGAAAGAGTGTTTCGAGATAGGAGTAATCCGTTTGAGGTTTACAGTGACGATGAACTCTTAACTAGATATAGATTTTCCAGAGATAGCATACATTTTTTGGTGGAAAATCTCGAAAATTTGGGGTCGGACACAAGAAGAAGCTTTGCCATCCCGAAATATCTAAAAGTTTTCATCCGCCTCCGACATTTACATTGACAACCCGTTTATGATATTACAATTAGTCATACTATATTTATGAAAATTTTGCAATATTGAACTTAGAATGTAAGTTGTTAAACTTGCGCAAGTTTACTTCTGTGAATATGATGTAAGTAAGTAAACTTACATAAGTTTAATCTTGAGATCTAAGTTTAATATCTAAGTAAATAAACTTAGATGTTCGTGAATACGGCCACAGGTGTTCTGGATGGAGTACCGTTTCTTTCCTTTATTTCTTTTGTTGTCTCTTTCTATTCATTAAGGTAATTGACATAGAACTTTAAGAGCCAGTTCTATATTTTTCCTTTTTCGAGGGCCCTAGTTCGATTCCAGCTCGGGGGGTAAGCAGGAAATTGACGTTCTTTCCTATTAAATCGCAAAGTTTCTAAGCAACAGAGATCATAACTAAGCGTTATAAAAGGTCATCTGAATTATTGTCGCTCACGAGTTTGCGCGTTAGGGGCTTCCTGTGAGCGAAAATATGGCGTCAAAGATGTTGCGGGTCACAACAAGGGTTGCTAGATCTTTCCTGCGCGCTACAGCTGTAAGTTTTTTTTTAGGTTCACATCAACACAAAATTCATTGTTGTACGTGATTGGTCGTAATTTAATTTATGTTATCAACCGACTTTCGTAAAATATTAGAAGCTTATTTAATGCCCTTCCTCTGTTCCGAATAACCCAATTGACACTTTCGGATTTTTCCGGTGGAGGTGTTGTTCCGACTGAAAATGTTGGGGGAAAATTAATAAAGAAATGATAAGGGAAAAACATCAAAATTCTAATTTTCTTCCAACATGCATACTTTCGAATTTATAAAGTCATCATGTGATCTTTTAAAAACTATTTTACATATTGTTCAGTCCCTTTCATAACCGGCATGTGAATGTGTTTCTGGCAAAATGGAATTCCTTATCCCACCTGAATTCAGCCGAAACGCAAAAACTTTTCGGCAAAAGTCAAAAGAGCGAATTGGCTTATAAGCCATCTCATTTCGTCTCCGAGCTGGAGGAAAAGACAGGTGACCGGTTTTGGCAGTAAAACACATGAGAGTCAACACGTCTACAGTTTTTCTTGTATGTTCATGTTTAATTTTTTTCCAAAAACTGACAGAATAAGCAGATTCGTACTTAGAACTGCCGAAAATATTTACGCGTTTCAACCGAATTAGGTTGGGATAAAGGCATAAAGAAATGATAGAAAAATGGAACAAATCAATTAAATTCCATTTTGCCAAAAAAAATATTCACAAGTTGGCTATCAAAGGGCATGAGTAATGAGTAAAATAGTTTTTAAAAGATCATATGTCAGCTTTTTAGTCCGCCGCCGCGTAGCGCGGAGCGGGGGACTATAGTATTCGGGTCTGTCCGTCCGTTCGTCTGTCTGACGACACTTGGAAGCACAAGTTTGTGCACGCGATATCTCAAAAGCTATTCAACGCTGGCTTTTGATTTTTGCTACAGTGAAAATATATATATTAAAGTTGTGCGACGTCGCATTATTTTTCGATTCGACCATAGTTCGTGGCGGGGGACATTCATCAGTTTTACTGATAACTTGTTAAATTTAAAAGTGTGCATGTTGAGAGAAAATTAGAATTTTTGAAGTTTACTCCAATCATTTCTTTATGATTTATTTTAAAAACTTGCAGTCGTAACGACACCGATTAACATTTTGGTTTGCGACGCAAAGGATATGGCAATAGCACCGTGATATGTAGTGCCAGTGGACCCTTTCTGTCTTCCTAGGTTAGAAAGGGTCACAGTTCCTGTGATAGCAATGACCATTGATCTCAATTTTCGAGGTTATGGTTCTTTCGACGCACGTTCCAGGACACCGAGGTTCGGACTGGCAGGCTTTTTCTTAAAAAGCACACTGAGAAGTATCCTTGCGCATTACTTTCGACCTCGGCCAAACTACCAAGCTTGAGTAAAGAGTTTTTTGCAACTGTAGATTCAGTGTTGTTGTGGGCGATAATGGGGGATTCTATATCCTGATCTAAAGGAAACATCTATTTTTTTTTCAGTACAAAATTGTTATTTGACCATAACAAACGAGATTGGAAGCAAGAGTCATCTAGGACTACGCGACAGGGAAATAAACAAATCTTAACCTTAATAACTGTTAAAAGTTAAAACCTAAATATTTCCAAACTTTCTTCATTAAATCGTTAAGGTTACGAACACAGTCACCGTCATTAGAAGATTAAGATAAAATGCACAATCACCCTCTCTTTATACAGAACAAAGAGGGAACGCATCAACAAACTGGGCTGCATTTGGGAATTTATGTATGTGTAAATGAATAAATTACCCCTGGGTGCCATTAAGCTTGTGCAGTTAAGGGAGATTTTACCCATTTTTATTTTTCTATTTATCTGTTTAGGTATGTAATTATCCCCCGTGTAACGGAGGGATATAGTTGTGAGCTTATCCGTCTGTCCGCCCGTGTGTCCGGGCTAGATTTCCAAAACTGTAGGTAGGATGGTTTTGAAATTTTGTAGATGGATAGAGCACATATTGAAGGTGAACAACGGCATATTATTGTATGAATTCATGAAAAATGTCAAAATGACAGTGTTTTGAAATTTGATGAGACTGATGTTCGACGTCGTGTCCGTGCTGAATCTCCAGAACTATTAACCGGATTGTTTTGAAATTTCACACACGGATAGAGCACATATTGAAGGTGTGTAACGTCATGTTTTTGTTCGGATTACAAGGATTACTTAAGAAATCCTAGCTATATAATCGCATCCAGTTACCTGTTTAGACAGCCATAGTATTACAAAAGTATGGTAGAGAGCAGTGGTAAGATTTGATATCATATTTGTAGAGATAAGATGGACGCAAGTTTGGGATTTTGAGGTCATTTTCGGATTTCACCCCCTCAGCAGATTTACATATGGGGTAATATCATGATCTGAATATTGACCTATATTTTCAAGGTCATAGGGCATGACCTGCGTTGTCTTGGTAACCGTTAGAAATAGCGAGATTTTGACCTTATTTTGGACTCTCTCAGTCCCTCTACGGAATTATGTAAGTAGTAATTTTGAGATCTGAACTTTAACATGGAAGTAGAGCGATTTTGATGTCATTTTTGAACTCCACCACGTATAAGAAATTACACCAGAGTGAACTTCGTGATCTGAACTCTGACCTACATTTTCAAGGTTATAAGCCACATGACCTGTCTTATCTCGAAAAGCGTTAAAGATTGAGTGATTTTTGACCTGATTTTGTGACTCGGACCCCTCTACGGAGTTGTGCTAGTGTAACTTCGTGATCTGAACTTTGACCTAAACGTTATAGGTCAAACGTTACGTGAAACCGTTAGAGCGATTTTGATCTCGTTTTCTGCCTCCATCTCCTCTGCGGCATTTCATAGGGATAACTTAAAGGTATGAAGTTTCCCCTTCAAATCCAAGATCGCGTCACCGGTGTCCTCTGGTAAATGTTGAAAAAAAAATTGAAACTGTTTCTTTCATATTGTGATGTTTTAGTACGCAGTAGTAAAATTAAGTGTAGTTTATTTTCCACCCCACATTTTGCCCAGACTACTCCTCCTGAACGGAAAGCAATAAGAGATAGAACAATTCAGAGCTCATTTTTTAATTTCAACACCTGTTCGGAATAACATGGTGTAACAGTTTGTGATTTATGTACAAATAAGTATTTGTGAAACACGAGCAGGCACCAACCACCCCCAAATTCAAAGGGGTATAAAGTCAATTTTTGACCACTTCCGGATTACCGAATCTGACCAAAAGTACCAAAAGGCACATCTACATGTCGAGACCTTTCATTTGAGCCTATTCTCATGTTCTACGACTAATAGAACCGAAGCTATAGCGTTACAAGCTTATTCCCCTTAAACCCCAATTATCGCCCATTTTGGTCAATTTGACCACTTCGGGAAGACCGAATCTAACCAAAAGGTACATCTACAGGTCGAGACCTTTTATTTAAGCTAACTATCAATGCTCTACGACCAACAGAAGCGGAGATATGGCGTGTACAAAAAAGCGATGACGGACGGACGGACACCCCAAACCTATGGGCCCTAATCCGAAGGGTTGGGGCTTAACAATAAAATTTAAAATTTTGACCTTGACCATGGGTCAAGCTTACATAAAAAGAGTTATCTCGGAAAATGTTAAAGATCTTGTTTTTGGATAACAAAATCCTTTAAAAAGTGATTCCGAGTTACAGTTTCTACCATTAGCTTGAAGTCGTTAATTCACACTGATAAGTTTCCTGTTCCAGTTCTTTTGCTTATGTCGGTAGTTGTTGTCAAATGTGTTGCAGTTCGCTGATTAGCCAGTGCAGTTAGCCGATGTACAATTATCCGTTTCAATTTGTTAATAAGGAAACAGGAGCAATTTACCCGATTTATGCGTTCAATCGGTATGCAGTGAAGTGATTTCCATCTGCATTCACAAGCTTGAATCGATGTGGCTCAATTAGAACCCGCCCTTTCCCATTTTTTGCATTGCAGGCAAGACCCGTGGCATGCCGTAGGAATTGCAGCGAGATAGCGGACGCGGAAGAAGAGGACACCAGTGGGCTTCCTGAGACAATCGTAACCCAACTACCAAATGGCTTCAGAGTAGCAACGGAAGATAGCGGATTAAAAACGGCTACAGTAAAGTTTCTATGTTTACAATTTTTTTGGTGTATTTTCGAGAGCTTCGTGGCTGTTTGTTTTTGTGAATTTGGAATTTGCAGTCTATTAACGGGTGCGGTATTGATGAAAAGAGAGACTGTTATCTCATTAAGTAGACTTACAATGGGCGATTCGAGAACGTACTATATGTGCAGTCTGGATTCTCCGGTCAAACACCGACTTAGTCCGGGGCACATGGAGCGGGTTTTCGGACCTTTAAGTAGGCAGGTATTCTTTATTTGGTGTGGCTATTGAGGTGATCGTGTAGGACGTCGTGTAGGATGCCGTGTATGACGTCATGTACTCCATTATGGTGTCTTTGTCTCATAACAAGAGCCGAATTGTGGCAATTTATGCCAACGAAATGCAGTCAAGTGGGAATGTGTAAGACCGTTCCTTGAGGAAATATCATTAGCACGGGTTGTGTGTGTTTGATAGGTTGGTCTGTGGATCGATGCAGGCAGCAGGTTTGAAACTGCAAAAACCAATGGGGTTGCCCATTTCCTTGAACACATGATATTCAAGGTAAGATTTAACCAAAAAAAAAAAATATATATACATTTATGCAGGGTTCGCGCTCGGTTCTGAGGAAAGTGAGTAAAAAAAAAAAAAAAAAAAGAGAAGGAAAGTGTGACTCAGTTGAGTCCAGAAAACTCGGTGGGTTCTGAAAAAGTGAGTCATTTCGTAAAAAATGCCCAAAAAGTGGACAGCCCCCCCCCCCCCCCCCGCGAACCCTGTGTGTGTATGAAGCGTATTGTTGAAGCATAGTAAAACGTATTTAATGCATTGGAGAAACCGGAAAGGACGAGCATCGCCTAAATTGTTAGTGATAAAGAGCAACATTGCCATTACAAAACAAACCGTTGGTGTCTTGCCTTGGTGTCAGGGCACAGCCAAGAGGTCTCAGACGGACCTGGAGTTGGAGGTGGAGAACATGGGTGCCCATTTGAATGCGTACACGTCGAGAGAGCAGACCGTGTATTACGCGAAATGCCTGTCCAAGGACATCCCGCAAGGTGCGTTGTCCTGCCAAATATCCGCCATGCTGCAGTCGCGTCCCGTGTTGTTTGTGTGTTACTCGGCGGAGGGGTTCATGTTGTGGGGGGGGGGGGGGGAGTGGGGGTCGGGGGCACATGGTCGTACTGGGGAGCACATGATGTTCGTGTTGGGTATGGAGGGGCGTTTGCAGCACATGCTGTTGGTGTTGGGGGGATGGACATGTTTTTCGTGTTGGGAAACACATGCTAATTTTTTTTTGTTGTGGGAGGGGGGGGGGGGGACATGCTGTTTGTGTTGGGGGCATATGTTTTTCGTGTTTAAGTAGGGCACATTTGGGTTGGGGTGGAGGTCTGGGGACACCTGTTGTTGGGGCACATGTTCGTGTTGGGGACACCTATTGTTGGGGGGGGGGGGGGGGTTGGGGGCACATGTTCGTGTTGGGGACACCTGTTGGGGGGTGGGGGGGTGGGGTTGGGCACAGGTTCGTGTTGGGGACACCTATTGTTAGGATGGGGGGGGGGGGTTGGGGGGCACAGGTTCGTGTTGGGGACACCTGTTGTGGGGGGGGGGGGTTGGGGCACATGTTCGCCCTGTTGTTCGTGGGGTCGATGCTGAATAAACTGGATAAGCTGAATTTGGAGAATTTGAAAGCGAGAAAGAAATAATTTAGAAACTAAGAAATAGAATGTCTCATCTTGTTTAGTGAGATGGCACTGGTTCATTTCAGCGATCGACATTTTGGCGGACATCACGCAGAACAGTAAGTTCGACCCGGACGCGATAGAGCGAGAGCGCGGCGTGATCCTGCGAGAAATGGAGGAGGTGGAGAGAAATCTGCAGGAGGTGGCATTCGATTATCTTCACTCCACCGCCTTCCAGGGAACTCCACTCAGCATGTCTATACTTGGACCAACCGAAAACATCAAGTAAGTTATTATGATAGTTGCTAAAACCTCAAGCGGTCTACCTAACGTGTTTCACAGGCCTGACTTTCTTAAACTGGAAAATAATTTTTATTTCTTTTGTAGCTCTTTTCTTGGTCTGTTGGTTGACGAAAAAGTGTTATGTTTGGATAACTGTCGCAGTGTGTGTTAATATTTAATTGGGAAAATTGTACATCAACAATGAGAGAG
This sequence comes from Protula sp. h YS-2021, assembly GCA_949752745.1. NCBI lineage: Eukaryota > Metazoa > Annelida > Polychaeta > Sabellida > Serpulidae > Protula > Protula sp. h YS-2021. The sequence goes on along the minus strand of OX457027.1, from coordinate 12,995,223 downwards.
CTCTTGTATGACTTGCAGATCGATCACCAAGGCCAACATTCAGGACTACATCTCGGCGCACTACCGGCCGGACAGAATGGTGCTGGCGGGGGCAGGAGGCGTCGACCATGACGAGCTGGTCAAGCTGGCCGAGAAGTACTTCGGCCATACGGTGGAAGCCGAAGCGCCCATGGCGTTACCCGGACTGCCCAAACTCACCGGCAGCGAGGTGTGTGTGTGTGGGGGGGGGGGGGCTGAGGAAAAAAGCACCCATAGCGTTACCTGGACTGCCCACTCACCGGCAGCGAGGTCTGTGTGTGTGTGGGGGGGGGGGGGGAGGGGCTGAGGACAGAAGCGTCCACAGCGTTACCCGAACTGCCTAAACTCACCGGCAGCGAGGTGTGTGTGTGTGGGGGGGGGGGGGGGAGCAGCTGTGATCACAAAAGTGATTATTGCACCCAGTAATCGGAAAAGTCTCAGGCCTTAAGCCTTGACAGTTCTACAGCTGTGCGTGTGAGACTTTAGGGTGTGTTGTGCTGTAGATCAAAGTGCGTGATGACAGCCTGCCGCTGGCCCACATCGCCCTGGCAGTAGAGGGCGCCGCGTGGGACAACCCCGACAACTTGGAGCTCATGATGGCCAACTACATCATTGGCAACTACGACAGGTAAGGCAGACTCTCTGTCTCAAATAAAAGAAAAAGAAAAAAGAGAAGACAATGGATTAAAAAAAAATGAAGGAACTTTTGTTTGGATGTGATGAGAGGGCTCGGGGGGAAAAACAGGACAGAAAGGAAATAAAGCAAAAAATTGTCGTGAAAATGATAGCTAGGAGAAATGACTCTCATATGAGGCATCGATTTGATGGTTTGCACTGGAAGCAAACACAAAACCCTTTTTTGGTCGATCATGAGTGACGTTAACATTTGAGTGCATGAGCTTAAGGTGTCTCTACAGTTTTTATCGCAGACAAGACAGTGAAAAAAATATTGTTGCCGCAGGTCGATGGCTAGTGGCAAGAATTTAGTGAGTCGCATGGCGGCGAAGTGCGCCGAGGGTAACATGTGCCACAGCTTCCAGTCATTCAACACGTGCTACAAGGACACGGGTCTGTGGGGCATGTACCTCGTTTGCGAGCGCGACCACGTGGAGGACATGGTCGACCTCACGCAGGAGACGTGGTGAGTACCGCCAACACGCCACCTCACAACGGCCCTCCGCCACTCAACGGCCCTCCGCCAACGCGCCACCTCACAACGGCCTTCGGCCAACACGCCACCTCACAGCGGTCCTCCGCCACTCAACGGCCCTCCGCCAACGCGCCACCTCACAAAGGCCTTCGGCCAACACGCCACCTCACAGCGGTCCTCCGCCACACAACGGCCCTCCGCCTACACGTCGCGTCACAAAGGCCTTCCACCACTTCACAACAGCCTTCCACCTCACACCCTCCTTCCACCAACGTGTCACCTCACACCCTCCTTCCACCAGCATGTCACCTCACAGCCACCTTCCACCAACGTGTCACCTCACACCCTCCTTCCACCAGCATGTCACCTCACAGCCACCTTCCACCAACGTGTCACCTCACACCCTCCTTCCACCAACGTGTCACCTCACACCCTCCTTCCACCAGCATGTCACCTCACAGCCACCTTCCACCAACGTGTCACCTCACACCCTCCTTCCACCAGCATGTCACCTCACACCCTCCTTCCACCAACGTGTCACCTCACACCCTCCTTCCACCAGCATGTCACCTCACAACCTCCTTCCGCAACAGGCAATTAACTTTACATTTATAAGTTGCGAAATTTAAATGAGGGTGAAATGAAATGGTTTGTACGCAGGATGAATCTGACTGGTGCCGTTACGAAGGGGGAACTGGAGCGTGCTCAGAACTTGTTTGTAACCAACATGCTTCTGAACCTCGACGGGACGACACAAATCTGTGAAGATATCGGCAGGTAAGTGGAAGATATCGGAGGGTAATTAGAAGATATCGGCGGGTGATTAGAAGATATCGGCAGGTAATTCGAAGATATCATCAGGTATTTAGAAGATATCAGCGGATAAGCAGAAGATATGATCAGGTATTTAGAAGATATCGCCGAGTAATTAGAAGATATCGGGAGGTAACTAGAAGGTGCAGGTAAATATATATTCTATATTCTTCATATTCATTGAATTCGATAAGGTTTGAAATGTTACTGTGAAGTGCTAGGACGAGCGTTTAAAACAGCAACACGTTGGTTGGTTTGATTTCACTTCAAAGCGTGGTAATCACTCACTTCGGTCATTTCCGGTGACTATCGGTAGATTTACATCTCTTACATCTTCAGTCGATGAAATGGAAAACCTTTGATAGTTCGATAGAATATGCAGCATGTTAAAAAACATTGAAATTGGTTCGGTGTTTTAAGAGCGATTGTGTTTTCCGCCACTCTGCAGGCAAATGCTATGCTACGGGCGGCGCATACCGATGGAGGAGATCGTGCGCCGGATCCTTAACATCACGCACGATAACATCCGCGAGACGTGCTACAAGTACCTGTATGACCGTGACGTGGCCGTAGCCGCTATAGGTAGGCACCTCACACGCCCTCCTCTCTCCCTTCTCCCTCCTCCCTCACCCCCTCCCCCACCACACCCACAGGTCACATCCGCGAGACGTGCTACAAGTACCTGTATGACCGTGACGTGGCCGTGGCCGCTATAGGTAGGCACCTCACAGCCCCCCTCCTCACTCCCCTCCCCCTCCCCCTCCCCCGCTCCCCCACCACACACACAGGTCACGCACGGTCGCATCCGCGAGACGTGCTACAAGCACCTGTATGACCGTGACGTGGCCGTGGCCGCTATAGGTAGGCACCTCACAGCCCCCCTCCTCACTCCCCTCCCCCGCTCCCCCACCACACACACAGGTCACGCACGGTCGCATCCACGAGACGTGCTACAAATGGCTGTATGACCGTGACGTGGCCGTGGCGGCTATAAGTAGGCACCTCACAGCCCCCCTCCTCACTCCCCTCCCCCTCCCCCTCCCCCGCTCCCCCACCACACACACAGGTCACGCACGGTCGCATCCGCGAGACGTGCTACAAGCACCTGTATGACCGTGACGTGGCCGTGGCCGCTATAGGTAGGCACCTCACAGCCCCCCTCCTAACTCCCCTCCCCCGCTCCCCCACCACACACACAGGTCGCGCACGATCGCATCCACGAGAGGTGCTACAAATACCTGTATGACCGTGACGTGGCCGTGGCCGCTATAGGTAGGCACCTCACAGCCCCCCTCCTCACTCCCCTCCCCCCTCCCCCGCTCCCCCACCACACACACAGGTCACGCACGGTCGCATCCGCGAGACGTGCTACAAGTACCTGTATGACCGTGACGTGGCCATGGCCGCTATAGGTAGGCACCTCTAATACCCCTCTTTTCCCCCTCCCCTATACAAAGATCAGACATGATAACATCCGCACTTGCTGGTTTGTTTGTTTTTTTTTTTAACTGAATGGGTGGGCCGCTTGAGAAAAAACAAACAAACCTCCCCCGCTCCCCCACCACACACACAGGTCACGCACGGTCGCATCCGCGAGACGTGCTACAAGCACCTGTATGACCGTGACGTGGCCGTGGCCGCTATAGGTAGGCACCTCACAGCCCCCCTCCTCACTCCCGTCCCCCGCTCCCCCACCACACACACAGGTCGCGCACGATCGCATCCACGAGACGTGCTACAAATACCTGTATGACCGTGACGTGGCCGTGGCCGCTATAGGTAGGCACCTCACAGCCCCCCTCCTCACTCCCCTCCCCCCTCCCCCGCTCCCCCACCACACACACAGGTCACGCACGGTCGCATCCGCGAGACGTGCTACAAGTACCTGTATGACCGTGACGTGGCCATGGCCGCTATAGGTAGGCACCTCTAATACCCCTCTTTTCCCCCTCCCCTATACAAAGATCAGACATGATAACATCCGCACTTGCTGGTTTGTTTTTTTTTTTTTTTAACTGAATGGTTTGCTGGTTTGTTTGTTTTTTTTTTTAACTGAATGGGTGGGCCGCTTGAGGAGGACGAATGACTGTGGCCTTCTTTCCCAATGATTGACACCATTTCATGAAACGGCAAAAGATTTCAGGCATTTCACGAAACGGCTAAAATGATTTGCCATTTCGTGAAATGGCGGGTTTCACTCATTGACTGTAACATATATACGATCTCAGCTATCCGAGTCTTGACCAAATCTTTGTTTTTGTTTATTTGCAGGACCGCTGGAGCAGCTGTACGATTACAACCGATTGCGTATCAACATGTACAGGCTGATGAGATAAATCAACTAGGAAATAAATGAAATGACACTTCTCAGAGAGATCCATTTGTTGTTGGGCTGGGGAGGGGGAGGGGGGATCATTGAATGTGTGACAAGGAGCAGTACATTGAATGCGTTATTAGTGACTAGAACGAACCGAGCCGATGAACTGAGGGTGGTTATGTGGCAGGCATGTACAGGGACGGTAATTTGTTGCAAGATGAAAAACAAAATCTAAATGAAGTAGTATGTATAAAAGTGGTAAAATAAAGTGCTGAAGTAAGTTGAGGATTCGAGCATCGATCCTGTGGTTCAGCTTGCCTCAGCGAAAGAAAAAAAATGAACAAAAAACAAAAAAACAAAAAAAGCAAACGAAGTGGCATCGGAGTCTTGTCAGAATACGTGTTTAATGCCAGTTGTTAAGTAAATGCATACAAGACTATTTTCTAAAAGTTATACAATGGAGAGGACAGTCAAAGCAATTTCTCTTCTGAGCTCTTGTGTAACGTGTGCAGTTGTACGAAGCTCGTTGAATAAAACTTGACATTATGTTGTCTTAGTTGTTTCTTATTGCAAGGTTGATCATTTTGTTTGTAAGTGTTGATGATTATTCCCCCGTGTAACGGTGGGGGTGGGGGGGGATATAGTTATGAGCTCGTCCGTCTGCCCGCACGCGTGCCCCGGTTTATCTCCGAACTTGTACGTCGGATTGTTTTGAAATTTCACATACGAATAGAGCACATGTGAAAGGTTTGCAGCGTCATATTTTTTCGGATCATGAAAATTGTCAAAATGACAGTATTGTGAAATTTGGTAAAATTAGCGGTTATGTAAATTCATCCGTATTATTGAACGTCGTGTCCCGAGCGAAACTTTTGGTCGGATTGTTTTGAAATTTTTATACACGGATAGAACGCGTATGGAAGGTGTGCAACGTCGTGTATGTATTGGAATTCATGAAATGATGATAAAACGACTTCTTTGTGATTTCGAGCACAGCGCACACGTATTTTTTTTGTTCGGATTCGAGAAACATTGTCAAAATGGCAGTATTTTGAAATTTGGTGTGACTGCTTTGAGGCTTTGTCTCCAAAACTGTTCTGATTTTTTTTTTCAATGTCTCACACGGGTGAAACATTTTTTGAAAATTGCCAAAATAACTTTTTTTACATGTAAAACTTAGCTTTTATCGATATTTAAAATTCAATAAGTGTGAGAATTGTGAAAAAAAAACATGCTGAAAGTGGCATTAGTATGGCACTATGCAAACCGACTTCATCCCCGTTACACGAGGGATCGTGCTCCTCCCAGGGTCATGGTCTCAGTCTGGTTGTTTACCACCACCGCACAGCACAAATCTAAAGAATAACGCTGAGTCCGTCTGCAAGCCCCCATCCCCCCTCCCCCCCCCCCCCGCCCCCACACCAATACCCCTACTGCGAGTAGCTGTAACTGCTTTCACGCCTTCGCACATGGCTTTCTCGTTAGGTCCTTTCAGCCCCCTAGGGCCCTGATTTTTGGTACGATTCCCCATTTTTATGGCCCGCCCGGGCGATAGCCGGAGGGTCATGTAGTGATCGACCAGTCCGTACGTTCGTGCGTGCGTGACCACAATCGAAATTTCATGTAATGCCTGGAAACGCGTTTCGATGATGACATAAGGTGATTTTGAGCAAAAAAAATTCGCACTCATAGATTTATGAGTAGAGTTTTGTAGACTGAACTTGTCCTAGGGTTTTTGTTTCGATCAGCCTGAAACTTGCATGGATTGAAAGCTTATGGGAATCTAGTTGTGCACCTTCCCTTGGGGCCAGTGTCTGTCGGTCCCTGAAATAGGTCTGATCATAGGCCCAAAACGCATAGCTAGCTTAATTTATGGGTTTTATGGACTGAAGTTATCCTAAGGTTTTGCTTCGATCAACCTGAACTCCATGGATTGAAAGCTTATGGGACCTAGTTATGCACCTCCGTTGGCACCGGTCTCGGTCCGTGAGAGAGGTCTGAACATAGGCCCAAAACGCATACTTAGCTTAATGTATGGATTTGTAGACGGCACTTGTCCCAGGGTTTTGCTTCGATCAACCTGAAATCTGAATGGATTGATTTGTTCAAAATATTGATCGAATTTGGGGAAACTCAAAAAATGCCCCTCTTCCAGCCAGATTATATTGAAATTTGACAGGAATATTCCCCTCAAGCTCCTGAATCAGCATAGTATTTTGTTTGGCGATTTGACCAAAATTTGGCAAAAATATTGGCCAAAAACGGTCAAATTACAAAAAAAAAAAAAAAATCAGTGTGCTGCTTGATGGGGCTTCACCAGTCGCCTCAACACTTGGCTCGATAGCTCACTCGGTAAGACGTCGGTCCGACGATCACGAGGTCGTGGGTTCAAGTGTCGCTGGAGGCGAATCTTTCCATTGTCTTCCTTTGTCGGTTTTATGGACAATATTTGTAGTTCCACCTCCCATAGTAGCACTGTTTGCACTGTCTGCTGCGGAGTACGAGGTTGTGAGCTCAAGCCCCATGTTAAATATACAATTCTAATGATGTTTTATTTAACAATAACATTGGGTTGAGAAAATGCATGTACGCAATCGAATTAAAGTGATAAATCTGTCATTTAGATTTGAAAGTCTGTTTGTTCCAAATGGTACCAAGTTCTTCCGGTAATGTGCGCAATAAAATAAACAGCAATCGGAGATACGATTAATTCGACGATTAATTCGAAAATCGAATAACAAGGTTCTAAATATAGAACATGTAGAAATACAGGGCTTTCTTGGTGAACCTTTGCTGGAAACGAAATGACTTCTTCATTGCGAGTGATTTGACAAGTTTTGGGATCTTTGTACTACATCTGTCGATTTAAACATAACCCGCGCAGCCCACCCGGGCAAACCCTTTGACATTCTGGATATCAATCCAGTACAGTTTTTCCGTTCTGGATTAACAAAAAAAGGCTGGCATGGGGCAGGCTGACACACCGACTAACGAAACAGTTGGCATGGGACGGATTGACAAACCGATTAACGAAATGGTTGGCATGGGACAGACTGACACACCGGCTAACGAAATTGTTGTCATGGGACGTACTGACACCTCGGCTAACGAGTCGGTTGCCATGGGACGGATTGAAACACCGATTAACGAAATGGTTGGCATGGGACAGACTGACACACAGGCTAACGAAACGGTTGGCATGGGACGGATTGACACACCGGCTAACGAAACGGTTGGCATGGGACAGACTGACACACAGGCTAACGAAACGGTTGGCATGGGACGGATTGACACACCGGCTAACGAAACGGTTGGCATGGGACGGACTGACACACCGGCTAACGAAACGGTTGGCATGGGACGAATTGACAGACCGGCTAACGAAACGGTTGGCATGGGACGGATTGACACACCGGTTAACGAAATGGTTGGCATGGGACGGATTGACACACCGACTAACGAAGCGGTTGGCATGGGACGGATTGACACACCGGTTAACGAAATGGTTGGCATGGGACAGACTGACACACCGGCTAACGTAATTGTTGGCATGGGACAGACTGACACCTGGGCTAAAGAGACGGTTGGCATGGGACGGATTGAAATACCGATAAACGAAATGGTTGGCATGGGACAGACTGACACACCGGCTAACGAAACGGTTGGCATGGGACGGAATGACACACCAACTAACGAAACGGTTGGCATGGGACGGATTGACACACCGATTAACGAAATGGTTGGCATGGGACGGATTGGCACACCGGTTAACGAAATGGTTATCATGGGACGGATTGACACACCGGCTAACGAAACGGCTGGCATCGGACGGACTGACACACCGGCTAACGAAACGGTTGGCATTGGACGAATTGACAGACCGGCTAACGAAACGGTTGGCATGGGACGGATTGACACACCGGTTAACGAAATGGTTGGCATGGGGCGGATTGACACACCGACTAACGAAACGGTTGGCATGGCACGGACTGACACACCGACTAACGAAACGGTTGGCATGGGACGGACTGACACACCGGTTAACGAAATGGTTGGCATGGGACAGACTGACACACCGGTTAACGAAATTGTTGGCATGGGACGGATCGACACACCGGTTAACGAAATGGTTGGCATGGGACGGATGTCACACTGACTAACGAAACGGTTTGCATGGGACGGATTGACACACCGGTTAACGAAATGGTTGGCATGGGGCGGATCTCACACCGACTAACGAAACGGTTGGCATGGGACGGATTGACACACCGACTAACGAAACGGTTGGCATGGCACGGACTGACACACCGACTAACGAAACGGTTGGCATGGGACGGACTGACACACCGGTTAACGAAATGGTTGGCATCGGACGGACTGACACACCGGTTAACGAAATTGTTGGCATGGGACGGATCGACACACCGGTTAACGAAATGGTTGGCATGGGACGGATTGACACACCGGTTAACGAAATGGTTGGCATGGGGCGGATCTCACACTGACTAACGAAACGGTTGGCATGGGACGGATTGACACACCGGTTAACGAAATGGTTGGCATGGGGCGGATCTCACACCGACTAACGAAACGGTTGGCATGGGACGGATTGACACACCGACTAACGAAACGGTTGGCATGGGACGGATTGACACACCGGTTAACGAAATGGTTGGCATGGGACGGATGTCACACCGACTAACGAAATGGTTGGCATGGGACGGATTAACACACCGACTAACGAAACGGTTGGCATGGGACGGATTGACACACCGGTTAACGAAATGGTTGGCATGGGACGGATGTCACACCGACTAACGAAACGGTTGGCATGGGACGGATTAACACACCGACTAACGAAACGGTTGGCATCGGACGGATTGACACACCGGTTAACGAAATGGTTGGCATGGGACGGACTGACACACCGGCTAGCGAAACGGTTGGCATGGGACGGACTGACACACCGACTAAAGAAACGGTTGGCATGGGACGGATTGACACACCGGCTAACGAAACAGTTGGCATGGGACGGAATGACACAACGGCTAACGAGACGCTTGGTATGGGACGGATTGCCACACCGGCTAACGAAAAGGTTGGCATGGGACGGATTGAAATACCGATAAACGAAATGGTTGGCATGGGACAGACTGACACACCGGCTAACGAAACGGTTGGCATGGGACGGAATGACACACCAACTAACGAAACGGTTGGCATGGGACGGATTGACACACCGATTAACGAAATGGTTGGCATGGGACGGATTGACACACCGGTTAACGAAATGGTTATCATGGGACGGATTGACACACCGGCTAACGAAACGGCTGGCATGGGACGGACTGACACACCGGCTAACGAAACGGTTCGCATTGGACGAATTGACAGACCGGCTAACGAAACGGTTGGCATTGGACGGATTGACACACCAGTTAACGAAATGGTTGGCATGGGACGGATTGACACACTGACTAACGAAACGGTTGGCATGGCACGGACTGACACACCGACTAACGAAACGGTTGGCATGGGACGGATTGACACACCGGTTAACGAAATGGTTGGCATCGGACGGACTGACACACCGGTTAACGAAATGGTTGGCATGGGACGGATCGACACACCGGTTAACGAAATGGTTGGCATGGGACGGATGTCACACTGACTAACGAAACGGTTGGCATGGGACGGATTGACACGCCGGTTAACGAAATGGTTGGCATGGGGCGGATCTCACACCGACTAACGAAACGGTTGGCATGGGACGGATTGACACACCGACTAACGAAACGGTTGGCATGGGACGGATTGACACACCGGTTAACGAAATGGTTGGCATGGGACGGATGTCACACCGACTAACGAAACGGTTGGCATGGGACGGATTGACACACCGACTAACGAAACGGTTGGCATGGGACGGATTGACACACCGGTTAACGAAATGGTTGGCATGGGACGGATGTCACACCGACTAACGAAACGGTTGGCATGGGACGGATTACCACACCGACTAACGAAACGGTTGGCATGGGACGGATTGACACACCGGTTAACGAAATGGTTGGCATGGGACGGACTGACACACCGGCTAGCGAAACGGTTGGCATGGGACGGACTGACACACCGACTAAAGAAACGGTTGGCATGGGACGGATTGACACACCGGCTAACGAAACAGTTGGCATGGGACGGAATGACACACCGGCTAACGAGACGTTTGGCATGGGACGGATTGACACACCGGCTAACGAAAAGGTTGGCATGGGACGGATTGACACACCGACTAACGAAACGGTTGGCATGGGACGGATTGACACACCGATTAACGAAACGGTTGGCATGGGACGGATTGACACACCCGCTGACGTAACGGTTGGCATGGGACGGATTGACACCGGCTAATGAAATGGTTGGCATAGAACGGACTGACACACCGGCTAACGAAACAACCACGGTGTGCAAAGTAGTTGTATATTTATTTTTAAATATCACGTAAACCTTTTACAAAATATCGAGAGAAAAAAAACTGATACAAATGTCCAATGTTTAACGTAATCTACACAAACTCAAAACACTACTTTCAATAATTAAATTGTCACACATAATTCATATTTTAATATTAAGTGTTATAATAGAATGCATCCTTTATTTTCTTGTAACAAATGTTAATGGACACCGTCCATCGTAAGTTTAAATATTCATACTACAGTGATCACTGACGAAATACAACGCGGCATTTTGAATGCTTCTTATGTACACACTTTGTGAAGAAAAAAAACTGCAGCTAATGTCTTCGTTGCTATGTACAACAACAGAATAAATAATCCAACGTGCGAACGACTTTGTACAACTTGTGAAAAAAAAAAACACAAAACGGAAGACCAATAAATCGCAAGCAAATCAACGCCACAATAGCGGAAGTTACGTCACGTGATAATATATACCACATGCTTGGAGAATCTCCACCTGAATGTGTGTACAGTCTTTGGGCTTTCAATAGGCACTTTAAAGTTTTTCTTTTTTCCTTCACCATTTAGAGAAATTCCTCAATAATTTTAAAATTAAAAATATGTCTCCCCTTAGGGGGGAGACATATAATTAAAAAAAAAGCGTGCACGTCTTTACATAAGCTTTCTTTTTTTAACAGCTGTAATTTGCAGTCACACAATTTACAGATTTTGATTACAAATTTTAAGCTGGATAAATCTAGACACAATCTGCGCGCAGTAACCGTCATTACCATTATCAGCGATTCACCTGAACCGTGCTCAGCGCTCACATGGCCGATGTCAAGGTCAAAGGTCATGGAGAGGAAAGCCCCATACACGCGAAGCACAGCGACACGCCGAGTTTTTCTAGGCTGGAGTAGTGTTATTAAGCAACATCCGGGTCCTAGCGAGCCAAATTTTCGCAGCACTAGAAAGTTTGCCTGAGATTGATACAGATATAAAAGAGGATTTCTTGAGATATCGATACGCAAAATGATTGGTTAATAGTCTGGTGAAGTCAATACATTATTTCCTCTGATCGTCATCCGGCCAAGTCTGACCCCCGCACTCCCCACCCCCCCCCCCCACCCGCCCCCAGCCCACATCTCCTTGACGATCGCCTCTGACACTGCTCTAAGCCTCGGTGTTCTCAATCAGGCCGAAGGATTATTCACATCTTTCAGCACTGAAAGATGTAAGTAAACGCTTTAGTTTCTGGAAGAGCAAAAGCTGTCACCAAAATTTACACAATAATTTAAAGACATACAGTGGCGTTATAAAAAGCCATCCCACAGGTACCAAAACATATATTTCTAGGGCATTGAAAGTTTTTTTTTTTAAAGAAAATTTACTGCGTAATTAATTTTTTTGGTTGTAAATTTAAGTTAATGCCGTAGATATGAATAAAAATATAAATGAATACGGTGACGAGGAAAACTAGCCTGGTTTTTCTTCTACAATATTAAGATTATATCTATATATATAATTATAAATTAAATTAGCCCTGTTTCTAACACAGTTTTTCAGTGACAAAACCCGTAAAAGTCTGACGAGTTTACGACAATGTTGGCGTGGAAAGTGTCAAAACATTCCACAAAAGCAGACAAATGTAAATATACGACAAGCACAAAAGTACAACTGTGCATTTAAGTGTATAATTCAAACAGCACTTGATTAAAGACACTGCCAAAGAAATGATTTACAGAACACTCAAACGTAATGACGTCACATGTCTGCCTTAATAACATAACATGCGTCAACAGTTCTTTTTCAGGTATAAACAAACATAAATAAACTCACGCCTAGAATAACGTTTCTGGTATCAACATAATTCAGAACCACACGTATTTTTTCAGGCATTAACACACGGCAAATTGAAAAAATACAAGATGGCGCGACAAAAAATACAATATGGCGTCACAAAAAATACAAGATGGCGCGACAAATTAATACAAGATGGCGCGATAAATTAATACAAGATGGCGCAACAAAAGTAAATGGTAATCAAATGCAAAATTAATCTGACAACCACGGAAATCATCGCGTCAAAATTTAACGCTCAGTTGAGATTTGCAGGCAAAGATAAAGCATGGCTTCATAGAATTGCATACGTCACTTATTACAAATTTTATCTACAAAATTGCAGAAAAAAAAACAAGTAAAACAAAACACAACTACAACTCACTACATTTTTTACAAAGTACCTAAGCTCTCCTCAACTGGAACATTTGGTAACTATGACAACCACGACACATGCAACAGGACCCAGGGTTTACAACGCGAGTACTTCACAAGCACACTGAGGGCGGATACAGGTATAGCTGCCACGGGTACTTGGATACAAAGTTAACCCTTAGATACCATGAGAAAAAATCAATAACTATTAACTGGGAAAAGACAGGCCAGCAGAAGTTACTGATGGAAGGGGGGGGGGGGGGGGCTTATGAAGGCCTTAAACAAACAGTACTGAGAAACCATGAAACAACACTTATGTTTTCCGCATTCCCTTGACGTCATCACTGTTGTCGCTGTGATTATTCTAAGATAGGCAATGGGGGTAATTTTTTAAATATTTATTCCTGACTAAAATTTAATAACGTATCCCAAACCACCTTATTTCGTATCCGCGGTTCGAGTCGATTATCGGGAACCGTGAAGCGAGTAACCGACTCCCCGTGACAGCACTAGTCGCTAACAATACGCCACAGAGACGCATGCGTATACCTTGTATGTTTTACGTCATTCAAGTCTCAGCGTGCATAGTTGTTGACGAAAAGATTAGCCCTATAAACAGGGCAACCAAATATTATTAATATGTCGTTAAACAAGGAAATGTATAAGACGAACTATAGCATAGTCCCAATAAACATGTATCCATTTCGATCACACCGAATACAGCGTGATTTGTATAAAAGGATTTAATTCAAACTTCCAATGGCCTCGGACGAGATTCAGACTACTCAGGTAAACTATGACGCACAATTTCACATTAAATATCTCACACATTTATAGTTTTACTAATTTTACAGCAAAACTTCTGTTCTATTTTCAAAGAGTTTTTTTTTTTTTCTAAGATAAACTAGTAACGCCATTAAGTTCACTCCATGGGGAGGAAGAAAACAATTTCACACAACAAGATATATATTAAACAGTCTTTTTACACTTTCTCTTTTAAATAAGCACATGTATTTTGTCTCTTATTTTACATGATATGTATAGCACACTTTTTGAAATAAATTATCTAAACACTGTAAGATGCACCCCTTAACACTAATCCAGAACTTCATCTGTCACGCAAAGCTTCGGTGACAGGCTGCTGCAGGGGTCGAAGTCCTGATCACGATTCACCCGCCCGTCCAACCACCCGCTTAGCACAACACATCAAATGTCTGGCCACATTCCACGGTCTACCTGTCCCGGCGGGCGAGCTGCCGTGAGAGCTTTTGTCGAGCCCTGAGAAACACCTGAAGCCCTCAACACAGCAGCAACAGCACTGTTTTGTCTCTCTCGTGTATAGTTTTGACATCACAGATAACGTAAACACAACACCGTTCATGGCAAGGCACACTGCCGCAAGCTAAGCTATACATACTCAGATTCTGACGTAATACTGCCATGCTGTGACGCAAGAATGACGCGGTCCCGTGGTGACGTGGGCGACCTATGAACTGTTTGTAAATCACTCAGTTTATTATGCTGTGAATCGCTCAATCCCCGCCCATCCATATCCGGGCTCTGACCTGCGTTAAAAAACACAAACCTTATTATTATTATTATTAAGTTTCCATCAACCAGTTTTCGGATACAATAAATTAAAAGGTAAAACAATCCAATAAACAGGGAATATATTCGAAACGAGAAGCAGCAGAACGTCGTCACCCCTGTGCTGGCGGCGACTTCGCCGGTTCGTTCATACATCCTGCTCACTTACTCAGATTTCAGCAAATTTAACACTGCTTCTATTATTTAAAAAAACAGATTTTCAAACAAATAAAGTCATATTTCTTATTCGTGAACTGATGTGCAGAGGTGGAAAAGCAAAATTTCTGCGGAGTGAAAATTTCCGTTGTGCGACCAGCGGTAGCGTGTAAATAAATTACCACACTGCGTGGGGGGAAAAAGCGCACCTTTGTACGGGCTATCGTGCAGCGATTGGTCGTTGCTGGGCTGCATGTGAGACAGCTTGAGTTTGATTTGCTCGGGACTCCGCGGCGCCACCTCGCTCTCCGCGTGCGGATTCACGTGATCCCCCGCCCATTTAACACTGCGCTTCGGGGACACCGGTGCGGTGGGAAGCTTCTTGTACGGAGGCCCGTCTGTGCACGCAACAACATGAATTTAAAACTCACCCACAAGTGGACGACACAAGCTGGTGACGCTTCCCAAACTCTCCGCTGGAAGGATTCCCCCACAGCTGCCGTACTAACGCAGACTACTTTTAGCACCAGTGAATAGGCAAAAATCAATCCGCCAAAAAGTGTTCTTCTTATTTTCACACCAGGATGATAGTGTTAACATTTTTAATATCTTGGCATGTTTTCACTACGGACACACCTGAAGCTGCACCAAAAAGATCCCCCAAATTGCAGACCAAGCACTTGTGTCAGTAGTCAACAACATATACTCCATTTACTCAACGTGTACAACAGGAGTGCAGTGTTAGAAACTCAGTGTTTGATCTCACAACGGCAAACTCATATATGACATAAAAAGAGCACAACATACAACATCACTCCTACATAAAATTGTCCACAAACTCAACTAAAATTAAACAAAATTGTGGCCACTGCTTGCATAAAAAGAAAAAAAAAAGCACGAAAGCAGAGAGAAGCGTTATTCGAACCACCTCATGAAATGGGAATCATTCAGGAATTGACGAGCCATCACACCCCTCCTCTTCCCGCCAAGCAAGCATGTTACATAAATGCTCAATCAATTAAGGCTAATCCACATCTTTTTCTTTTATCAACATCACTCACTAAGATGCTAAAAAAGGTCCAAAGTGGCCATTCCGTCTAGCTGACAGGATTTAACAATGGCATACTCACACAGCCCCTGGTTGCCAGGCAACGCTGCTGTCGGCGCTTGTGGTTGGCTATGCCCTTGCTGAGGGGCGGAACTTACTGTCGTAGCACTTGTTGATGGAAGGACAGTTGCTACGGGGCGTGGCTTGGCGGCAGGTGCGCGCTGAGTGCTTGAATCTGATTGGTCCGAAGCAAAAACGACCAAGCATGCTCAAAATTTTGTATCTAACGCCTTCTTGCGAAAAAAATGTGAAAAGTTAACACAACTCCAAAACAAATGCTTCTGAATTGAAGAGCAAAATAAATTGTACACAACAGAGTGTAACTCAGTTATTTTGAACTCAGAATTTATAACTACTTCTCTAAAAATTTCTGAAAGAAAAATATTTTACGGGAAAAGTACAATACGGAAACGGCATGCAAAACATTGACAGTTCAAAACTTACTCTTTCCTGTTTTGGAATAAGCACAAAAGAAAAAGTTGCGATTAGCATTTGGTGACAAAAATGTAAATAATATTTCTTATTTCCAAATACTCCCCATGTTTACAAAGTCTTGGTCATGAGAAATTCTTGTCATGGGTCAACAATATTGTTTGATTTAGTGAATCTGTGGTAAGTGCTGGAAACCCAGATATTTGAAGTTTTCCATACGAGTGCTTTGGTTAAATTTGGGTCTGATATTTACAGAATCATGTACTTTACACACGTCACTCATATCATAAACAAACAAAACAGAAATAAGCCGGTTATACGAGAAAAGTCATTCCATACTGAGTACATGTGCAAAACGCGAGAGTTGGCGTAGAGAAAGTCGCGAGAAATCAATGGCATAATCTATAATAGCGCGGCTTAATTTCAAATTAATATATCTATATATATATATATATGTATATTTACATTTTGGTTTCCAAAATCAATTTAATATTTATGCTAATTAAACAGTGCTCTGCGATTAGAATTTAACGTTTGGACTTTGACCCATTCCCCTCCTCTCCAAAACTATGTGTCCCTATTGTGCTTACGTCGAGAGCTCTGACGCCACGGCGGGTAAGTGACGTCATCGTCGTCGTCGCTGGAGTGGCTGGACGCCAGGTCCATATCCGGGTGCTCCATGGCGGAAAGTTCCGAGTCGCTGTCGGAATCGCCCGGAATTCCGCGTTTCCCCGGTCGTTGCTCTGCTAAAATAATAGAAAACAAAATCACCTTCAATAATCTATTACTTTTAGAATACCAAAGCACTGATGAAAGAAAACATCACCGTTACCATGCCTACAAAATCAACTGCAGGGCTCGGCTGAAATACATTTTGTCAACCCGATGCTGTAGCCGGCTATGTAAGAGCACGGCGAGTATATTCGGCAAAAGTATTACATCGGGCATTGTAGATATGTGCCAGTGAAATTCCCCAAGTGATTCCGCAAGAATATGACGGTCTCTTACCCGCGTACGGTTTGACGCCGGCGATCTTGCTGGGGGTGTCCTTGACCGTCGGAATGTTGGCGGAAGCGGCCGAGCTGTGCGCCATGTAGCCGTCGCCGGCTCGGTAAGCGCCGCCGCTTTTACTCGTCGTCGTCGAGCTCGTCGTCGTCGAGATGCCCTTGTGACTCATGCGGTTCACGCCGCCGCCGTCCAGGGACGAGTCGTGGTGGTAGGCGAGCGCCGAGCGGGAGAGCATCGATGTACGCGTCTGGCTGCCGTTGATGCTGTCATCCAGGCCCTTCTTGCCCTGCAGTTTCTGCAGCGTGTAGCGCAAGTCATGCTTAGTTTGTTTGCTGAACACAATGTAGCCAAGGAGGATGATGACGCCCTGGGCAGCGGTGAAGACCGCGAATAGGTAATGAAATGCAGTGACGCTGCCGTTGACAGCCAGCAGGCCGAAGATCCACGTGACGGCGAAGAGCGGGATGAGCGGAATGACTATGTACAGGGCGAAGCGCATGTAGCTATGCTCCGGCTCCACCGCCTTGCCCTGGCAACTCGCGCGCATTGCCAGCACAAACACCACCACGTCCATAGCAACGGCGACTGCTATGGGTGCGGCAAAGCTCCATAGCAACAGGACACCAGTCTCAAGCCAGCAGAACTCACCATTCTCTCCATAGCCTTCTGTCTCTAAGCCCACGGCTAGGCAGACTATTATCCCCGGTACGACGTAACCCAGCAAGTAATAGAACTTCATGGCACCCTGGTTGATGTTGCGTATCTCCGTGATCATTCTGTAGAGGTGCAGAATCTCCACGAACAGCCAGGAGAAAGAACTGAGATAGAAGAAATGCAGGATGATGGTGATGAATTTACATCCCAGTTCAGGCTTGGTCCTGTTTATACCAGCGACGTAGACTAAATTAGCGACGAAGAGGACGAAGACGAGGTTGATATGGATGCTGTTGGCGTTGGAATCGATGCCGCGCATGAGGCAGAACACGACAAAGGCAAAGGCGAAACAAATGAGCGCGATGGTCAAGGCCACGTAGGTGATGACCTCCACTCTGATTGGATCGCTTCCCGGAAGTTCCTTGTCGTACACGGCCATGAGCACGGTGAAGCTGGTCATGTGATCACAGGCACACGTGACGTACTTGTCGCCCGGGCTGCTCGATTCGGCCTTGACCCAACATCCTTCCTGAGACCATTTCCCGCCACTTAAAGGTGAACAAAAACACAACCCGAAGGTTATTGACATTTGCTGTTCATTTTTCCAGCTGTGATATCAAATGTGATGGAACGACTTATGTTTTCAAATCATTCATGCAAAAGCAGCATTTTTTTAATATGCCCTTTCTGTATCCTACAAGTTTCATAGGTTTTTGCAAGGTAACTGTCGCCCCCCACCCCCCCCCCCCCCACCCCCGCCGCCTCTCTCTAGGTGACCACCTGTCTGTAAAAACTACAGACTTGTCCGTATGATATAAACTCTTGTCTCCTGTCTTCTACCACCACCATTCCCCCCCCCCCCATCCTCACACACACAGACTCTCTCTCTATGCGATCATTGGTCCGTAAAAACTACCTACTTGTCCGTATGGTGCCAATACACACAGAACGGGTTAGTTCGGTTCTCAGTTGTCAACAGTTTGAACTGGAAGTTGACTGGAGCGGCGAGATCGGAGGAGACCACCTTGCCGCGATCCACCACGCTGAGCGATAATACCGGACTGTTCACCGACAGCGGGATTTCCTTGGGTACCCTGCACACGATAACAAGATTCAAATTATGGAAACTCATTCAAATCACGTCGCGGATTTTTTTTTTTTTGGTCTTGCAGTGTTCGTTGTGAAACAAATCGGCACACAAGTGATACTGATAAAGCACTACTCCAGCACTTACTCTATATCGTCGGTGTGGGCGTGGCCGAGCAAGTCGCCGATGGAGCGGAACATGAGGTAGCCGACGGCAACCACTGGTTTGCCGTAGCTCAGGATCTCACTCGCGTCAGCTGGTAGGAAAAAACAAGTGATATACGCCCTTACATAACATCCCACACTCACAGTAACTCCATGACTACAAGCTGCCGGTCTCAGAATTAAAGGTAAACTTCGTCGCTTTGGCCCCGAAATCAAAAGCTAGATATGTACCTTACAGTACCCGCGCGAAAATTCAATAATGCAATAGAAAGGAAAAACGATGTAGCAAATTCGTTCCAAATGCTGTGTTGTGATGAGGTGTGTTGGGTTGTGTTGAGTTGTGTGGTGTTGTGTTGTGTGGTGTTGTGTTGGGTTGTGTGGTGTTGTGTTGGATTGTGTTGAATTGTGTGGTGTTGTGTTTTGTTGGATTGTGTGGTTTTGTGTTGTGTTGGGTTGCGTTGTGTTTGGTTGGTTTAATATTCAGTCCCTTCATAACTGACACTTAAGCAACAAAATGTTCATACAAAGATTTTAAATAAATAAATAAACCAAAAACAGTGGGAATTCACCTTGGCTGGCTGTGACTTCTGTGAAGAGTTTGGATGCGGGAATGCGGGCCACGGTGTCGTCGTCAAAGATGCCCGGATTCACTTTGTTGTTGAACTTAGGCATGTTGGCGAACTGTGTCATGTTCTCTTTTAGAATTGTGTCCACTCCGAGCACTGTAAAGGGAGGGCGGGGCGGCGTTACTGATCAGGCCGGTACAACGGTTATGTCTAGTTCTAAATAACGTTGTTATATACAGATTCAGAACTGGGTACTCGCTAAAGCTATTGTCTGTCAGTGCAGGGATACGTCTTTTTCACTACCAGTACAGTAACAGTACATTACTGGTACATCATTATCAGTATATATTCAGTATATCATTACTAGTACATTTTCAGTACATCATTAGCAGTACATTACCAGTACATTATTAGCAGTACATTATCAGTACATCATTGGCAGTACATTATCAGTACATCATTAGCAGTTCATTACCAGTACAATGGTATACGGTATACTTCCTGGCAGTTACTCAAGGTCATCAAGTGTAGCTATAAAATCCCTAAAATGAAAATTTAAAAAAATAATCACGTTCACTTTGATCAATTGCTATTTGTTTGTTTTCCTTTTGTTTAAATTTTCACGCCTAACGCGAAGAAGTATGAAGTGTAAGCGCACCGAAATTGTCGTGGATAGCATCAAAGGGCTGCGTGAAGAGCTGGTGGAGATTCATGGCCAGTGTCGTCGTGTAGGCCTCCAGCTGCCTCAGCAACGCGCCCGCGCCTATATCGCCTCGCTTGCTCATCTCGCGCCATGCATGCGCCGTCGCGCCGTCTGTGATTCGACCAACGCTGCTCACAATTTGCTGCAAAAAAAAAAAAAAATTAATACCGGAATATTCTTGCCAAATTTCAAAGCGACTGGATTTCTTGGATGAGAAGCATTTTTCTGTTTTTGTGTCTGACGTTTATCCGTTGTTTTTCCCTCACCTGCTGCAGCAGCCTGTGTTGTACATTCCTCTCATAGTTCAAAGCAATCGAGGGATGTGTCACCGATTCATTAAACTCACTGATTAGATCCCTGTCTTTACATTACAAAGAACTAATCATAAAACAAACTTCTTGAAATCCCCACAAGTCCTCAAAAAAAGTAAAGTGTCATAATTCTTCAACTGAAGTTTTAACACACCGAGATGTATTTTAAGTTAGTTTTGATTTAGTCACACACCTGTATGAAGTTTCTGTCTTGAGTATGCGTGAGATTAAGTCCCGACTGTTGATTTTCATACTTGAGTAGGTGCAACAAAATCTGATTGGCTATCATGACGTCACTTCCGTGAAACCCCTCCGTTTCATTGGTCGCCTTGTACACTTCCTTTGCCAGCTGCTTGGCAACGAACGTGGTGATTTTCAGCTGCCTGCTGTCAAGCTCCGCCACCTTCCTCTGCAGCTGTACAAACAGCCGTGACGTGCAGTTGAACATGTCGGGAGCCTTCCAGCCGCGCTCCGTGCAGCTCCGCGACGCTTTGCCCTCGGTGCCCGCGCCGGGGCAGTCCTTCCAGGCAACGGCGCCATGGTCGACGCTGTCCCACCACATGCCGTCGGCGAACTGGCGGGGACACTTGTCGTACTTCACCTCACATCCGCGTATCGTCACCTGGTCAGTAACACAACAGGTTTTGTATCTCTTCATCAAATATTGAACCCAAATGAAATAAGTTTTCTACAGCGTTGCTGTGTATTTTTTAAAACTTTATTTTTGTTTTTATTTGTCTATGACGTCAGCCGAAACCGCAGCAGAAAATTTTGATACTAGACGACATAAAACCCCGAGGGCGAAGGCCCCCTTGGGTTGGGCAGGGGGGGGGGGTGGGGGAGAGGAGAGTTGGGGGGGGCGGGGGCGGGGGGGGGGGGGGGTTGGTTGCTACCACGGAGCGTGTAGAGAAGGGTTGCCAGGCAACCGACGCCATACCTCGCCGAACTTGCTGGTGCACGCGTCACACTTCCGGCCGACGACGTTCTCGCGACATCGGCATTGACCCGTCTTGGCGTCGCATGATTCGTCGCCATTCTCCGTGCCGATCTTGTAACACTCGCACGGAAAGCACCGATCGCTCCCCTTCGGCTTGTAGTGGTTTTTCTGAAAAAAAAAACACCCGAATTGAAAATAACCGCACCGCATTACGGGCTTCTCGGAAACTCTATACATGATCGTATATCTTCTTGCCAACAAAATTCCTTCGATTCCTTCACTTAAAACCACGACGTTACACAACCCCACTGAACCTGTTTTTTTATAGTTACAGTTGCCTTTACTGCTGCAGAAGTGGGGCCTTACTACTGTAACGTCGCTTAAGCACTACCCTCCCCCCCACCCCCCCCCCCCCCGAAAAAAAAAATAAAATAAAATAAAAAACTGCAATGTGGCCCATATAGAGTTGCCTTACTGAGGATTTCCACTCAAGTTTTCCTGATTTCTTACATTCCAAACTCTCCCAGACCCTTTTTATCAAGCCCATAACCCTGTTTTCTTGCTTTTCTTTTCTTTTTTTTTTTTTTTTGGTCTTCTTTCAAGCCCACACTTTCTTCCCGTTGCAGTCTACCTGGCAGTTACACTGTCCCGTCGCCTTGTCACACGAGGTGTTAAAGCCCTTGTCGCGGGGGCAGTGACAGGGGCCACAGATGGGCGCTCCCCACCAGGTGGCGGGGCACGTGCTCAGCTCCTCCACCTCGCAGTACGTGCCGCTCTTACCGAGAGCGCACTTACAACTGTATCTGTAACACAAGCAGTTCACAGAAATACACACGGAAGCGGAAACTGTTACCCGTGTGCAGTGCCATCTGTCGGTCACTGCCTACAAGTCCTGCAAACATTGAACACTGAAAAGTTCGTCTTTTTTTCGTTTTCTTTTCTTTTTTTTTCACTTTTATCTTTGTTATTTCGATTTTTTTCGTTTGAAATTAAAGAATTCAAAATAAGTGGCCTATGAGTTAGATCTACAGTGTTCAGATGGTGAACATCTTGTTCTCAAGCGGAGACACGTGTCACTTAATGTCTGTCATAATGTGAGAGTAAAGAATGTTGCTTCTTGAACTGACTTGTTCAAAGCTGATGAGTTGGTCACACACTGGGAGTCTGGAGCGCATGGGTTGTAGCTACCACACACCGGCGAGCACTCGTCACCGAATCGGCCCCGCCGGCACGTGCACGTGTGGTCCTGCCACGTGTTCCGGCACGTGCTGCCGCCCGGGCACGGGTCACTTGCGCACGCGTCCTCCGCGCTGCAACCGGAAGTGGCCTTGTGCGCCGTCGCGTCGCGGAGGATGGCGTTCGCGCCATTACCAACGCGCACATCCTACAACGGTATCAAATGGCGTTCAATTTGTTTCAACCAATCGGTAATGTTAATCCGATACCAGAAAGCTGAGCAGGAAAATTAAAAGCAAATGTAACGATTTCTAGACATTTCGCCATAATTCCACCTTACCACAAATAAGAAATCACTATAAGTAAGTCTTACCAAAATTACAACCGTCATTTTGATGCAATCTCTGGCAGCCGTTTACACACAAAAAATGTAAGATATTTTGTGCTGTTTGAAGTGATTGCGCTGATGATTTTTCAGCTGTTAAACAATGTTCCGAAAAAGTCCGAGGCATATTTACTATTATCTTTGAAAGACCTTTCTCCCACCGCAGGAAGTTATCCTGGATTCTTTATTTTGATACAAATGAGCCCAAAAAACTTAATTGTGGCGGTGCGTCGGATGATCTTAGACATGCGCGTTTTACCTTGATACAGCCCGTCAGACCATTCAGGACAACGATCTGGGAGCCGACTTGGTTCTCTTCGCCCCCCCTACGTACACCTTTACTATTATTTCCGGCTTAGACATGCGCGTTTTACCTTGGTACAGCCCGTCAGACCATTCAGGACAACGATCTGGGAGCCGACTCGGTTCTCTCCGCCCCCCCCCCCCCCCCTACGTACACCTTTACTATTATTTCTGGCTTAGACAGGCGCGTTTTACCTTGATACAGCCCGTCAGACCATTCAGGATAACGATCTGGGAGCCGACTCGGTTCTCTTCGTCCCCCCCCCCTACGTACACCTTTACTATTATTTCCGACTGAGACATGCGCGTTTTACCTTGATACAGCCCGTCAGACCATTCAGAACAACGATCTGGGAGCCGACTCGGTTCTCTTCGCCCCCCCCCTACGTACACCTTTACTATTATTTCCGGCTTAGACATGCGCGTTTTACCTTGATACAGCCCGTCAGACCATTCACGACAACAATCTGGGAGCCGACTCGGTTCTCTTCGTCCCCCCCCCTACGTACACTTTTACTATTATTTCCGGCTTAGACATGCGCGATTTACCTTGATACAGCCCGTCAGACCATTCAGGACAACGATCTGGGAGCCGACTCGGTTCTCTTCGTCCCCCCCCCCCCCTACGTACACCTTTACTATTATTTCCGGCTTAGACATGCGCGTTTTACCTTGATACAGCCCGTCAGACCATTCAGAACAACGATCTGGGAGCCGACTCGGTTCTCTCCGCCCCCGCCCCTACGTACACCTTTACTATTATTTCCGGCTTAGACATGCGCGTTTTACCTTGATACAGCCCGTCAGGCCATTCAGGACAACGATCTGGGAGCCGACTCGGTTCTCTTCGCCCCCTACGTACACCTTGTTCACCGCTTGACCCACGATCCAATCCCCGAATGGGACCGTTTTCTGAAAAAATAATCTCACAGCATCAACAATGAGAAGAATAAACCACTTCTTTGTCTGAACAGAATTCTGACACGCCCCAAAACACCTTGAAGTAATACTTTACATGTTATCATCAATGGCTTAAACCTCGTTGGAAAAAACTGTACCATCCTTTCAACAAGTACCTCCTGAATTCTATGTTTCTCTTTTACTACTTTTATTCACTAAAAAGACAGAACATGTTGATTCGTCCTGTAGCTGCTTCTCCGCTACTTTTTTCAAATTATTATACCATTCCGGAATAGACTATCAAAAAGAATTTCTTTCAGAACTGTTATTTTACCTCCCCTCCTTTTACTGTTTATGTTGATGTTGCCTGCTGACCGTTTGAAGGTCGTAGTCTACCCCCCCCCCCCCACCCCTCTTTTTTGTTTATGTTGATGTTGCCTGCTGACCGTGTGGAGGCCGTAGTCTACCCCCCCCCCCACCCCTCTTTTTTGTTTATGTTGATGTTGCCTGCTGACCGTTTGAAGGTCGTAGTCTACCCCCCCCCCACCCCTCTTTTTTGTTTATGTTGATGTTGCCTGCTGACCGTTTGAAGGTCGTAGTCTACCCCCCCCCCCCCCACCCCTCTTTTTTGTTTATGTTGATGTTGCCTGCTGACCGTTTGAAGGTCGTAGTCTACCCCCCCCCCCCACCCCTCTTTTTTGTTTATGTTGATGTTGCCTGCTGACCGTTTGAAGGTCGTAGTCTACCCCCCCCCCCCACCCCTCTTTTTTGTTTATGTTGATGTTGAAGGCTGACCGTTTGAAGGTCGTAGTCTATCCCCCCCCCCCCACCCCTCTTTTTTGTTTATGTTGATGTTGCCTGCTGACCGTGTGGAGGCCGTAGTCTACCCCCCCCCCACCCCTCTTTTTTGTTTATGTTGATGTTGCCTGCTGACCGTTTGAAGGTCGTAGTCTACCCCCCCCCCCCCCACCCCTCTTTTTTGTTTATGTTGATGTTGCCTGCTGACCGTTTGAAGGTCGTAGTCTATCCCCCCCCCCCACCCCTCTTTTTGTTTATGTTGATGTTGCCTGCTGACCGTTTGAAGGTCGTAGTCTACCCCCCCCCCCCCCCACCCCTCTTTTTTGTTTATGTTGATGTTGCCTGCTGACCGTGTGGAGGCCGTAGTCTACCCCCCCCCCCCCACCCCTCTTTTTTGTTTATGTTGATGTTGCCTGCTGACCGTGTGGAGGCCGTAGTCCAGCGTGATGATGAGCTGATTACTCTCAATCCAGCGCGTCTCCAGGTAGTGCCACAGACCGTCATTGACATGTACGTCATCCAGCACCGCTGTCCTCTCAAAGTCAATGTAGTGGACAAAGCCGCCGACAATCTGACGTCACAAGGCAATACGTTTATAGCCTCCCTCCCTCAAACAAAACTACACACCACCAAAGTCGACAGGAAAGCTTCTTTTTACCTTCCTTTTTTAAGAGGAGATCGAATATCAATTAAAAATGAACTGATTCAGTTTAGTTTCTGTTGATCAGATATCAGATTCAGATATTACTGAATTAAAATTGCTTGCTCAGATCGTTGCTACTAATCATTATTGTTTTTAGTGAAAAAGGAGTGAATGTAAGCATTTCTGTCTTTTATTTAACGTCATAATGATAACAGCTGCGTTTTGTTGGACAATTTTTATGTGCTAGTTTAATTGCAATTACCTCGATTTCCACGTGTTTATCGCCGACTTCTATTTTCATCAGAAGCGCCGTGTCAACTCGCGTTCTAAACGCAAGCCCATTGTACCATGGGAACTGGGCGTCTGGCTTCCTGTTGTCAAACAACAAGTACCCGTTGCCACTCAGTTGCCATGGCGATTCGATCTGCTGGCTACAATCCTTGCCTCCCCATTGGTCAGCGCAATGGCATCGATAGTCACCCCACGCCTCACTGCACGTGCCTGCCAATTAAAAACACGTGCCACGATCTCACGAGTCTGGTCAAGGAGGCATCTCTGACGAGGTCGATTGGTTTTCAAAGCTTGTACTTTACACTGCTATCACAACATAAGTTGACGGATTTTTTGTTTCACAGTTGAAGGAAGTAACACATGTTACCACACTATGCCGTCACATGCTGGGTAACGGAGCTATTTTTAAACCTCACTCGAAATATTCTACTTGCCAAAAAAAAAAAAAAGAAAAAAAAAAAAGTGCAATGGAATGATGCCATGGGAGACGTCACCAGCTCACCTCCGTTGCGACACTTATTCTCATCGCAGAAGTCTTCCTTGTCTGCGCAACCCTCTTGTGTGTTGTTATTGGCGACGAATGCGTTGAGATCGAGGAAGCTGTGGTCGAGGAAGACATCGCGTATACAGCCCTCGAAGTTCTTGTTCTGCATCTGGAAGTCAGCCGCCAGCTGGGGCACGCCTCCGATCTGGAACGGCCCTGTCAGATCCAGAAGCCGGTTGCAGATTTCCGTCGGGTTTTCAGCACATCTACGGGGAGAAGAAAAAATACAGTAGACGACCGCGTGGTGTATATCAAGGCTGTGTCACAAACTGAAACACGTGTGAAACACGTGATCTTCTCCATACATTTATATACTGGACCGGAGGACATATTTACACCAGACGTGTCCTCGCGCTACTGTCGTTAACCTGATGGACCAGACAGACGCCCACTTCTATGTATTTGACTTGTTGAGTTTGATTTTCAGCCAACTTATCGGCTGTTCCCTGAACAAAGGAACATCCACATCTACTTTATAATCTTGCAGAAATCTCGAACTCGGCTTACATTTGCTCGAGCGCGTGCGGGGCGGTGGCTGCACACATGTAGGGTGGGTTCACGCTGGCGCCGTAGCCGAGAGCGGAGGGGGAGGGGGAGGGGAAAGGGCGGGGCTTACCTAATTATCTGGTGGCCAAGATATACTAGGATAACTTGGCTTCCAAAGGGGGGGGGGGGGCCAAGATATCCTAAAGGGGGCCACGGTATCCTAGGATACCTATTCCGAGGGGGCCAAGATATTCTGTTACACCGGGAAGGGGGTGGATGGGGCGGGGCTTACCTTTGCTCGAGCACGTGCGTGACGGTTGCCGCACACCTGTAGGGTGGGTTCCTGCTGGCACCGTAGCGGAGGTGGGCGGGATGAGGGGGGAGGGGGCGGGGCTTACCTTTGCTCCAGCACGTGCGTGACGGTTGCCGCACACCTGTAGGGTGGGTTCATGCTGGCACCGTAGCGGAGGGATATCTGCACGTCACACGTCTCACCCACCGATACCGTGGCCGTCTACAACACAGCAACAACGCGCGTTAATCGCATTTCAAACAGTGATAGTTTGATTGTGTCCTAACCGTTGAAAGGAGCGGAGGGGGGGGGGGGGGGGCGGGGGGGGGGGGGCAGGGGGCGGGGGGGGGGGGGGGCAGGGGGAGAGAGTAAGAGCACCAAAACAACAAACAATGCTAAACAATGAAACCTTCAGCGATGTGGAGAAAGCATGGGACACATTTCTGTATCTCATGTTTTTTTTTTGTATCTTGTTCCACACTGAGATGGGGGCTGAGGTGTGCGGATTGCGAGGTACACATTTATGTCCAGGAATGGTGTCAGCATACCAAGAAATTTATTTTTCACACTCACTAAATTCAACTCTTGTTATTTTTTATTTAGCACTGCGATAAATCCGCTTCTGAACACATCAGAACGTGGTCAGAGAGAGAAAATGTTTTCCAACAGAGTTTACATTCTCTGAGTGTTTAAAGAAAGCAATTCCATCAGCCAAATCGCTCACAGGAACACATTTTTGTTTCCCATGACTTAATACAGGTGAGAAAAAAAACCCAAGGTCACCTGACTTAGGCTATTTTGATTAGGGAACATGTGTGTGTAAAATGTACGACTTTTCAACAACACCACATTTGGCACCTGCAGGAATTTCACATTGTAAATAATTGCGGTTAAGCTTCTTTTCATAGGCAACGTCCCGTCCTCAGATTGAAAATACAAAACCCCCATTTTTAAACCTCTTAAATTAAATCCCACAGTTTGTCTTTGAGATTAAGTCACTATGATTTTTTTATGTCACAAGGCGACCTCTGTTTGCCCCAAACTCCTCGTCGGCTTCTTAAACAAAGTCCACTTAAGCTGGCAGGTGGTCGTGGTAGTTCAAATTTCTATATTTTTTTATATTTTTGTATGAAGTGAATGGAGTTTAGAGTTCTTCATGGGTCGATTCAAAACGGTCGATAAAGTCACGCCTTTAGTCGGGTCCTTATGCATGTTGATATCTGAGGAAGTAAGATGCATGTATTACTTTGTTTCCCTTCTTTTCGCGTTTGCTTGCAGCGCTTGATGTGGCCGTTTGTCGTGAATGTTCGCATCTTTCTCCTAGATTTTAAACAAAACCTAGCGGAGGTTTTTAAGTTAAGTTTTGGTTTGTCAATTTTGACTTCTTTTTTTTGCTCAAGAATACTGATACTGAAGGGGGAGGTTTCACACTCAATGGCAGAGGGAGGGAGAACTGTGGACCGGCACTGCGCCAACCGGCTGTTACAGCAATGGCATCCGGAAAAGGGGAGGGGGTCAGACAGCAGCGTTACAGCGATGACATCCGGAAAAGAGGGGGGTGAGAGAGCAGTGTTACAGCGATGACATCCGAAGGGGTGACGGAAATGGAGCAGGGAAAGCATCTAGTTTTTTTTCATATTACGGGCTACGGACACATTTCACCAAAAGATGGTTTTACGCAGCGACTCAAATTCAATCAACACGACCTGGAAGCTTTAATACTCCAGGCACATTTTCTAGAGAGAGAGAGCAACATTTTTATGACCCTTGCTATGCTGAAATCCCCGAGCGGTACTTGGTATGCGCAATGGCTGGAATTTACCACGTTATTATCAAAGCCATAAACGGGTCCTAAAGAGCTCTCTGGCAAATTCTTATATTATCAACCTTTATTCACATTTAAATTCACAGGTTTTTTTTTAATAACAAAACAACATCCATTCGAACAAAATGTGCCCGTGACATGAATGTAAAAAATGACACATGTTGAATGATGGACCCGTTTTAATCTGTGATTTGGTCTTGGCCAATTATCCTCAGCTATTCTTTCTCTTACACTTGAAAGAGCTTTGCCAAAACATAAAACTTCGCCACGTTTCTTACCACACAGCAGTATGTGCATACTTGAAGACGACCTCTGTATGTGTCATGCTAATATCCTATTAAGAAAAATATCGTTTTGTTGCAGACAGAAATAACAAACAGGGCAGAAAAACCTCCTTAACGGCGACACGGGGAACGTTTTGTGGCATGCATACGGCAACTAATACCTCATTTCTGCTTATAACAACAAGACAACACTTGTACATTTATATCGGCTGTGTTATATTGTAATTATCATGTTGATATTGAGCTTTTTGCTAATTTTCTTCTTTTCAAAGTTGGTAATTTTTAGAGCTTTGTTTTGTATGTTTCTCTTAATGTTTTTATTTTTATTTATTTTCTTATTTATTTATTTATTTTTTTTTTTTTTGGCTTTCATACATACCTTTCACTGTAGATAGAAGTGAGGTGTTAACACTGAAGAGAGGCGAATTTACAAATCCCACGAAAATTGTTCTTCACTAACAGTCTAGCCACCCCCTTCCTCCTCCCCGGGATCTGTTCCACCTGGCCCTTTCGCACCCAAAGCAACATTTTTTGCCCAACTGAATCTCTTAAAAACTGAAAAAGGGCAACACCCTTTTCCGTTTTTCACACTGAGACTGTATCTACCCCCCACGTACAGGTGTTCCCTAAGCAGAGCTTGTTCCCTAAGCAGAGCTTGTTCCCTAAGTAGAAGTGTTCACTAAGTAGAGTTCCCCAAGGAGAACACAATTAAGATGTGACGGTCATTTTTCCTCAGGAGAACACAATGAACATATAATGGTCATTTTTCCTCAGGAAAACACAATGAAGCATAAAAGTTGCTTTTTTTTGGCCGTAAGATTCTGACATTTAAATTACGCGCTCTAAACTCACAGAAGCTGCTTCATTAACACGCTATTTATTCATTCTCATTTTACCCAATACCAGCTCTACCGAAAAATACTTGCAGCCTTTTTTTATTTTTATTTTTTTTTCGGAACACCCCAATAATAAAAAGTTCTTTGGCACAATACCGTATGATGACGATCACGGGACAGCCTTGTTCATATGTCACAGACACGAGAAATAGGAACCAAGGTTTTAGAATGCAAATCTTACAAGGTAAATTGGTGAAATATACACCCCTATAGCGCCAGTCTAATGATGCAACGAACATATAGTTCATTATGAAAAAGGCAATATATACAACATCACAGTCTCAAGTTCTCGGGTGCCTTAAATATTTCACCCATACAAACTTCTCGGCTGTTTTCACGAATCGTGCAAAAAGACTTTTATTTTCCTTGTAAAATAAAGCTGAGGGCATGGAAAGAAAATCTTGTCAAATTCTTGTTAATCTAGAAGCTACAGTGATCTGATCTGACTTAAATATTGGGTGACGTTTACACTGAGAGACAAAAAAAAAAAGAAAGAAAAACTTGGCGCATATGAACACGTTTTTCATTTAAGCGCAGACGTCGACTTGTATTTATGGAAATTTATGAATAAAAAAATAGTTTGGTCTTTATCACACAAATCCTCGTTTCTTTGTAGTGATAAAGTATGAACTGAGCGGCAGATAACTCGATACACTACGCAATGCATTTTATAACAGTTATTAACAGTTCCTAGTTTTTTCTCCTTTTTTGCGCAAATACCCACTTAATGACAGGGGTTGACTAACAAGCATAGGTGGGCCTTCTTATGTTGGGATGACGCGGCGTGAGCACTGCTTCTTTACGAAGCGAGCATCGCACCTGTAGGGTGAGCAATACACCTACAGAGAGTGAGCACTGCTTCTATATGGAGTGAGCAATACATCTACACATAGTGAGCACTGCACCTACACATAGTGAGCACTGCACCTATACAGAGTGAGCGCTGCACCTATCCAGAGTGAGCACTGCTTCTATACAGAGTGAGCACTGCACCTTTATAAAGTGAGCACTGCACCTATACAGAGTGAGCGCTGCACCTATACGGCGTGAGCACTGCCCATACACGGAGTGAGCACTGCCCCTACATGGAGTGAGCACTGCACCCATACAGAGTGAGCACTGCACCTATACGGAGTGAGCACTGCACCCATACAGAGTGAGCACTGCCCCTATACGGAGTGAGCACTGCACCCATACAGAGTGAGCACTGCAGCTATACGGAGTGAGCACTGCACCCATACAAGGTGAGCACTGCACCTATACAGAGTGAGCGCTGCACCTATGTTGAGTGAGCACTGCCCCTATACGGAGTGAGCACTGCATCCATACAGAGTGAGCACTGCAGCATACGGAGTGAGCAATACACCAACACAGAGTGAGCACTGCACCTTACTAAATACACTGGACTATATACATATAAGGCGTGCTAATATTGACACACAAAATGTCGACAGATTAAAGGCCTTTTTTAAAACTTAAACCCTCTACTTAAAATTTGACAATGTGAGCCTTATGTCAACATCGTATGCATCGTTGACAGGTCTTGAAATAGGAATTCAAAAGCATGGGGGGTTGTTTTCTACATAGACGGCTCGATTTGAAAATCTTCTAGCAACAAATGTCATAATTTAGACGCACCTTCAAGCGTATTATTTCAAGTACTTTGTGGCGGTGTGCCCACAAACTCGTACGACGCTTTTTTTTCCTTTCAGTGAAAAGGCAGTTGGGGCATTTTTACTTCAAAACACGGGACAAAATGCTTGCACAGTAGGCACACAATAGGTTAGCATTTACTGTCCATTTGAAACGAAAACAGACTTTCTCAATGGAAGCAATTAACAGCCTTCAGATAATGTTGTTTTTTTTTTATTTTTGCTATGGAGTGAGTGAGCGAGGCCATTTTATGCTTAACATACCACAATCAAACAAGATCACACGTCATCTCTCTCATTTAAGAAAAAAAAAATAAAACACAATTTTAATGTGAGTGAAAAAAACGCGAGACTGGGTGAAATTTTTACATTTTGAAGACCCAAGTATTTCCACTGCTGTGAAAATATAACACTAATAATTTTCAAATGTAATTTAAACCAGTTGCCTCGTTTCGTTTTGTTGCACAGTCATAAACTTATTTATAAGGCCATAAAGTCGCTAAAAATGCAGCCGAGGCTTTTTTTCTCCCCCTAAGCATGCTTCAAAAAAACGCCATAAATCATCCAACGCCATGTCGTTGTTAACAGTGAAACCGTTGATTTCCTGACTACACCTCACAACACCTGCGGATTGTTTTACCGTACACTCCTTGAACCCACGAAACTAGCGTGAACATTTCCACTTCTATTGTTTTTATTTTATTTTATTTTTTTTTTTTGAGTGTATATTTTTTATTTTTACCAATATTATTATTTTCCCTCTTCGCTTTTTTTTTTTAAATGAAATACTTGTGCCTTGTGTGAAGAAGTTTTCGTTCAGTTTCTTTTTAACCCAGCCCCCTCCCTCTCCCCTCCCCCAACTACCTCACCCTTCCTCTACACACAATATGCTCCTAGGAAAAAAATTAGAAGCAAAAGCCATTACCCCTACAAATGCAGCGGCCAACAACATTAGTTAATTTAGATGAACCAGAAGTTACGTGCTGTTATTATGTGCACTGGTTGTCAGTGCTTTATTTAAAAGCGGATGTTATATTCATGACTGCATTCTGTGGTTCTGAGAAAAAAAAAACCGAGATTTCTGCGCTGCATTGATAAAATATTTCAGTCATAGAAAACACGATCTTTTAATTTGATTCGATCGCCGAAACGGAGAATTAAGGTTGGTGGTCTAGCGGAGTTATAACCGGGCTACACGAAAGCATTGCCTTGTGTGTGTGGGGGGGGGGGGGGGGGTTGACGGGAAGGGGGGAGATGGGGGACTCCGGTTACATCACGTAAATGTTTCCAACAGTACATTTATAAAATTTGGAAAACATCAATAGAAACGGAGAAAAACAGTGTCTTTATTTGGGGGTAAAGGATGTATATCTACAAAAAAAAATTGTAACTGTGTAAGGTGCCTGGAATCAAACCCTAGCTTATGGCACTTTACAGAAATAAAAACAAGATTAAGTTTGCAACATTAAGAAATAATAAGCATATCAATAACACTAATTTTAACACAGTAAAATCACGCAAATTAACGAATAACCTCTCACAAAATAGACTAGAGCAGTGTGCATAGCCCACATATTCCCCACAGGCCCCCCATCAGTTTAACACGGCCATCAATAGTCAATCAAGAGCTGAAATTTTCTAAGTCCAGTTAGTGCATTTTCCTCGGACGAACCTGGCCCATTTACAGTACCCACCTGTATTTGTTCCCATAGAAGCCACGTAAAAAGTTTCATTAAAATCCTTGCAGCATTTTTAAGTTATCGTGTTAACAAGCTGTTGATGAAAGACCGACAGACCACCCGACAGACTGACACACGGTCGATCGCATATATCCCCCCTCTCTGTGGGGAATAAATAAATAATTAAAAACATACCCTGTTGAGGTACTCGACCTTGACCTGATGCCATCTGCCATCACTGACCCCTCCATCGACCTCTGCCGTGACATTGTGGACCTCTGACCCGAGGCTGAACGAGAACTGTACTTGGCCGCCGACGATCTCCAAGGCCACGAAGTCGTGCTTCTCATTGTAACGCCCGTTATAGAAGAGAAGCGCATTCGTGTCACGCGTCGCAAATCTTGAGAAAATGAGAACAGACAAAAAAGATGAACAGTCACTCCCCGATGACACGGAATTTGTTGGGTGGGAGATCACGTGACGTATTCACACAAGTTACCAAATGCCGTTAATTACTCCATTAGTTCACTGAATTTTCGAATGTTAATTAATATATCTGACCTGTTTCACAAGAAGAGATGTCTATACATAGATTTTCGCTGAGGTGAACAACAGACATGCACCGTTAACTTTTGTGACTACGACAGACACTGCACCGATAACTTTTGTGACTACGACAGACACTGCACCGATAACTTTTGTGACTACGACAGACACTGCACCGATAACTTTTGTGACTACGACAGACACTGCACCGATAACTTTTGTGACTACGACAGACACTGCACCGATAACTTTTGTGACTACGACAGACACTGCACCGATAACTTTTGTGACAACGACAGACACTGCACCGATAACTTTTGTGACAACGACAGACACTGCACCGATAACTTTTGTGACTACGACAGACACTGCACGGTTAATTTTTGTGACTACGACAGACACTGCACCGATAACTTTTGTGACTACGACAGACACTGCACCTTTAACTTTTGTGACTATAACAAAAACTGCAGAGGTTAATTTTTGTGACTACTGCAGACACTCCATCGTTAACTTTTGTGACTACGACAGACACTGCACCGTTAACTTTGTGACCACGGCAGCAGGGCTTTGTCGCTAATAGCGTGTCGCTCAACATACAGCTCTGTGATTCGATTATTGCGAAATGTAGATCGTAAGGAACGGTATTAGTGATTCAAATTTTCGCATCGTAAATATTCAGTAGGGGCCCTTTTCTGTCTTGCTGTCTCGCATCTTGAATCCAGACAAAAAGAATTGCTGTGCTCAAAAATCAAATAAAGAAATTGGGTGATTTCAAGAGCAAACCCATTAATAACGAAAGAATTGGGGCTTCTGTTTCATAGTAATTACTGTAATTAAATTTACATATAAAAAGTTAATTTGTTGTTTTAAAATGTGACTTTCTAATTAATTTTCAACATAAATATCACTACCACAAGAACGACATACTGTTAAAATTTTTAAAAACATTTTCAAAATAGGCTGAAATTTTAGACTTGAAACAATTACATTTGTTACGTGAAGAATGAAAACACCATCCTTTTTATAAGGCTTCCAGTTTTAGTATTCATTAAAAACTTCATATTCTGAAAATGATTGATTAGAAACACACTGAACAGTATTAATAGAAGAGTGTTTTACCATTTGAAGGCATTGAAATGCCAAACAATGCATCATTATATATCATGTCTCTTTGCTGTAACTTGCAAATTAACTTACTGGAATTGACAATAATACCAAGCATTAACTGCATTTAATCAAGATGGATACCGCATCCTTTTGCGTCGATCTGCAGCCCTTCTCTAACTAGTCTTTATGTTTTACGACATTGCCACACCCCGAAAAAAATACTTGTGATAAAAAAATTCTACAAAATATGGCCTACTTTATAACAATATCGGTTTCAAGTTTTTCGATGAAAATCTCTGCTAAACACTGATCCTTCACACCAAAGAAATTGTAGTGTTTATTAGCAGATAACTTCTTTTCATGATGTTATTTTTTCTAACACCAAAGACGAATAGTCATTACAGTGTGACGTGTGAGAGCAATGGAGTACGGTCGCAGCACTCGACTGGTCGTTCTAACCCTGCCCACGCACGGTCACAGCACCCGACTGGTCGTTCTAACCCTGCCCACGCACGGTCGCAGCACCCGAATGGTCGTTCTAACCCTGCCCACGTACGGTCGCAGCACCCGAATGGTCGTTCTAACCCTGCCCACGTACGGTCGCAGCACCCGAATGGTCGTTCTAACCCTGCCCACGTACGGTCGCAGTACCCGACTGGTCGTTCTAACCCTGCCCACGTACGGTCGCAGCACCCGAATGGTCGTTCTAACCCTGCCCACGCACGGTCGCAGCACCCGACTGGTCGTTCTAACCCTGCCCACGTACGGTCGCAGCACCCGAATGGTCGTTCTAACCCTGCCCACGTACGGTCGCAGCACCCGAATGGTCGTTCTAACCCTGCCCACGTACGGTCGCAGCACCCGAATGGTCGTTCTAACCCTGCCCACGTACGGTCGCAGTACCCGACTGGTCGTTCTAACCCTGCCCACGTACGGTCGCAGCACCCGAATGGTCGTTCTAACCCTGCCCACGTACGGTCGCAGCACCCGAATGGTCGTTCTAACCCTGCCCACGTACGGTCGCAGTACCCGACTGGTCGTTCTAACCCTGCCCACGTACGGTCGCAGCACCCGAATGGTCGTTCTAACCCTGCCCACGTACGGTCGCAGCACCCGAATGGTCGTTCTAACCCTGCCCACGTACGGTCGCAGCACCCGAATGGTCGTTCTAACCCTGCCCACGTACGGTCGCAGTACCCGACTGGTCGTTCTAACCCTGCCCACGTACGGTCGCAGCACCCGAATGGTCGTTCTAACCCTGCCCACGTACGGTCGCAGTACCCAACTGGTCGTTCTAACCCTGCCCACGCACGGTCGCAGCACCCGAATGGTCGTTCTAACCCTGCCCACGTACGGTCGCAGCACCCGAATGGTCGTTCTAACTCTGCCCACGTACGGTCGCAGCACCCGAATGGTCGTTCTAACCCTGCCCACGTACGGTCGCAGCACCCGAATGGTCGTTCTAACCCTGCCCACGCACGGTCGCAGCACTCGACTGGTCGTTCTAACCCTGCCCACGTACGGTCGCAGTACCCGACTGGTCGTTCTAACCCTGCCCATTCGGGGATCTATTGTGCGCTGTAGCTATATTTAGTCACAAGTAAATAGTCGCGTTTTTTTCTCTCTCCAGGCATACAAACATGAAACACTGAGGATAGAATAGACATGATTATCTTTCAAAGCAGCTTGCCATCATACACACAACGACCAAGCAGTATTTGCCTCAACAACAAAGAAACTAACGTCACAGGAGTAACATTCACTTGACACACCGATATCAATTTCGCATCCCTTTTGCCCGTGAAATTGTTTTGTTTTTCTTCATAAAAAAACGGAACAAAAACAGTGGGTCTTCGTTGCCATAGAAGGGGCCAACGCTGTGTTCTCTTCTTCTTTTTCTTCTAATTTCGTCCGCCAGGTCGCATTTAAGGTGGCTTTTTTTTACGGCATGCACTTCATCTCGTGCGCCACCGGGCTTTGTTTTACAATGCTGGGGATATTGATTCATGCCCCACACCCGACGCTCAGGGATAATTCACAGATCACCGGGCTTGCTCTCTCTCTCTCTTTACAGCCATACACCGTGCGGCACCGAGGCATCGTATAAAAATCTCCATATCATTCTGTATGCAAAAGACGACAACCCCATTACACCAAAACCACGTTAGGGCGACACATCGCATATTCTGTTCCTTCGTGTGAAGTTCCCCAGTGCTGTTACAGTAATATCCTGTTCTCCAGTACAGTACTAGTACAGTGTTGTTCTCCAGTACACTGCTGTTCCCCAGTACAGTACTGTTACAGTACAGCGCTGTTACAGTACACTGCTGTTCCCCAGTACAGTACTGTTACAGTACAATGCTGTTCCCCAGTACAGTACTGTTACAGTACAGCGCTGTTACAGTACACTGCTGTTCCCCAGTACAGTACTGTTACAGTACAGTGCTGTTACAGTAAACTGCTGTTCCCCACCACAGTGCTGTTACAGTACAGTGGTGTTCCCCAGTACAGTACTGTTACAGTACAGTGCTGTTGCAGTACACTGCTGTTCCCCAGTACAGTGCTGTTACAGTACACTGCTGTTCCCCAGTACAGTACTGTTACAGTACAGTGCTGTTACAGTACAGTGCTGTTACAGTACACTGCTGTTCCCCAGTACAGTACTGTTACAGTACAATGCTGTTCCCCAGTACAGTACTGTTACAGTACAGCGCTGTTACAGTACACTGCTGTTCCCCAGTACAGTACTGTTACAGTACAGTGCTGTTGCAGTACACTGCTGTTCCCCAGTACAGTGCTGTTACAGTACAGTGCTGTTACAGTACACTGCTGTTCCCCAGTACAGTACTGTTACAGTACAGTGCTGTTACAGTACACTGCTGTTCCCCAGTACAGTACTGTTACAGTACAGTGCTGTTACAGTACACTGCTGTTCCCCAGTACAGTACTGTTACAGTACAGTGCTGTTACAGTAAACTGCTGTTCCCCGCCACAGTGCTGTTACAGTACACTGCTGTTCCCCAGTACAGTACTGTTACAGTACAGTGCTGTTGCAGTACACTGCTGTTCCCCAGTACAGTGCTGTTACAGTACACTGCTGTTCCCCAGTACAGTACTGTTACAGTACAGTGCTGTTACAGTACAGTGCTGTTACAGTACACTGCTGTTCCCCAGTACAGTACTGTTGCAGTACACTGCTGTTCCCCAGTACAGTGCTGTTACAGTACACTGCTGTTCCCCAGTACAGTACTGTTACAGTACAGTGCTGTTACAGTACAGTGCTGTTACAGTACACTGCTGTTCCCCAGTACAGTACTGTTACAGTACAGTGCTGTTACAGTAAACTGCTGTTCCCCGCCACAGTGCTGTTACAGTACACTGCTGTTCCCCAGTACAGTACTGTTACAGTACAGTGCTGTTGCAGTACACTGCTGTTCCCCAGTACAGTGCTGTTACAGTACACTGCTGTTCCCCAGTACAGTACTGTTACAGTACAGTGCTGTTACAGTACACTGCTGTTCCCCAGTACAGTACTGTTACAGTACAATGCTGTTCCCCAGTACAGTACTGTTACAGTACAGCGCTGTTACAGTACACTGCTGTTCCCCAGTACAGTACTGTTACCCAGTACAGAGCCGTTCCCAAGTATAGTGCTGTTACGGCAGAGCACCAATTTTAACGACAGTTCACTGGTCCCGGGAACGCCACAATAACACAATCATCCTTCACTTCAGTTACTTGGTATCGTGTTTGGAGAAAACGCGTTTACAGGCGCACATGCGGAGTCACTACCAAAAATATTCCTTGTTTTTTTTTTCTTCTTTTCCCCCCTGGCTGACTTCCGGGTTCGCACTAAAGCGGTGACGTTACCTCCATAAGTCTCACTCAGTGCGCTCAGAAAGTACGGCTTTTACCAGGAATTCACTTAGCATGAAGATAAATCGTTCGGTTTTGCTCTGGAAGGCAAATGCCACCTATAAGGATGGCTGAATTACCCGGAAACGAGCTCCATTACAACACTGCGATCGCCTCTTTTTTTGCCCATTACAGGGGCAAACGGACAGAACAACATCGCCATAAATCACGCCCAGTAGTGAACTGGGTGTATAACTCTCGGGTGGAGTTACATTTGCTAAGCGAATATTCCCCCCCCCCCCAAAAAAAAAAAATAATAAATAAATAAAAATGATTCAAAATGTATTTCAATCTGAATTCTTAAATTCAAACGTTGGTGCTACAAAGTCGCAGAACAATAGTATTTGGTGTGACGATGTAACAATTTACTGGGCTGCTTTTGTATTTTCATAAAGAGGGTGGCCTCCGTTCTCCCGTTCATACCTCAGTGTTTGAGCAAGGCAGTGCAACAGGAAACCCGATACCGCCGCACGCTTGATGTATGATGTATGATCCCGCAAAAAAAAGTCAAAGTCAGGCGCAAAACAAAGCGAATGATAGGCAAATAATAATCACAATTAATCAATATCTCCGCAGGCACATAATCGTAACAGGAAGTGCCTAGTCTTGCACGGGTGACAGAGAGGAAACATTCCGCTTGATGGATCCACCGACGAGGTTCCGCCACCAGCCTCGTGACATGTCCCTCAGCCAAGCGACGTCAACAGCACTGCACAGTGTCACAGCAAGAACTCGCATAGTGTCACAGCAAGAACTCGCACAGTGTCACAGCAAGAACTCGCGCAGTGTCACAGCAAGAACTCGCGCAGTGTCACAGCAAGAACTCGCGCAGTGTCACAGCACTAACTCGTACACGGTGTAACAGCACTAACTCGTACACGGCGTAACAGCACTAACTCGTACACGGCGTAACAGCGCTAACTCGTACACGGTGTAACAGCACTAACTCGTACACGGTGTAACAGCACTAACTCGTACACGGCGTAACAGCGCTAACTCGTACACGGTGTAACAGCGCTAACTCGTACACGGTGTAACAGCACCAACTCGTACACGGTCTAAAAGCACCAACTCGTACACGGTGTAACAGCGCTAACTCGTACAGGTGTAACAGCACCAACTCGTACACGGTGTAACAGCACTAACTCGTACACGGTGTAAAAGCACTAACTCGTACACGGTGTAACTACTGACAGGTCAACAGTGTAACTGCACTGACAGATCAGCGTGTAACAATACTGACAGGTCAACAGGGCTTAACTGTACTGACAGGTCAACAGAGAGTAACTGTACTGACAGGTCAACAGTGTAACTGTACTGACAGATCAACAGAGTGTAACTGTACTGACGGGTCAACAGAGTGTAACCGTACTGAGAGGTCAACAGCGTGTAACTATACTGACAGGTCAACAGAGTGTAACTGTACTGACAGGTCAACAGCGTGTAACTGTACTGACGGGTCAACAGCGTGTAACTGTATTGACAGGTCAACAGAGTGTAACTGTACTGACAGGTCAACAGCGTGTAACTGTACTGACAGGTCAACAGAGTGTAACTGTACTGACAGGTAAACAGAGTGTAACTGTACTGACGGGTCAACAGAGTGTAACTACTGACAGGTCAACAGAGTGTAACTGTACTGACAGGTCAACAGCGTGTAACTGTACTGACAGGTCAACAGCGTGTAACTGTACTGACAGGTCAACAGCGTGTAACTGTACTGACAGGTCAACAGCGTGTAACTGTACTGACAGGTCAACAGAGTGTAACTGTACTGACAGGTCAACAGCGTGTAACTGTATTGACAGGTCAACAGCGTGTAACTGTATTGACAGGTCAACAGAGTGTAACTGTACTGACAGGTCAACAGAGTGTAACTGTACTGACGGGTCAACAGCGTGTAACTGTATTGACAGGTCAACAGAGTGTAACTGTACTGACGGGTCAACAGCGTGTAACTGTATTGACAGGTCAACAGAGTGTAACTGTACTGACAGGTCAACAGAGTGTAACTGTACTGACGGGTCAACAGCGTGTAACTGTATTGACAGGTCAACAGAGTGTAACTGTACTGACAGGTCAACAGAGTGTAACTGTACTGACGCTTTGCTTGTGGGAAACATAAAGCACCTCACATAAAACTGTCTCTAAAAGCTTCCTGCTAACGACGCCTGGGAACGTATCTCAGTCAGCCCTGCCGTGGTCTTCATCCATGTGTAAAGTTGTGGTTAGTATATCAAACATCGTACGCATAAGCAGAACGAAGAAGATCTGTAGCACACACAGATCAGTAGAAGTAGTCGTGGCCGAGCGAAGTACTTCGGATAAACCAAGATTCGTTCTTCAGCTGAGCCAGTACTTTTTATGACAATGGAAGACGTCGCTCCGGCTTCTCTGACACACGAGGCTCGATAAGTAGGACCAACTGTAGATCTAAGCGGGACCCACTGTAGATCTAAGCGGGACCCACTGTAGATCTAAGCGGGACCTACTGTAGATCTAAGCGGGGACCCACTGTAGATCTAAGCGGGGACCCACTGTAGATCTAAGCGGGGACCCACTGTAGATCTTAGCGTGGACCCACTGTAGATCTAAGCGAGAAAAAGGTAAATCTAAGCGGGGACCCACTGTAGATCTAAGCGGGAACCACTATAGATCTAAGCGGGGACCCACTGTAGATCTAAGCGTGGACCTACTGTAGATCTAAGCGGGACCCACTGTAGATCTAAACGGGGACCCACTGTAGATCTAAGCGGGACCCACTTTAGATCTAAGCGGGGACCCACTGTGGATAGAATTTAACAGAGTCATGCTAGATCAGAGAATTTCTATTAGTTTAAGCGATATATCGTTGAACTTGCAATAATAATGCAAATATTAGGACCATGAAATAGATGAGTCAAAGCGGCGTCGGTGTCACTGGCTTTCGTTCTATTTTGAAAAAAAAAAGAACCAATCCCACATCTGACCTGTTACACCGTATAACATCAGAAAAATGAGGGTCCGAATTTGTTACTTTTGTTCGAAATCACACGTCGGACACAGCACGGTAATTTTACGTTAACTTCAAAGACATTATGAAAGAACGAAATAACATAGGATATGACAGGCTCATCACCATAAAATCTTGACATGGGGCAGGGAGGGGGGCGAGGGGGGGGGGGGGGTGCGTATGAATTTGTTTTCAAACTGACCACACAAATTCAAGGCCATATCCTTCTCCGTAGCTTGCAAAAATATCCGAAATCATCATCTATTTTTCTCAACACCTGCTTCGATTGGTTTTGTCACCCATTACATTAAGTGTTTACCCGTGAACAAAAACACTTATTCCTTTCTTCTCAGTGTTCTTTTGAAAAAAAAAGAAGAAAGCCACTTAAAACATAATTTTCTTAAAGAATAAGCACTCTTGCAATTTTGCAGCAATTACAGTGTTTTGTAAATCTTTAACACCTAATGGCATATAATTGGCATTAGTCGACATAAATATTGGTCCAATTTAGTTTGTATTTGAAACGCGATCTCTTTTCTAACGACAGTTCTGTAAAGAAAACATACAGCGTAGACAATGTCGTCTGCTGACGCCTTGGAATATTAATTTCCGGTGAAGACCCGTCCTGAAATGTACCAGAGATGTTTCTCGCTGAATCAGGGTATCACTTTGTATGTATTTTTGACAGCGCTGCCGGTCTTGCGAATTCCAAGCCCCTCTCCTCCTACCCCACATCAAATTGGGCTTCCGCAATAGCGTGGGGGCAGTTTCGATAACTGGGGGTTGAGGGAAGGGGGTAGAGTAGCTCCGGTTTTACGTTTAATACCGAGAAATTCCAGCATTTGCGGACTGCACTTAAACCTTGATCCCCAAGGGTCCATTTTAAATTTATTGGACAACAGCCATGCCACTGGCTATGTTTTCATCCTTGCCAAACATGCCCTAACATTTCGCCGCCCCCCCCCCCCCCCCCACCCTATAACCCTAATCTTACAACTGGAGACTACTTTGTAGAGATCTGCGTGTGGTAAAGCAAAGGAAATTTGGACTATCGTTTATCAGTTGACAGAACCGTTAATACATTACACGGTTTATCGCATCGAAACAAATTGCTGTAACTTCTGTGCAAGACAACAACCTGTGCACGAATGCAATTAACCTCTTTCATGTGTTTCGTGCATGCAAATGTAATTATGTGTCTGTAATTCTAGATTACTGGCATTTGAAAACTCGTGTAGTGTTTTGGCATGATTGGATTTCCAGCAGAGTACGACACACGGACAGGCCTATCAAATGCTTCTGTGCATGTTTCGGCTTTCACCAGCCCCCTTCTCCCCCTCCCCATCCCCTACCCCCACTTTTCTCTTGTTTTTCCTCCCTTTACCTTTTCCTTTTTTCTATGACTGGTGCATTTTGGGATTGGAAATGTCTGTTTAGCGTGTATGGCATTTAGTAAATGGCGTTTAGAAGGAAGCACTCCTCCCCCACCCCCTCCTACCCCACCCCACCCCACCCGTCCTGTCAAGGGCTATGTGTGAGCGAGCACGGATACAACCCCACCCCCTCCCCCCCCGCTCCTATCAAGGGCTATGTGAGAGCGAGCACGGATACAACCCCACCCCCTCCTCCCCCCGTCCTATCAAGGACTAGGTGTGAGCGAGCACGGATACAACCCCAGCCCCTCCCCCCCCCCCCCCGCTCCTATCAAGGACTAGGTGTGAGCCAGCACGGATACAACTCTTGTTTAGTTTCTTTATATCTCCTGCTTCATACTGGACCGTGTCAGGCTGTAACTAACCCATTGTTTACACATTCCAGGTATGAACAGTTTCTTTTTTGGCAAAAAAGAAGCGCAACCATGTTTTGCTAATATTGGTTGCCTGTTGTCCAAATATGTTTTCAGCGTTG
The DNA here is from genome assembly GCA_949752745.1 of Protula sp. h YS-2021. Lineage (NCBI taxonomy): Eukaryota > Metazoa > Annelida > Polychaeta > Sabellida > Serpulidae > Protula > Protula sp. h YS-2021. The sequence continues at coordinate 12,950,915 of OX457027.1, read as the reverse complement.
TTCAAACGGCAGTTTCCATGCCAACGGTATGACGTCACAATTGCCTTTTCTCTGCAGCCCCTTTGTATTGTCTAACACCGTGTACGACACAGAACTGAACAATACGAAAAGCTGAACTTATTGTCACTTTATTGGGGCGCTTCAGAACTGCGCAGTCAAGCTGCAAAGCAAAACAAATGCACCTTTGTTTTTCAGATGCTAATCTTTTAATGGAAAAAGACGTCGCATTTCTCATGTTATGCCAGAACACTCGGGTGACTTTTTGTCAAATAATAATTCGGTTACTTTGTTTAAGAGTCGTTCAAAAAAAAAAAACAAAAAAAAAAAAACACGAGAATAGTTACAAATGAAATATGTGGCCTTTTTCACATTTTTGTTTTTATCTCTTTCTCTTTTCCCCCTTTTTTTAACTTTTAATTTATGTTTTACACATATTTCGTCAAACCGTCCGACAAAACACACAGCTTAGTGTCAGAAGTCAATCACTGTTGTGCAGACGTGGTCTGGAGGCGCCACAAAATTGCTGACATCGTGTCAAACTGTGGTTACATTAAAACTGAAATGCGGGTTAATGTTTCATATTTTTTATCATTTGCGCTGATTGATGCCATTATGGGATAAATTGCAATGATTGTTTTTTTTTCACTTCCACTTTTTTGGCTAAAGCTATTAACCATGGGTTCAGTTTAATGTTTGGGTTTTAAGGATCTTGCAACCAAGTAATGATAGCTCTGGTTTAGTTTTGCTCATTATTTTTTTCTTTGTTTTGTGGGGAGGGTGGGCGGGGGGGGGGGGGGGTGGGCAGAGTGGTAAAGTAAACTGTTGCCTTCTAATTTCAAAATCGTAGAAACATCTAGTGAACTGGCTGTCTGAATATGTGCTGACAGTGGTCACTAACGCTAGCTGCTACGGCCGGTCACTAACACTAGTCCCTAACACTGGTCACTAACGCTAGTTGCTAACGCCGGTTACAAAACGCTGGTCAGTAACACTAGTCACTAATGCCGGTCAGTAACGTCAGTCACGGCCGGTCACTAACAAGTCACTAACGCTAGTCCTTTACACTGGTCACTAACATTGGTCAGTAACGCCGGTCACCTACCCTAGTCACTAACCCTACATTCGACTGCACTTACATGACAGAAATCGTTTTCCATCCTCACACGTTTGCGTCACACACACAGCCACATTCACACACACAAACCCACACACACACAGGGAGAGAGAGACAGAGAGAGAGAGAGAGAGAGAGAGAGAGAGAGAGAGAGAGAGAGAGAGAGAGGAGAGAGGAGAGAGAGAGAGAGAGAGAGAGAGAGAGAGAGAGAGAGAGAGAGAGAGAGACAGACAGACAGACAGACAGAGACAGAGAGAGAGAGAGGGAGAGAGAGAGAGAGAGAGAGAGAGAGAGAGAGAGAGAGAGAGACAGAGAGAGAGAGAGAGAGAGAGACAGAGAGACAGAGACAGAGAGTGAGAGAGAGAGAGAGAGAGTGAGAGAGAGAGAGAGAGCGAGAGCCACTTACGACAAGCTGACGGTGAAGCGATGCCTCGTCTTGAGCGACGGAAAGAGCAGGAAGTTGCCGTGCCTAAAGCTGCGCGTGCGCAGCTCGCAGAAGCGCGTGTGATGCGGCATGTCCGCGCAGTCTTCGCACTGCTGGCTTCCCGCGCCCGCCGCGCGTTCTGCGCACACCTCGCAGCGGAAACCGCCCCGGATGAGTGGCGTGCAGACGGACGGACTCTTGCAGACGCCGCTGGGGCAGTCCTGGCGTTTCTCCATGTCGATGTCACACTGCGGCCCTGTGCAACACATCAATCAATGAGTACCACCAACCCCTTCATCAATAAGCAACCATTGAGAGCACAGCCCCCAATCGGAAAGGGCGATGACTGTGGCACTGTGAATATAGTATGAAACGATTTGGTTCAGTCTGGTGGGGACTCCGGTCGGGACGGCAACTTAAACCAAAGCCGACCTTGGGATATGGTGTCCAAAAGCAACCGATGTGTAAAATTTCAAAGTGTCACAGTGACCTTGACCTTTGACGCAAGGTCACTCAAAGGTAATCAGGTCACGACCTTCTCCACACAAGCCACATACCATCTTTGGTTGAAACCCGTAACCGAATTTAAGATATCGCGTCCACAAGAAAAGTTTTACACACTTTACAATCAAGGTAAAAAATTTAAAAAATTCGCCAAAAAATCAAATTTTTAACGAACCACCAAAAAACTGGCGTGCATCAAGCTACGACTATGCGGGTGAGTTCTGTAAACTATCAGACCAAATGGCCTACAAATTTAAAAGGAATGAGTGGAAACGGACGGACAGACAGACGGACAGAACCCAATCCATTAGCCCCCCTCCGGGGCATAAGGCACCGGTTGGGGGCTAATTATTGCATAGACAATTGCCTCAGTAAGCTATGCCACCTACGCCACATTTATATTTTAGAACCCCCTCCCCCTCCCCCCGCTCTTCTTTCCCAGCCACACCGTGTTTAAATTTAAGGATGCACTCTGGCCCTGACCCTTCCAGATAAGTGTTTAACTTTGAAGACCCCCATTTCCAGCTACTCTGTATTTAAATCTGAGGACTCCCTCAACCCTTCCTCCGTCTAATACTTCAAGTAACTGAGAACTCGGCCTCTTTTGAGCGGTTTTTGTTGGTGTTTTTTGGAGGCTTAGACTGGCAGTGCGAACAACGCCAATCTTTTACACCATCAAACTATTTTTTTTTTAAACTAAAAAATATATAAAAGCAATTTGCACGTTTTGGTTTACATCAAAATGGAGCAATTTTAGATAAATGATCAATTAAAAGAATTTATATTCAAACGTTGCTCTATTAATGATGACATAGCCGTCAACACGTTGCCATAACGTACAATTTGCTATGACGGATGTGCCGAAAATCAAATCTTAAAAAGAGGTATCTTTAAATCCACTTCAGGACAGTACACACGGTAAAATCTCCGTTATGGACACTTCTCTCAGAAGAACAAACTCTTATAGCGGAACATACCGTCTTGTCAAGGAACAGCCTTTAATAGCGGAACATACCTTATCGTTGAGGAACACCTCTAAAAGCGGAACATGCCTTCTCGTTAAGGAACAACCTCTAATAGCGGAACATACCTTCTCGTTGAGGAACAACCTCTAATAGCGGAACATACCTTCTCGTTGAGGAACAACTTCTAATAGCGGAACATACCTTCTCGTTGAGGAACAACCTCTAATAGCGGAACATACCTTCTCGTTGAGGAACAACCTCTAATAGCGGAACATACCTTCTCGTTGAGGAACAACCTCTAATAGCGGAACATACCTTCTCGTTGAGGAACAACCTCTAATAGCGGAACATACCTTCTCGTTGAGGAACAACCTCTAATAGCGGAACATACCTTCTCGTTGAGGAACAACTTCTAATATCGAAATGTACCTTCTGGCCCCATTTCCTAAAACTTGCTCTGTAATTTCCCTCTATTTTAGGGAACACCTCTATACAATGAACATTCCTCCCAGTCCCAAACACGTTCCTTATACGGAGGTTTGACTGCACTTTATTTGTTACCACAGGATGCATGGGAGGGGGCATGGAAGAGGGAGGGGGGAGGGGGAGGGGAGGAGAAAGGGGGTTGCTCCTTTCACCGGTTCCAGAATTCAGAGCGTCCGTATTCTGTGTTGTAGTGAACCAAACACCTTAAAGTTCACGAGTCTTGTTTTGTGTAGCAACAAATCTATTTACTGGAATCAATAGGCGTTAAAATAACTGAACTTAATTAGCCGATACTGCTGATCCTGATGCTCCCTACTTCCTTACACATCTTGTGTTAATTACCGTAACACAACATAACACAGTAGTTTAAGTTGAAAAGTTACACGTTTAAACGCCCTAATGAAACTTTTTGTTTACTGCGATTAAGGAAAGATAATGCAACCGACTGCCCAGCAGACAGACAAAACAGTGTATTATTTAAAATAAGAATTTATGAAGCAAATAAGAAATCAGATATTTTTTGTCATGGGTGAACTAACGCATTTTACGACTACGGTAGTCTATTCCGGAATAGACTACGGAATTTAAAAGTTCTCTGGAATAGAACGTTTTAAATTTTTCATACATATTACATTGTAGCATATACTACTTACAGGTTTTATAATCTTTAAATTTAAAATTACACAAAAACGTTACATTTAAAAGGATTTGAAGGTCGGTAATCTATTCCGGAATAGACTACAGTAGTCGTAAAATGCGTTAGTTCACCCATGACAAAAAATATCTGATTTCTTATTTGCTTCATAAATTCTTATTTTAAATCATACACTGTTACAAACAGACGGACAGCCATAGTAACACGGCAATCCTAAATACGAAATTATCAAAATCGAACCAGACAAAAGTGAGCAAATACACAGAGCAAGTGACGAGAACTCTCTGGATGGTGGAATGGGAAGGAACAACAGAAGATGGATCAGAAGCGAAAGGTGACGAGAGCGACCCCCACAGGAACCACAACAGGCGATACAGCTCAGCATTAATTCCGCGCCTAACTCTTTCCCTGAGGACAGGCCTACCACAGGCGATACAGCTCAGCACTAATGCCGCGCCTGACTCTTTCCCTGAGGACAGGAAGTAAGCACCTTCATGGATCCCCGCCACTCATACGTGTCATGAAGCACCATGAAAACAGAACCAGTCATTTTGTTTATAATGAAGGACACCTGAGAACCAGTAACGGAAAACGCAGTAAATGTAATCTTTTTTTGCGCAAATCCTGTCGGTTTCGGGTGTCGACGCGCAAGAAGTCAGTGACATGCGTTGTTCATTTTAATGCGAACAATCTTCCAGGCTGTCTTTAGTAGAAACATATAAATTTTCCTTTCATCAACAAAGAAAACCTGAAGTAGAAGGAGGCTGTGTAAAAATTCACGCCAAAGTTCAGTTTGCTGAAAATAGATCTTCCGTTTTTTTTATTATTATTAGTGTAATTTCAGCACAACCAATCTCTTGTTTCTACAGATACTATTCACATGCAATTTCAAAAGCTTAAGAAAACGGGTCAATACCAGGTTGAATTTGCTGAATTATATTGTTCAAAGGGGGGCTCTATGGCGGAGTCTATCTATGGCTTTTATCACTTCGGCAAACATAATTTCGTTCGTTCAATTTAAAGACTAAAGAGCTTGGAAATGTCGAGATTATAGACACCTAAGACTTTGCTTGCAGCTGCGTGAGCTGTCCTTTTTTTAACGAAGGACACGTGACGTCGCTGGATCAAACAAACTCCAGACAGAACAAGCACCGCACGACGACCACCTGTTCTCCCGGAAGCGGCAAAGCAAAAGCGCGGCCTTGTGGTAAGACATGGCGACGGGTCTGATAAGATAGTAGCAAGAACTGAAGACAAAGGTGTGGGGGGGGGGGGGGGGAGGGGGTAGAGGGATCCCGGGGGAGGGCGTGTGAGGGAACCCTAAACAGTTAAGCAAATTGCCTCTTTCATCTGGAACAGAGGAAACAATCTCAAACAAAACAAAAAAAAAAAAAAAAAGACTTGAAAGCTTGTATTTGATATCAGCACAGTCACCTGTAGTTTTGCGAAACGACTCCGAAAACTTGATCCCCCCCTCCCCCTCCTCCCTCTGATAAAAAAAAATGACCTTTCAAAGGGTTTGTTCAAAACAAGAATCCAAACGACTTGTTTCAAACGAACACTGAAACCTGGTGTAGATTTATTTCTCCTCAATTCTTGTTTTATCGCCCGACCACCTCAAAGACCCGGTGTTGAAATACCATTTGAAGAAAGTACTTGGCTTACTGGAGAGGGGATGACAGGTGGAGGGGGTCAGATTTGACTCATCATCAACTAAAATAACTTTCATATAAATAACACCGCATTATTTAAAATAAGAATTCTGAAGCAAACAAGACATTCGATTTATCGGTAGGCTATTCCGGAATAGCCTACCAAAAAATATCTGGTTTCTTATTTGCTTCACAATTCTTATTTAAAATACTACTGTTTTAAATAATAAATGAAAAGAAAAACGAATCATTGCCACGTTGTGCTATGCACGTCCTCGTAACAAAATGCCCCCAACGTGGCATGTTACCAGCTTAAGATTTGAACCTCGAAATGATATGCCTTGATATGTTGCCTTTACAATAATACCGCTGTTCTTTATTGTGAACGACTTTCCTTATGCAAATGCACGTCTCATTTGCTGTATAAATATCACTTCACAGGCGTATTTATTTCATCGACTCGGCCCGATATTACACCGGCACAGTGAATGCTATTATCATGACAACTATTCCTTCACACATCAATGGCGCTCAGCACTGAAGGATATTCCAACACTTTAATAACGTCTTTTCAAGCCATTTTGATTTTGTCGAAACCAGCACGTATTTTGCGCCTCCAAACGGAGCATTTTGCCCCACCCCCTTGCCACTGACACAGGCCTTATCATAATCATAAATACGACCCGATAAAATGACAGGGAAATAGGTGTCAGGGTAACACTGTTACTGAACAAAATGTGGCATTTATCTGACCTTTCCTGCATTTAAATCCCCACTTATACCTCTACAACTGTGATGTACTCTAGCTTTGGTGTGAACATTTTAAATAATACACTCAATGCGGCTAAGAATTTGCGAAGCTTTGGTGTACAGCTAAGCGAATCGAGATGTCACCTCAGACCGATGTTACCGCGATAGTACGTCATCATACGCCACAGATCATATAGGTCACAGATCACACAGGTCACAGATCATACAGGTCACAGATCACTAGCACGAAAGAAGACGATCTGGATGCAGTCGCAGAGTGTTCGTGATGTTGTCAATCAATGTCTGTGTTATAATCTGGAGACACCGGACGTAGAGCTTCTCTCAGAACGAGAGCTGTTTGCATAAGATCCCCACCAGTGCCCCCCCACCTCCCCAACGACACCAGTCACTGTGTGCCGAGCTTCAGTCACAATGCGAACTGTCCGCATAAGATCCCGTCCTCCCCCCCTCCCTCCCACCCACCAAAACAAACGCACTTGCTTAAGTATACCCCTCAACTGTCATTCTGTTTGTTGGGGGTACTGCCTCTCTACCAGCCGTGTACTTCCCGGGTACTTACTTCTACAATTCACCTTCTTTTTTTTTACTCCCATAGAAACACACAGACATCTTTTTACAAAGGACATTTTGAAGTTAGATATAATCTGTCTAGGAAAAGACGGTACCAGAACTTTAACCTCTTCATTGAAAAATGTTCATTGATGGTTTTTTATCCCCCAAAATAAATTAAGAGATACAATCTGGTGTCGCCATCTAAACATTCTCTTTGAAATAGACTAAAAGAATAAATCACTCTTAATCCTATAACCTTAAGATAGCTTAAATGGTAATGGAATGATTTATGCATTGCATAAAAAACTGGCTTCGATTAATGATATTATAATAATATAAAATAACCGCAAAAGCCTTTACTTATTTTAGTCTACTCTTGTAACTTGGAGAAAAAGATAAATGGTTGGCTTCCAGAGTGGTTTTAAATACTTAATAATTGTATATTGCTGATTTTTAAGATCGACTTGTGCCATATCATCTGAATCATGTAATTTAAAGGCATCAAGCTCTGTGGCGCAGCCATCGCTAGAAATACATTACATACTTTACGCGGATTAAATTCCACATCACACAAAGCGTGTAGGATCTTAACGCAACAATATACATTTTATTTTACTGAGAAAATGTTTCAACTGTTTATGTTTCGGTTTAGTAGGTTTCTTGAGACAGCATCTTCTGGTAGACTGATGGAAGATATAAATATATATATTTCTGCATATTAAATTTCTCTGAACTGCCTTTATGTTTATTCATTAAAGCTTTGCTTCAATTATTTCCAAGTAACGCACAGCTATACACAGGCGTTGTATTCGAATATTTGTTGGTGTTTACTGTATTTACAAAGCCGTAGTTGTCTCCAATGATCCCAAAATATTGTCGTCTTCGATTATCCCACGACACTGTACCTGAGATTATTTCAACTGTTACGTAGAAATTAACTTTTTGTTCCAACAATAATTCTCGCGAATGACTCATATTTTGTCCACACTAAGTGACTGCCGAAGCCTTCCCGTACAGTCTATATACTGTATTACTTCAGAGATGGTTGTTATTATTTATATACTGACAGCAAACGTCATCTGCTTTTTCTTCGACGTATTGGAACATGCAAGTATGGTGTGCGGAATTGAGAAATTCAGTGCAAATACCCCATTATATAAAATAAGAATATAACAAGCAAATAGGAAAGTAGAAATGGTTTTGTCCTAGCGAAATAAGGCACTTTCGACTCGATGGGTCCATTCCTACTATTTGCGTCAGCAATGTTTAGGACTTCAGGCCTAACGCCAACAACCGTGTTTTCGAGTCAGGGCTATTTCGAACACTTTTTTTATTTTCTTAATTAATCCTCGCTTTTTATTCACAACCAACCTTTTTCCTTCAAGATTCAATTTTTGCAGCGCAAAGTAAGTCACATACACAACCCGCCCTCCACCCCCCCCCCTATTGCAACGCCCAAGCACAAATACAGTAGATGCCCGTTAAATCCTCCACGGATAATTCGTCCATGGTTTATTCGTCTACGGTTAATTCGTCCATGGTTAATTCGTCCACGCATAAATACAGCAGACGACTGTTAATTCGGAGACGGTTACTTAGTTTGCGGTTAATTCAGCCACAGTCAATTCGCTCAAAGTTAATTCGTCCACAGATAATTCGGCCACTGTTAATTCGTCCACTGTATTTGTACCAAGTTTCCATTCCCTGTTGCCTCTTAAAGTGAACTTATCCATTGATTATTCGAAAAATTCGAACCATTTCATGTCGGTTCAAATTGGTACAAATCAACGAGAGTTCACTGTATATAAATATCAAATGTTAACCGTTTCTTTTTTAAAGCGTTCACCTGGATAATTTATCGTGCGTTATCTAAAAGCCAGGCTCATGAATACATAATGTCCGCAAATCAATGCTAAGAATAGATTGCTATCACGCTATATATAATTAAAGGCTCCACCAAAGACTCCAAACAAAATAGAATCGCGCATAAAAGTCACATATTTCATGGCAAGACATTTATCAGTTCCGAGGTATTTTAAAATACATGACGGACACCAGTTCACTGTGACATAAATACATGACGGACACCAGTTTTCTGTGGCTCGTGATAACCTCCAGATTCCACAATCTTGTCGATTTGAAATTACAGGCTACCCGTTCTTACGTACCGCCTCGTATCTTACTACGACCTTTCTCTTTTTGTTATTGTTGTTTTGTTTTATTTATATGGGACTCACTACCCCGCAAGGGAGTTTAAATACTGGTCTTTACGCTGCCGTTACTTTCTATTCTGAATTCGGACTTAATTATTCATCGACTAGCAATTTATTCAATGCTATTTTTGTGCCCATAAGTGTACTGTACTTCAGATCAAGTACTTTCCGGTTAAAATACAGTACAGATGACTTATCATACAAAGTATCATGAAATTTAAAGCTAAAAACTCTTGAAGATTACTAAGCAAACGACGCAATGGGAATTAAAGAAACCGGTAAAGATGTGCATTAATTACGCCCCCCCCCCACGCCCCTCCTTTTAAAGGCTGGCTCACGCAACAACACCATTTGTCAGCGCAGTCACGGGGCCAAAGTTGTTTTGCAACAGATATTAATCAAAAGCACTGTTTACCTAAAACTGAAACAGATTTTAATTAACTATACCATCAATTACTTAATTTATAATTACGTGGTGAACATAATCTATGGCTATGGGTATTGTTCTTTCAAATATTGATACTGTAGCACATTATCATTCAAGGCCGAACTGCTCAATTAAGTACAAGAAATACAGTCACCCAGTCCATTATTAACACATATATGTTGTGTTGTGCAATCAATTAAAACGTAGCCGCATTTTTTTTCATACAAAGGTGACTTGCTTCAAAGCGGGGAGACTATGGGGTGGTTATAAAGAGGTACAGCAAAATCCAGTTATAACGACATGACTGGTGACGACAAAATATGACGTTATAAGCGATATGCCCTCACGCCCAACAGGTAATGGTTTATATGGGTCTAGATAGCTATGTCGTTACAAGCTGCATGATGTGATGGTGAGATTATACTGTATATCAAACTTATAAGTATACAGTATCTTGACGTTAAGTACACCTCTCGATTTTGTTTTCCTTCAGTCTAACCACAAGTCTGATTCTCGCTAAAACCCTTGCCACACAAAACTAGGTGCGAATGTATCGTAAATTTAATCAGTCATGCGTTCTGTCGCAAGAAACATCCTTTTTTTTCAACAGCAATAACTTTTACTTTTGATTAGATTCCGTCAATTCTTGATCTTCACAGACATTGTACCTAAAGGTCTAAATGCACGAAGATGTAAAGCCAATACGGTCCTTTTTGACACGACGCTTCAGTGACAACTCGCGTAAATTTGCAAAACTTGTTGGAGCAAACTAAAGATCAACAAAACGTGCGTAGAAGGGGGGTAATCGCAGATGGGGTTAAAAGAACTGTAATTTTTTTACACTGTGAAACTTCATTGCAAAACATTCAAATAACATACATTTAATTAAGTAGGAGAGCTTTTTAATGTTAATAATTTTACATCTAGGCGTTCCCAATACGCGCAAATTGTTCACAGTCAAATTTATCCTTGATCAGATTCTGCTATACGGTGTTAAATATAAGTCAAACCGTTAAAAGATGCTGAAAAAATACACAGAAATTGGTTTTAACCGCCAAATTATTGGTTATAACCAGGCTGATTTTGCCATGCCACGGGTTGAAAAGGTCGCAAGTATTTGAGGCTAATGCAATATTTCAAATTTGTTCAATTTACGTGTAGATATAATTCCCTCTCAAGCGGTTCTTTCTTCTGCAGTTCAAGCTTTGGAATTGAATTATTACGAAAGAGAGAGAAGAGAAGAGAGGTTCAAGACGGATTTATTTAGCTAAAGATTCGAATTACAATTGCACCATTAATGTATGAAAAGACCATGTAAATACGCTCAGAAAGGGGCGTCGGATGACGGCAGTATTGATGTCTTTCGTCCCCGGCACCTTTTTGTTATACACACACACACACAAAAAAAAAATTTGGTTCCTTTACAAGTGTAACTGAATACATGTAAATCGTTTGTCTGGGGCTTCGGGGTAGTAAATTGCTACCTGTCAAAATTGCCCGTTACAGTGATATCCTACTTTACACCGTAGAAAAGAATATGATAGACATTTAGTACATGCGGAAGGACATTTCTGAACTAAAACGGTGCATTTCTTCACGTATTTTAGGGACTAAAATTAGAAAATAAAAGATTCATAGAGTAAAATTATAATGAGAAATAAAACGCTGCTGATAGCCCGAGACTGACCATTATTTAGCAGCTAAAAAAAGAAAACCCTACACGTCCCATGTTTCTAAGGGTTGAATGACACAATACACAGAGCGTCGGGAGAGAAATACACACGTGTACGCGCACGTGCAAATAAAGGCAACGTGACAGTGCACAATATGCCAAAAAAAAAATACGTGTCCAGCAAGACCGCTACGATTACCCCAGTACAGAAACCGCATTCAATTGAAAATGAACAGAGAAGACGGCACCGTTTGGCTCACACGCTTGTTAAGAAATAAGAGGGGGGGGGGGGGGGGACTAAGGAAGGGGGTGAGGGGTAGGGGCAGAGGTTTACCGGTGAACCTGCAGGACACTTTGGAAGGGGGAAAGGAGGGACAGAGGTTTTGGGAGAGAGATAAAATGATACCAGAGGTTTCCGCAGGGTGGGAGGGATGCAAACTGTTTCATCGGGGCATGACACTTAGAAATGTGTTCCAACTCACGTGGGGGGGGGGGGGGGGTTGGGCTGGGCTACATATTTAGTAGGGGTTAACGATGGAGCTGGGACTTACGGGTGAAGCCTGTGTGGCCCTTGCCCGTGCAGCCTCCTTTCCTGGGCGGGGGGGGGGGGGGGTGAGTTGGCAGGCACTTACCTGTGACGCCTGTGTGACCCTTGCATGTGTAGCCTCCCTTCTGGGCGGGGGATGGGGTGGGGGTGAGTGGGCAGGCACTTACCTGTGACGCCTGTGTGACCCTTGCACGTGTAGCCTCCCTTCTGGGCGGTGGTGGGGTGGGGGGGGGGGAGTGAGTGGGCAGGCACTTACCTGTGACGCCTGTGTGGCCCTTGCCCGTGTAGCCATCTTCTGGGCGGGGGGGGGGGGGTAGGGGGGGAGTGAGTGGGCAGGCACTTACCTGTGAAGCCTGTGTGGCCCTTGCCCGTGTAGCCTCCCTTCCTGGGCGGGGGGTGGGGGGGACTGTATAACGATGGAGCAGGGACTTACCTGTGAAGCCTGTGTGGCCCTTGCCCGTGTAGCCTCCCTTCCTGGGCGGGGGGTGGGGGGGACTGTATAACGATGGAGCAGGGACTTACCTGTGAAGCCTCTGTGACACTTGCACGTGTAGCCTCCCTCCCTCTGCAGGCACGTGCCGTTGTTGCCGCACGGGTTGCTGTAGCAGAGGTTCACCTCCGTGTCACACATGTTCTCCTGCCGCATGCCTAAAACAGCAACACGCACGTCAGCACGGGGAATGACGGGGGGGGGGGGGGGGAGGGCGTGACGTCACCACGCCAACTATGCCGATATACTTTGTGACTTGTTGAAGCGCGTATAGAAAAAAGTCGTTCAAACGACGTTCCTCAAGCGCCCCAAATCACATTTGAAAAATCTTAAGCGAAAGAAAAATCAGTATTGAAATATTCAGTTTAATGCGGAATGTTTTCAAAATAATAGAAATTTCTGTCAAATGGGTTCTGCCTAATAAGTGTAATATTTGTGAATCAAACAAGAAACGTGACAGAAGAAGGTGACAGAAAAAGTCAGCCGAAAAAAGGGGGCCGAAAAAAAGGCAGCCGAAAGAAGACAGCCGAAAAAAGGGGGCCGAAAAAAAGGCAGCCGAAAGAAGACAGCCGAAAAAGGGGGCCGAAAAAAGGCAGCCGAAACAAGGCGGCCGAAAGAAGACAGCCGGAAAAAAGCAGTCGAAAAAAGGCACAAAAAACAAGTAGGTCAGAGAAACTGACTATGTTCCCCGCAGGCGTACAATCCCAGTACTTTCGTTTGTTAAGCTGGACTACAACCCTTAAGTAATTCGGATCGTATTCGTGAATTTTTAAAGCCCAGCTGGGCCGAGGTCCTCGCGCCGACGTGGCTCATTTACTATACCAACTCTTGTTAGGACCCATACTACCTATAGGTAAAATATTTCGCCAATCGATCAAGAAATGTAGGCTTGAGTGTGTTAACAAACTCACTCAAGTGCTCAAGGAATGTGCAAATTTTTTAAGTCCAGCTGGGTCAATGTCCTTGGGTCGACCTGGCCCAATTACAATATTAACTCTTGTTAGCACCGATGCTACCAACATGTAAAATATTTTGACAATCGATCAAGAAATGTACGCTTGAGTGTGTTAATAAAAAAAGTGTCGACAGACAGACAGACTCGAAAACTATAGCTCCCAAGCCGCGCTACGCGGCGACGGGGGGGGGGGGGGGGGGCTAAAAATGGAATGAATATTTTTTTATGGTGGGGGGGTGGAAGCTAGCCTAATCTAGCTCGCCTATAGGGGGGGGGGGTGACAGCTTATAGTGCGCAGGTTAGACATTACACAAAATATATGTTGGTGCCATAGCACCATAATCTTACCGGCAAAGCCATCGGGGCACAAGCAGCGGAAGTTGTTGACGGGGTGGATAGGTCTGAAGAGCATGGTGTCGGAGGAGATGAAGCCGGCGGCCTGGCCGAACTCCAACACGGTGATGCACTGCTCGTAGTTCAGACACGGCTCGACGATACACAGGTTGTCGTCAAACGGCAAAACCTGCCGAGAGGAGAATAAAAATAGGGCCAATGAATTACAGGCAAGTCATTTACCGATAAACACAAAAATGACTTGAAGAAAAGCATAAAAGGCTGAGAAATGAAGTAATCCATTTCACAAGTTGCTCCGATTGGCACGATCAAATCTGATCTCTCAGCGGTGTGATTGATTTCGTCTGGAAATGCTGACAATCATATTATTTATCTTTCCGTCTTGTTTATTTGTTGGCTTGCTTATTTATTTACTATTTTTTATTTATTATTTATTTATTTATCATTTTTTGGTTTTAATCTGTTAGAGCATCTGTGTATCAGAGTGAGTAATGGGTAAATGGCTCAGCTGAGAGAAAAAAACGCAAATCTAAAACACCCACATAAAAAACATAAGTATAAAAAAAATATGCAAAATATGGAGAAGCCTATTTAAAATTGTGCTGCTTCGTGATATACAGAGCGCGGGAAACTAACATCATGCCCTTGGGCCAAGATCATGAGACGCTGAAGGCACATAAACGCCCCCCTTCTGCGTCCAACAAATGGTTCGTTTTGGACACAAGTAGCCAGTACATCTCTGTCTGTATGATGACAAGCGCCACGCAGCATGAAGGGTATTCTATTGAAAGGACGAAGAAGAAAGGCCCACGGGATTAATTTAAGTCAACTTAGCATATAAAATATATCTATTTGAAAACAAAAGGGGCGGTCTGATGGCAAGAGACCACCGCAGTCACTGGCAGCGCCAAGTTTGGTCGTTAACGTCATGACGTCATACCTGCGACATCAGTCATATCAAGCAAATGTCAAACCATTTAAGAAGTTCAGATATTTTCTCATGAATCCTATTTGAACTGTGAAAGAACACATAAAGTAAACTCAGCAGTGCAAACAATAAATCTCGGCCTGTTAAATAAGGGAGAATGTTTTACGCCACGCTTTGCTATTTCATGGCGGTTCCCCATTTTTGGAAATATGCCAAATTGCGAGAAAATGATTCCTGCAATGGAAAATGTCAACAAACCGCCTTCAAAGGAATATCAACAATACCTTATCTCTGACGATATAATCGGAATCAAATCATGACAGTGGGATCAATGGCATTACCAAGGATTGGCTGTAATTCAATCAAAAATTAGTTTCCTTTAAAAAAAAAAAACAAAAAAAGTACGAAAACCCAAGCACAATGACTATTGGTAAAAAAAAACAGTAATTGGATTATGTAGTCGAATATTCAGTGGTTCTCCCAGGTGATAATACACGCACAAAAAAAAAACAACAACAACGATAAGAAATTTTTAGACAAATTCCAACTTCAGGGGTGGGGGGGGGGGGAAGGGGTGGGGGTGAGAAAATAAGAAGTTAGTGTCTCAATTGTATTTCACGAAGCTCTCATCTGTCGTACTTTAACAGCAATATATCGCGTTTGCCTTTCCGTCTTGAAACTCTATTATCGCTATTTTTCCACAGTTAACTGTACGGAAATCTGGGCAAAAAATACGCTTCGACGACGCATATAAGAGACTTATCAGCTTATCCGGGCGTGGCCAGAAGGTGGTTTTTTTTGTTTCATACAGTATCAAATGTTTCGTTCACTTTTTGTGCAGAGATGAACCGCGAAACTTTTACTTTTTCAGTTTTAGAAATAGCACATCTTCATTTGTTTGTTTGTTTGTTTGTTTGTTTTTTTGTTTTTTTTTGGCCGGAGGAAGGGAGCGGATGGGTTACATCTTCGTGCAATACGATACATATATCATGATTGAGCACTCTGAAATGCAAACAAATAAATAAATTAAAGGACCTCTGTCAAAGTGGTTGTAAGACGTCTCTTTGCATCGCTTTTCGCTTTTATCATAATGCCAACATCTGTCTTGTGAATAATGTTATCGTTGGACACCATCGCTCACGTTTTTTTACTTCTTAATTTCAGCTCTTCCCACTGTTAATACGGAAATCTAGAGGGCTGACTGAACAGCTTTCTGTGCTGAGTGCTCTATATCACGCGCAATGGCCACTAATTGGAGAGTGAAGGACTCAAGTACGGGAATAAAGTAACGCTATGGACCAGCTGACGCTGGGAGATTTATGGACGAAAACTGAGGCTCAAGTGTCGTGGTCCATTCGGTGCTCGCAATATTTTTCACAAACATACATTCATATAAGCCTCCCCTCCCCTCTGCTCCCCTCCCCGTTCAGTGGTTGTCAGCACTATAAGGGGTTTTACTCTACAAACACAACACATCTAATTAGGCTCAATCTTGAGATAACATACACTGCATGCCCAGAAGAGGGGGGCTCAGCGTCAGATGTAATGGTTCTCAGAGGATAAGACGACTGGTCGTTGAAAAACACCGCGCGCTAGAGAGCAGGGGGCTGCCCCTCAGGCGTCAGCGGAATAGCAATTTCTCGGTGCTTCAACAGAAAGGCACTGAGCAGCTTTGGGGGTTTCATAGAATTCAATTAGCCGACCTTAGACAGTTCTCTTTTTTTTTTTAAATCTGATTAATTTTGACTAGTGTCTTTGCTGACCGATCAGTCTCATTAGTGACGTCACATCATCCTCAAAAGGTGGCTGCTTTGTACCATTTTTTTATGATGCAGACTGAAAACAATGGGACTAAATGACGGGACTGGAAAGTACGCCCCTTCTTGAATCGTTACATAGCCCCGTTCCTACAGAAGGTGAATACAGTAAATCTATTTGCCCAATTGGTCCAGAAGTCACTTGTTGTTGTAGTTTTAACTGTGTCAAAATGTACGAGAAAGGACACCTGATGGGGAGGGGGGTGGGGTGGGGTGGGGGGGGGGTAAATGGAGGCTTGCCATCAATCACAGTACTGAACAACCCTCACAACCGACAACAACTGTCCGCCTTATTGCCAGCTCTCCGTCATATATGTACGAGTGGTAAACAAAACCCTCACTGCTGTCCCATGACGATGGCGGGGTCAGTCTGCTTTATGTCAGGGTATGGCTGCTGAATTCCACCCATTATCTCTCCATGGCGCCCCCGCCCCCGCCCCCGCCCCCCGCCCCCCCCCCTCCTCCCTTTCCTGGTCTACCTCCGTCGTTCCATTTAAGCCTGGGATTCGTCTTCGTCAAATACGACAATACTTTCAGACAAACACTGTGCATGACAAAACTTGTCATTTCATTATATTTGGGCAGTCGAAGGTGGCGTGCGTTTGATAGATCGGACAGCTGACCAGTTGTGAAGGGTCTGCTGATCTCCCTAGGCGATTACCATTACATCTTCATTACCGGACAGTAATAATTCGTAAGACCACACTGCTTAAAATGAGCACCAGTTTGAAGTACAATGGCCAACTTGGCTGATGTGGATATTTTCCATTTAGTGCGTTGTATCTAACACCCCACGGTGGCCACCCCACCCCCACCCCCTTAACCGATTGCTACTACATTCGGATTTGGGTTTGTGTAACAAGAAAACAAGAAAGTCTTAAGGAAATGCTCCGATAAATCATTAATCTGAAGTCTTGCTAGACCCCGCAGACGCAAACTTTTCAACCATTTAAGTGGCCATTAAAAAGCAAGTTAACTTTTCAGAGAAAAGTGTCAACGACAACATTCTGACCATTCGTGCTAAGTGCTCACCATTTTGCTCGCCCAGGTATTTTTAGTACGTAATTTTTTTTCACTTTATATTTTTGATCTCACTGAATTCAAGCGTACATATTTACAGGCATTTACCCATTTAAAAAAAAGAGAGAAATACAATTAAATGGTGTTCCTCATGAACAACGCGGGAGAGGGGCAACGCACGGTGTTCCTTATGAACAACACGGGGGAGGGGCAACGCACGGTGTTCCTTATGAACAACGCGGGACAGGGGCAACGCAGGGTGTTCCTCGATCATGAACAACGCGGGAGAGGGGCAACGCATGGTGTTCCTCATGAACAACGCGGGACAGGGGCAACGCACGGTGTTCCTCGTGAACAACGCGGGAGAGGGGCAACGCACGGTGTTCCTTATGAACAACGCGGGACAGGGGCAACGCACGGTGTTCCTCGATCATGAACAACGCGGGACAGGGGCAACGCAGGGTGTTCCTCATGAACAACGCGGGACAGGGTCAGCGCACGGTGTTCCTCGTGAACAACGCGGGAGAGGGGCAACGCAGGGTGTTCCTTATGAACAACGCGGGACAGGGGCAACGCAGGGTGTTTTTCATGCCGGTTTTTCTTCTCTGCATGAAGCTTGGAGACAAGATTGACTTTGTGACATACAAAATGTGACAACCATTGTGCCCGCGAGATGCTATAAACTGTCATCTGCGTTAATAAATGAGAGCAAAAACAGCGCAGCTTTTGCGTACAAATGACATACTAGAGACACGGCCTATTTGGCACAAACATGAATTGGCACCTTGCAGGGCTTCCATTCATTACACATTACACTAACTGTTGTTTGAACTCGCTCGGCCGCATCACGGTGCAGCGCCTTCTGACCTCTGACCTGTGACCCAGAAATCACAGATGCTGACGAGAACAGAGGCGCGAACTAGAGCAGCCACGGGGCAGCACACGAATCGCTCGTCACTTGAGAAGCACATGACCGATCAGTTTGACAACCCGCACAGCAAGCTGCGCCTCCTGCCTTCTAAAACATCCAACTCTCTCCTGGCTTCTAAAACATCCAACTCTCTCCTGGCTTCTAAAACATCCAACTCTCTCCTGTCTTCTAAATCACCTAGCTCTCTTCTGTCGATGTGTCAGCAGTCAATGTAATGGCACTTTTTCTCCTTCCCCCCCCACCCCCAATTTTTTTTAGCTGTAAACTAGTTTTTTTTTGGAACAACGAATTCCTTGCCAATTCATACATTTGAAAGTACGAATATGCAGGTGGGGTGGGTGGGTTGGTGGTGGGGGGTGGGGGATATTTGCCCCTGAGCAGATAAATATTACGATTTGGAAACTAAGCTATTGCGTTACCCATGCCCATATAATGTTATCATTCACACATTGCATTATCGCACTGCTGTTTACAGCGTACACCCACTTTCTGACATCACAAACTGCCAATATTATGACAGTTCAAGATATGACGAACGCACCGGTCCAAAGCGCCGACACTGCCTATCGTGGGCAAATACCTGTTTCGGTTTTATCTAATATATTAGCTTTACCAAGGGCCATTTTGATAATCTCCTATTGTGAAAGCGTGCAATTACCACGCTCGTATCAGTGGCATGCCAATGCAAAGCACTCAACTGCTTTAATAATAATATTTTTCAGGAATGCAGTCAAATCAGACACCAATCATGTCCATTTGAAGGTCTGAGTTTGCTATAAAAGACGCTGTATTTCCAGACACTTGGTCATGTCTAAGTGAAGCTCTGAGAATGCACCCTGAGGACATCTCATACATTTCATGAGCTTTGTTCCAAATTGAAAAACTCAGTCCCGCTTCATTTTATGAGATGGGGGAGGGGGGAAGGAGGAGGGGCGGGGGGGGGGGGGGCTGTCAGTAAGATTTCGGGCGAGCACCTGGTATGACACGAATAGAATGTCCTTCCGAGCATTCGCTAATCAGTACGTACCTGACTATACACAATCTGTGTTCTTAGCTCGCTCACTGGGATATTCAGCCACTTTAAGTTTATTGTGCAAAAACCGTACAGGAAAAAAAGGCTAAGAACAGTCATGCTTTAAGCATGATAAAATAGTGTGGCGCTCGTTGTGTATTTGCCGAAGACTCCAAACCGTGTATCTTCAGTCCGCTGTGTTGACACACGAAGATCACAAATATTGACATGTTCCTTAAACAGCGTTACCATAAACTCAAATGATACTCTCTTCTACGTTCTTTACAGCCAGTTTTACAGGACAAGTCCACGTCTGTGGATTAAAATATGGCAGGAGAAAAAAAACATACACATCATTCATGACCTGGCCCAAACCCCCTACCCTCGAACTAAACAAAGACACGCTACGTCCCACACATCAAGTCATAGGATTAAATATGGGAAGAATCAAGATTACAGCTACAGGACAACTGAGGTGTAAACAGGGAATATCGGACATGATCCCGGGCCTGGCCCAGACCCCTGTCCCACAACAGATACAAACCTCTTATAAGGCCTCTTCCGGCGAATACCCGTGCAAATGATACATATTATAAAGAACATTTGTCTTATGAATACGGTGTACAGCCAGAGACACAGTTCTTTCAAGAAGTTTCACCACTGTTATGTACAAGTTTTGTACACGTCTCATGACTACACATTCCTTGTTAGAGCGGACACTTGAGCCTTTATCGGGCCCTTTATCGTTAAATGATTGACGTTTTGAGCTGTTATTCTAATTGTGTAGATAACGACCTTGCCACTTTGAAGCATTATAAATTTCTCCCATTTTCTCATTTCATTACGAGCAATCTTTGACGCCATCAATTAAACAATACCGCAGACATGGCGATAGACAATATTAACGACAGGGGGACAGGCATCACTGCTTCCTTGACGCATGGCATCACATTTTCGCGACAAACAGTACAACAAAGACAGAACAACAAATGATGTTTTGCACTGACTGTCGGAATTCATCCCTGAAATGGTTATGTAATAATTCCCGACCCTTGCCCATACCTCGTACACAAATATCCAAGACGTAGAACACAACATTACTGTAATCCGCGCGTTCAAAGCACAGCTGCACAGCCAGGACCCAACGCCGCCTCCGTGCCCCCTCCTTCCTCCCCGGCGCAGGTAGACTCGCTCGCGCACGAACTCCTACGAGTTAAACACGTAACGCCGAACACCCCCCGCCCCGACCCCCCTCACAGGACCCGGCCGGGGTACCGACTTACCTGCAGCGTGGAGATCTTGGTGAGGAGTGTGCGGCGCAGGTAGACTCGCTCGCGCAGGAACTCCTGCGAGTAGAACACGTCACGCACGCCGTCCACGCGCCGACGCACCGAGAAGCTCACGTTCAACACCTGCAACAGTCAGCACGGCCCATCTTCAAACGATTTTTCAGTAATTTTCCATTATATGTATTATTTTATTTATTTGGTTTTTACTTTTTTCTATTTACTCGAACAACCGAAGATAAGTCCAATTTTTCCAACTTCTAACTTACCTTCTCCACAACGAGCGATTTTTACAACGTCTAATTTACCTTCTCTACAACGTCGATTGATTTTTACAACGACTAATTTACCTTCTCCACGACGAACGATTTGTACAACGACTAATTTACCTTCTCCACAACGTACGATTTATACAACGACTATTTTACCTTCTCCACAACGTATGACTTTTACGACTAATTTACCTTC
This sequence comes from Protula sp. h YS-2021, assembly GCA_949752745.1. Lineage (NCBI taxonomy): Eukaryota > Metazoa > Annelida > Polychaeta > Sabellida > Serpulidae > Protula > Protula sp. h YS-2021. The sequence continues at coordinate 12,929,672 of OX457027.1, read as the reverse complement.
TCCACAACGTACGATTTTTACAACGTCTAATTTACCTTTTCCAAAACGTCCGTATCGTTCTGCACGTTGACGATGAAGATGTTGTCGGCTGTCGTCGGTATGATGACCGCTATGGCCTCCACAAAGAGATCGTAGAGCGGCGACAGGAAGGCTGTGGCGTCGATGTTGCGCAGGCGCACAGTGATGCTGTTGTAGAGCATATCAGCCGTGACGAGGCGCACGAACAGACGGGCCGTCGCCGCAACCTCGTTAATCCCATCTAGACAAGGACAAATCACTTTTCATTCATGTTTTTACCAATCTTATTTCGCAGATAAAAATATCAATACCATTTTGTTATGAACAACGGCAAATATTTCATGTAAATAATGCGTTTTCTGAGTTGGCAATAAAATAAAACATGGAACAAACCAATTGGCAAAAATCTACAGACAAATCACTCAGTTTCATATCATCTTTTTTCGCACCGTTACTAAAATCTATTAAGCAGAAAATCATTTCTTGAATGGCACTTCCTAGCAAGGCGTGACCTATTTGTTTTTTTTTCTTTGCGCTCAATCATTCTCCAGGATTTGAGCATTTACTTGTAATCAGGACACAATCACCATCATGCCAGTTTCCTTTCAACACACCAAGCGTTGCGCTCCATTATGTAAACAAAATAAGAACAATCAAACGCAATGGACTCGGACGAAACACAGAGCACAACAAAGAAAATTTAGAAAGTGTAAACTTCAAAAAAAACATGTCCAGATTTCAGGCCTCGTGGACAAGAATCCAGATAGATGATCCAGACCCAGTTTTTGGCCACACATGCTCATCTTCCGAGCCTGAATTCCGGACATAGTCAAAACAATGATCTCTCCCCCCACCTCCTTCCCAGAAGAAACATTCTTTGCACAAAAAGCAAAGGTTCAGTTCAAGTGCTTTGAATCTGACCTGCTTCCTTCTCTCCACAAGTGCACCACTGTTCAAATATATTTAAGGAATTCACAACTGTTCCTTTCAACAGCACACAAAATAAATGCAGTTTATGTTAGCAATGAGAAACCGTAACTTGAAATCGTAAATTTTGCACCAAACTTTCCTTGAAACCACAAAGCTGTACAGGGTTCGCGTTGGCGGGGTTTTTGTCCACTTTTTGGGCATTTTTTTTTACGAAATGACTCACTTTTTCGGAACCCACCGAGTTTTTCTGGACCCAACTGAGTCACACTTTCCTGTTTCGTAAATTTTGCACCAAACTTCCCTTGGAACCGCAAAGCTGTACAGGGTTCGCGTTGGCGGGGTTTTTGTCCACTTTTTGGGCATTTTTTTTTTTTACGAAATGACTCACTTTTTCGGAACCCACCGAGTCTTTCTGGACCCAACTGAGTCACACTTTCCTGTTTTGACTCACTTTCCTGAGAACCCAGCGCGAACCCTGGCTGTCTTACGCCACCAGTTCGACACATACATCGTCGCGAAAAGTCTGATCTTTTATTTTAAATATCAGGCGTTAATGAGAACCCAACATGTTTAGCGCCGAACTTTTAAATTAGAAAACCCACTCGTCATGCATTCCCTCCTGCTCACTGCCACACAGGCACAGCAAGTACCACAGAAAACCACGTACAACGCCAAAACATACCATCTCAGTTACAATCTGTATTTGTCAATATGGCAAAACTGCTGTCAAACTAAGAGAGTGATCAATTCGCTAAAACTCCCCCAATCTGTCATGGCGTTAACCTAAATATTTTTTTCAGTAAAGGTCAAAATTTGACATTTCCAACCAAATACACACAGATTGTGCGTCAAATTTCTCCAGCTGCCAATGTCGATTCTTAAAAGGCCACGCTGCAAAACTCCACACTGAAAATGATCTGCACGATCTGTAACTGCCCCCCCCCCCACCCCAAAAAAAAAAAAAAAAAAAAAAAAAAAAAACAATGGCGAAAAGAAACTGTTGGAATTCATTCCACCTCATTCGCACACATACAAAAAACCACTAATCCCCGAAAAAAGTACAGGGAATTCGCGATAACGAAGTGCATGGTATCAGATCACAAATAACGAGTTCTGTCCGAGGCAGGCTAAACATTTTAGGCTTCTCGAACTATCGAGAATGGCCTTTACAGCACAGACATCACTCTCAAATAACACAGAGTCTAAAACTTTCCAGCTCATATACAACAAGGAGCAAACCGTGTCGTTTTTTTATTTTTATTTATTTATTTATTTATTTTGCCTTCGTTTATGAGGCATATAATAACGTAAATCTCTGCTCCCGTCGGAGCAATGAAATTATAATTAAATTGATGTCAAGCGGTTGCAAGCCTTGCGCATGCACAAAATTTATAGAAAGCGCAACAGGCAAAACAATACCGCTACAATATCATGTCAATTTTAATTTAAAACACCAGTTCGTGTTTCTAGCCTGAGGCAAGCTAAAGATCATTTTCACTGATCACCTTCGTTGAAATAAATGTTTTAATCTGATATATAAAACTGGAGTTCACTGAAATTGATATTCTCGGTTACTCTGCTTCGAGGGATATCATTTAACAAAACCTTGTGTCCTCTTTATTACCTTATAAAGGAAAAACTACAAAAAATACACGACCATGGCAGGCATTTAAATTGTGAAAAAAAAACAGTGGAACAAAATGGGTTAATTGAAAAACAGATAGACACTTAGCTAGATACAACTGAAGGTTGGAAGGGTTGGGGGAGGTGGGAGGGACGGGGCGGGGGGAGGTTGGCTGCACAAAGGACGTTTACCCAAGTTAATACTTCGCCTCATTACACTTAAATGAGAACCAAATGTTATATTGGTTCAGCAGCTAAAAACCTCCAAAAATCAATCATTTTCTACCACGCGGCCCGACATAATATTCACTTATAATGCTGTGTCACGCTGGCGCCGAGGCGAGGTGAACGACAGGAGAATTGCACAGGATTAACTTACAATCAGTTCTGGTAGACTTTGCGCCCACCCCCCACCCCCACCCCTACCACGTCCCCTCCCCCTTCCGCCAATCCCGATCACTGCTTCAGTGTTCAGTAATGTTATTACCGTAACACGATCTACACAGACAGAATGCCGCATTTACATTCAGAGGCCAGCTAGAACAGTGGCAGAAAACTCTATTGCTACCGATGTCCACATTGCAACATGCTATTTTCAACGTCTTGGACATGTCTTTAATAACCAGTAACAAATTACGTCATCAGTTATGGCCAATGACGTTCTGAAGTATTGCCCTATTTAACGCTTCGCTGCCCTTCCGGGCTCAGGAAATCAAAATGGCTGCTGAGACACACGGCCTCTTTTTTACCTCTTTGCGTGACTGGGAAGAAAAAGTCAATATCAACAGACAAAGAAGGGGTGACTATTTGCCGAGCCCCTCCATAAATGTATGTAAATCACTTCCGACCACGGAAAAACATAAACAGCACATGGCATTCATCTCCAGCTTCATCTTCGCTGATCCGAAAAAAAAAACGACATCAAAATTATTAAAATGCAGCTTATGCACCAGTTGATACCAGCGAGTACGCTGTTGCCCAACAGCCAACCTCTACGGTCTGTTGTGTACTAGACATTTTTGTTCTGCAGACCCACTAGGGATTCCGCGTAAATGGCACTCATTAGTAGGAAACTACTCTACAAAAATCCATGCGCTTTGTTTTTACATAATAGACAGATCCCTGCAGAGGTTAGCTGTTTTATACCAACGAGTGAGTGCATCTCAGACAAACGTCCCTCACTGCCAAACACATAAATCTATTTCTCCGCGTCCAAGTGTTCTCTCTCTCTCTCTCTCTCTCTCTCTCTCTCTCTCTCTCTCTCTCTCTCTCTCTGTCTGTCTCTGTCTCTGTCTCTCTCTCTCTCTCTCTCTCTCTGCACACCGTTCATTTCTTGCCAAAGCCCTAGCATGAGTCACGGTGCTTATGGATTGACATCGGCAACCTTGTGAAGACCGTTAACGGGCCGCATAAATCTTTTACTGCAGAGCGCCAAGCCCTTTGCTGCAAGTGTTTATTACCCCCACGCCCCAGCGAGGACTAAATGACTCGTCGGTGAGCATCGCCCTCTGAACCATTACAGGAAGCAATTTTCACTCAGCATTACACAAAATCCCCACGCCCACCTCCCCTTCAACGCCAAAAATAGTATTATCACAATATTATTTCATTACGCACCATTGAAATCTGTTACTGTCGAAAACCCACCCCGGTTTTAAAGAGTCGGAATTCACCCCCCCCCCCCACCCCATAACATCTTGATTAGAGACAACCATACATTTATCAACAATTCGGATCTCACAGACATGAATACGCTACTTGATTTCAACAGAGGGTGATCTTCGGTTGAAACGTCTGTGGTTGTCTTAACAGAGCTTGCAATAATATCAAACATCAAAGGTTTCGATTACAAGCGTGCCCATTTTTCCTTCAATGCAGAGAAAATTTGACTACGATGAATTATTCATGAATGCTTGACAGATAATATTGTGCAAAACTTGCGCTTTGAGCCCTGGGATAATCTCATAAAATACTTCACAAAATCGTAAAGAAAGGTGAAAATGTCAACCGTTGTTATAAAACAGTCCGGGACGACAGCAAACAAATTGAGGTGAATAAATATGTAATACCACTATGAATTTAAACTCTTTCACAGCAAATTACAAAGCAAATAAAATTTAACCTCCCACACACGGCAGGGCTGGTATGATTTAAATCAGTTCATTTAAATCATGATTTAAATCAACGTAAAAAATCACGATTTTTTATTTTTTTGATGTTTTAAAAGTTTTGTTTGTTTTTTTCTATTTAAAATGTGTGTCATTCAGACTGTGTTCACTGAATGCACTTGGAGACGCCTTTGTTTAAACAAGGCATTTCATAGGGTACGCTTATTAGTGCACATGAGCCTCCGAGGTGGGTAGAAGGGGTTTAGTTAGGGCAGCACGCTTTAAGCAGGTAACTGCCTGTGGTGTCACGGGGTACATACAATTTGACCAACCGCAATTTGACCAACCACAATTTGACCAACAGAAATTTGACCAACTGCAATTTGACCAACCGCTTAATGGAAAAACTGACATTTGACCAACTTTCAGTTTTAGATATACATAACCTTGTAATCTAGGAGTTCGAGGTTTCGTAAGATAAAGTTATTTCAAAGAAGTGCTCATTCGCATCAAAGAGATGTGCGAATCCCCTCTCTGTCACTGAGTGTCATAAGGCTGAGTTCCACGTGCCCCGTTAATCTCCGTAATCTGGCGTTATACAAGGCGTTATACAAACAAACCCAGATCTGGTGGAAGCTTTAGTGTCATCTCAGGTACGTGGTTTATGTGAAGTTTTGCGAGGATAAGAGATTACTACCATCCCGGTACATTTGGACAGTACTTTTACTTGTAGTGTTATAACTGTTTAAATGTTGCTTTTGTCGGAACATTTGTGATTGCTAATGTTTTACTGATAAGTGGTACGAAAAACAATAAATTATGAAGTTGGTCAAATGTCCGTTTTTTCATTAAGAGGTTGGTCAAATTGCGGTTGGTCAAATTTCAGTTGGTCAAATTTCGGTTGGTCAAATTTCGGTTGGTCAAATGTCCTACACCCGGTGTCACACGGTTGCCGTATATCCCAGGAAATAAAACATAGCTCGTTTATGTAAAACGGTTGGCTATACTTTCAAGGTGTTGTTTTGCCAGAGACCGTTCATACACGTAAACACAAATTGCAGTCTATAAACCGTGATGAACGTGGAAAACAATGAGCCCTTCTAGGGGTGAGATACGGCCTTTGTTTTCCAAGCAAATCAGTTTACGACCACACTTCTCAAACCCTTCAGGTATCGACTCAGTTTAACAAGGGAAAGTGCTTAATCCTGTGACACCGTCCATCAGAGCTTAGCTGTCAAAGCAGTGCAAATGTTTACAGGTGTTTTAGTTCCTGAGAACATAATAAATTACATTAAAGAACACAAATTAATTTCTAAAACTGTGCTCAATTCTTTGTGTTTGGAATTAAACACGTCAGATCCGATTTTACGACACATTTCAACAAAACGCACTGTGGAACCGCAGCCTGTGTAAAATCATATATATGGCGAATGTGACGTATTCTAATATATCTGAAAGCGATCGAATTTCAACTCAAGAACAAGAAGCGAACAGCTTTGCACAGAACATGGACTTGAAAAATTTGCCTGAATTAAAAATGATAAAGACAAGCTAGGTTATACGTCCTACAGTTTCCGAAACGAAGAATATTGCAAGTGAAACATGTAGAATGCTACAGAATTTAAACTGAAAGTGATCTGTCCTGACTGATTTAGCTCAACAACCATGAAACGACTTTTAAATACAACAACCCTTTGTTTCGCACGCTGTAGAAGAACAAGGCCAGTATTACGAGCCGCACTTGCCCCTGAAAATCTAACCTGCAAGGTCATTGAAAGAATACGTCAAAGCTATGCTTCTGTGAAAATTGACATTCAAGTCCCCATAGATACGCGGCCCTAACAAAAAAAGGGCCAGTAAAGTGGTTAGCTGCATTGACTAAATGTAACTGTTCTAGACATTCCACTTTAAACTGAAAAGCTCTCCTGCACCTAAATAAGCATATGGCTTGCTTTCTTATCGTGCTTTCAAATCTCAATGCGCATGTATGTAAATTATACTTTGAGAGGCAGTGGTTGTGATATTATGTTATCTATTTTTTCCCAAAATGCATTTCTTCCATAAGACAGGATTGAAATTTCAACAATGTACAGTATAACTGAATTAATTTGAAGCCCAGTTTAAAGACGAAATAAAAATGTGAAACAATTTGCTTCGAACTTAGAAGCATTTTGGGTTTGTCTTCAGACAATCCCGCAAACAAGGGGGTTTTTCGTCTCATGAAGCCCCTCTTTATGTTGGATAAAGTCTGCCCGTATCATGCTTGGAGAAACCGACAAGGCAACAGCAGTTATTTTAGAACTGAAGAACTCTGCGGTCGGTCACACAAACACAACCGTCTTTGATCTTAAATCTTCTCAATATAAATGTGATTTGACAATTAAATGTGCCAGCTAATTAACTAATTTCATTTCAAACACTTTACTCACAACCCCAGCGTACTTCAAAAGATCTCATCTTCTTTGTGCATATTTGGACAGAAAACAAGAAGAAACTACGAAATGTTGACCCGCATGTGATATCAGTGATATCGTCATATGACGCGACGAAAATACCGATCAGGTGCGATCAAGACCTACGACATTTCGACGTCCTTGAACGTGTCGGTGTCAGAGTTCATCTGGTGAAGCAGTGCTTCACGTCTCGATGGTACTCACTCCCTTGTGCTTGCTCTTTGATCAGTTACAAGTGTCACCGGGTCTCACACACACATAAACTAGCCAATCACAGTCTAGCTCCAGCTATCCGCCCCAAAAATACGGCATATAAAGAACGGGGTCGCAGAACGCATGGATTCGTGGTCCATCGTAGAGTGATGCCTGACTGTAGTCTCTATCCAGCCCAATCGATATCGTGAGGAGGGGGAGTTGAGGGGGGAGGAGGGGGAGGATTGATAGTCAAGTGCATAGCCGCACGCTGGAGCACTTATCCACTGTGAACGCAAGAAATACACGAGATAACGCGTACAGCTCAAGAATGATAACGTACTCACAAAAAGAACAAAAGCCCTTATCATCGAAAACACTTTATCTTTGTTTAATTCGAGTCCGGGGTATAAAAAAAGAGATACTCGAAGCAGTTCAGCCAGTATAGCCAGGTGATTACTCTTCTGGCCCACAGCCCAAGTACCCTTGTTCTAATACAATTTTCTCCTTCACAAGCATTTTCTTCTGCGCGTTTTCACCCGAATAAATAATACAATCAGACTCTGTTTTTGTTTTCACGAATATTAACCAATTTTTTCCACAAACATGTATTAAGTTCGTTCGGGAGGCATTTCCGCGTAATCACAGCAATTCAGTGGACATGGCATCAAGTAGACAGCAGCCACAAATAACTTCATCATCCCCCCCCCCCCCCACTCCCACCCAACACACACACCCTTCCCACCAAACATCCCTAATATTCTAACCATTGTTTCACAGTCCCGCCACAATTGAACGTTGATGGGATAAAGGCAAGGACATTTACGAAAGTCACGGATCGGCTTGCTGGCTTTGCTTTCTTTTTTTTTCTTTTTTTTAGTTGAAAAGTTCATGCAATCACAGATACAAAGTCAACAACTCATATCAAAGCAAAAATATAAAACCGCGAGAAACGACTACATCAACCTATGCACTCTTTTTTGCCATGACAGAAAAAGCCAACGAGGGACGAAAAAAAAACTTCACTCCCAATGACCAATAAACTGTAGACATACTAAGAATCATAACAACGCTCTGTTAGCGCATTTCAGGCACCAACAATATGGAATTCAAGTACATTGAAGTCAAAAGGCTGCGAAATAAAAACAAAACCTTCTTCTCGTACACGGAACTTCCGGTGCTGGGAAATCAAAATAACCAACTTATAATAGTTTTGCTTTGCAAATCATTTTCACTGGAGGTAATGTTGGCTGCTGATAAGAAAATCAAAACGTAGCCGAAATAGTAGACATGCATTCGTAAAGAAATATCGCCAAATCTTATCAAACAGGACTTCAAAATTAAATAACGATTTAATCGGATCATTTTTCTCGGCAAACGGACAATTCATACAAACCTGAAACGGAAACTCGCATCGTGCCGTTGTAAGGGACATCCGAGTTCAGTCGTGAATCCAGCTGCAAAAATCCCTCATCGTTATCCAAATGCAGCAAATTGGCACTATTCCCTGATAGGATATTATACCTCAGGTTATCGTCCACATCGGGATCGAAGGCGGGTATCTTTCCAATACTTCCTGCCGGGAAATGATTCTCAAAATTATTCACCATTATGGTGAAATCTTTCATAACAGGCGCGTTATCGTTGCGGTCTTGCACATGCACAATGATGGTGATGTCGGAAAACAGGTGTTTGGACGCAGCGCGGAGTTCTATCTCGTACTCCTTCTTCGCCCCTTCGTAATCTAACTCCACCATGGTGGTTACGATAGCCACCTGGTCACCTTGGCGCTGCAGTAAGGAGAAGGCACCGGCGTCCGCGCCGCCCACGATGCTGTACGTGATTTCCGCGTTGGCGCCCGCGTCCGGGTCGGTGGCGCGTACGTTCTCTACCGTCGAGCCGATCGGGCTATTCTCTGCAATGTACACGTGCAGACGACTCGTCTCGAACTGTGGCGCGTTGTCGTTGATGTCCTGTACGTCAATGTTGATGGCCACTGATGACGATTTGGCGGGTGTGCCGCGATCGACGGCGTACGCGATCAGTGCGTAATTAGCGACCCGCTCGCGATCAAGAGCCTTGTTTGTGCGCAAAATGCCGCTGGTTGGATCCAGCTTAAAATCACCACCTCCGTTGTTCCCACCTTCGAACGTATAGCGCACGTTGCCATTAAGGCCGGCGTCATTATCCGTAGCATAGATAGTCAGGACACTTTGGCCTTCTAAGGCATCTTCGCGAATCTGACCGCTGTAGGCCTGCGAACTGAACTCTGGGTAATTATCATTGACATCGCGTACGTCTATAGCCACTTCAGTAGTGTCGCTTTGCGGGGGACGTCCTTGGTCCGTGGCAGTGACGCTTAGCGTGTATCCAGCGTCAGTCTCGCGATCCAGGGCCTGCTTGATGGTAATCTCTCCGGTAGTGGGATTGATGGAAAAGACATCGGAGTTGTCCATGCTGTAGACAATCTGTGCGTTCATGCCCACGTCATCGTCACGTGCCAGGATCGTGACGATCGTCGTGCCAACTGGCGCATCCTCGTCCACGCGCACGTGATACGGTGCGTTCTGGAAAACCGGTCGGAACGTGTTCGCATCGGAGACGTTGATAAAGATAGTGGCCGTGTCCAGTCTCCCGCCAGAATCAGTGGCCGTGACGGTCAAGATGTACTTGCTCTGTTCCTTGAAGTTGAGCATCCGGCCTACCGTGATGAGACCCGTGCCCATTTGGCTGATGATATTGAAGGCGTTATTCGTGTTTCCAGCGGTGATGGCATACGCCAGGCGCTCACCCTCGTCGGCATCCGACGCGATGACGTTGACGACTGGCGTGCCTGGGCTCTCCTCCTCCGACACAACCACGTGGTATACATCGGGCGTAAACACGGGGCTGTTGTCGTTGATGTCACGCACTGTGATTTCCACAGCCGCCGTAGCACTCAAAGGTGGCACCCCGTGATCGAAAGCAACGACCTTGAAATTATAACTCGATTCCACCTCGCGATCTAACCGATCTTTGGTCGTAATCTGTCCCGTGGTGCTGTCGATCTGGATGGGCATATCATCGGGAGCTTCTTCCAGGATGAACGACAGGCGACTGTTCTCACCATAATCGGGGTCGTGCGCGTTCACAGTGATGATATTATGACCGACAGTGACGTCCTCCGACACTTCCTCGTGGTACTGAGATGTGTAGAACCTTGGCGCGTTGTCATTGACATCAATGAGGCGTATCAATACATTGGTGGTGTTACTTTTAGGCGGTGAACCGCCGTCTTTAGCTCTCACGTTGAGGCGAAATCCAGTTGGATTCCTCTCGAAATCTACTGGCGCTAGAAGCGACAGCTGGCCGTTAATGGCGTCGATAGCAAATATCCCATCATTGTTACCGCCAATAATGCTATAGCGAATAATACTGTTGGACTCCGCGTCGGCATCAGTTGCATGTATTTCCGCAATCACGGGATGGCCACTCGGGTCAATGTCCTCGGACACGTTGAATGTGTAGGAGCTCTTTGAGAACTGTGGGTTGTTATCGTTTTCATCGAGAATTGAAATTTCAACCTGAAAAATGGAGACTGCCTTGACTAAATTCTATGCTCTGACAAACAAAACGTTATCCCGACAGCACGTTAAGTAATTCGAAATTATTCAATTAACAGAGAGCAATAAATTCACCGGAATTACATTTACAGACAGATGAGAACTGCATGAGAAAGAAGTGCAACCAAATGCGACTGCGTATGAAAAACATGAAACAAAATTTACCGTTGCAGTGGCTGTCCTCCTTTCACCAATAGATGCCTTATCAGCAGCCTGAATGCGAAGCGTGTAGAAATCGACCACCTCCCGGTCAAGCTCCGACCTTGTCACAATACTGCCCAAGTCCGACTCAATTCTAAATGCCGAATTAACTCCTAAAATGTAAAGAAACGTGCCTGGAATTAATCTCAAAACACGAAACAACTGACAATAACTGAGTCCACTGTCCATCACTTGTTTATGTTAAAAACATGGAATCTCGTGTCAGAACAATGACGCTGTGTAAGTTGTTCAATTTCTTTTTAAAACATCCCCACACCTGAATGTTTAATCTCTTTTGGGGAGGGAATGACCATTACCACAAAATTCCATCACGACCTCCGTCATAATGTCACAAGAGCAGGAAATAAAATACAAAAATAATTCAGGCCGCTATATCTTTGAATAAAAAACCAGTTCTTTAGATAGAAGTTCCGTTTACTGTAAGTCCACCAAATAATTCGGTGAGCATTACTTTCTTTGAAAACGGGGAACAGGACTTTCACACCGGGATGATTCCCCTGGGCTACCCCCCCCCCAAACAATTCCCCCCGATTTTTTCAAGATATTTTCGATGTTTTCTTATCTTTTTCTCTATTCATATACTCCATTGTCATATCGCGTGGATTATCGGGTTACACGTAGCCCCCCGGAGGAGATGCTATTAAGAGTTAACGGCTTACTGGAGTCGCCAGTGTTAAGTAGCTTTGGCCATTTAACGCCGCCGGAGTAGGTAATCATACCAAAAAATATGTCGAGGGGGGGGGGGGGGGGGGTTGACCGCGAGGATTGTCTCGAGAGGAGGGGGGGTAGTGTCCTAGACCCTTTAAAAACACTACCTCCGATCACAACTGTGGCACCTTATTTCGTATACAACTAGGTTCCGAAATATGCGAACGGCAAACTGGAAATATAGTCTAGGTTCAAGAAGTACTTGCCTGAGGGATTCAGAAGAGTGTAAATGATCTCCGCATTGACCCCATCATCGCCGTCTACCGCTCTCACAGTCAATACCGTTCGACCAGTGCTCATACTCTCTGGAATATCTCTAAAATACACAAGAACTTTAACTATGAGCAACTGGCACTAAAAGAAATCATGAAAACATTTCTGACGTGAATTTCGCAGTTTTTTTATTTTTTTTGGCTAAACGCATTTTTGTCAATTTAACAAATCAATTCACAGCAACTGTTAAGAAAAAACGACTTACGTATTTGCAGCATCTTAAACTTTTCATTTTACAATAGAGGCCAACATGTATGTTAGTTTTACCTTGAGTAAACATCACTCTCAAATTCCGGCGAATGGTCATTGATATCATCCACTATTATTCGAATATTTGCATGTGCGGTTTTAGGTGGGCTTGCCTGATCTTCCGCATAAAGCACAAAATAATGTTCACTGATGCTCTCCCTATCGAGTTGCTTTGTCGTGGTTATTTGTCCAGATAACGGATCAATCGCAAACATATCCTGACTTCTAACATCCCCAGTCGCCACCAAGTAGTAAGTTAAAGAACCATCTTCACCAGAGTCTGGATCAGATGCCGTTATTGTGTCAACCACATATCCTGCGCCCTGTTCTTCAAGGGCGCTTAAGACATAAAGAGTCCGCGGAAATTCCGGTTTTGTATTAACTGCTCTCCGCAATCGACTTCGTGGCTTCGAATCAGTTACTTTCCAAAATGACTGGTCCAACTGGAGATTAACTCGCAACGGTACAGTTGCATGGATAGACGACTCAACGTAAACATGAAACATATAACTGTTTGACCGAAAACAAAAACTACTTTTTGTCGACAATATTCCACTCTGTTTATCCAGGTGGAAATATGTGCTATCGTTTGAAACATATTTAAGTTCGTATTTGCTAACATAACTTATTGGAAGGAAATTAGTCAAACAGAGAATCTGTGTATTTTTTTCCACACATAACCCATAATTTTTACTTAAAGTTGACCTAATAACAACTGTGTCTTTCTTCGGGAACTGTAGAAAACTCTGTGATAATTTTCTGCGTTTATGCTTAAAATTTGGCAAACAATACTTGCCATGAACATGAATGAAAAGGGGAATGTTTACTGATGAACCCAACACGTTTTGAACGGCTATTACATTTACTCGAAATGGGTTCTGAAGCAGTTTGTTGCACAGTGGAGTTTTCTTCACAAAGACTAATCCAGTAAAACTGTCAACGGTAATAAACTCTTGTTTTGAGTGATAAGAAAAACCGTATTCCCAATTAGATCCCATGGAAGCATTGAACAGAATATCACCAGGTTTATTCATATCAGAAATATCGATGTCGAATCCAAAATTTTTGGGTAGTAGGATAAATAATGTCAATAAATACAGTAGGTATCCATGACGCACCGCGCCTTCAATTTTCGCCCAGTAAGCCATGGCCAGGACGCAAACCTATAGTAGCAGCTAATTTATAAATCCTTTCAAATCATAAGGGTACTTATAACTAACCCAATACTTGTTCATTAAAACCATGACAGTGTTACACCTGTGACCTTCCTTTTCTAATGCATTTATCATTATTTTACTTTTCTTAATTTTTCACTCCACCGACGACTGTTCATGTTCCTCTTTCGCTGGGAGTTTTGAATACAAACATCAGTTTTGAATGCCAAACGATGCATACTCCATACAGAATCGAGTAGCTGCATACTATGAACTTGACGGAATGGAATTTTCTCGGTTTAATATTTTGGCACAGTTGAGATAGCAATAGAATATGCGGAAGCCCTCCTAAAGTAAAATTCATCCAGTGAGAAAACAATTCTTCAACGAGCTTTTTCAAATGCAATTTTTTGATAATAAACTTAACGATTTAATCAACATAAAATGCTAAAAATGTTCATTCCACAGGGTCTGGACATTTTCATAAAATTTAAAAAGTAACTTTTGTCTAAAATGTGACCAAAAACTAAAGACCAAAAATATGTATTGTACAAAAATCAATGAAAAAGCATCATCATTTTCACTTCTCATCTGCAGACCTTGTCTCAAATATGAGGCATCTGCATGGAGTCTGTACACCGCGCGTAACATAGGCTAGATTGAACGGGCTGCACGACTTGCTCAGGGAGATTACAACTATTGGCCGGGCTCATACATATGAGAAAAACGTCTAACTCTTGAAAAGGTACACATTGCAACATCATAGAGCTTTATACGATCTATCCCTGCTCTACTTAATGCGTTCTGGACTCTGTAACATCTAAATGCTTGTTTAGATGCTGCCTTCTCCTCACCATACAACTTGATATCTGTACTTACAAGTAATTCACTATAAATCATATCCTACCCAAGAACAACCAGCTTGAATCAGCTCCCTCGTTATTAAAAAAACATCGAACGAACGTTGGATTGCACCCTTACCCTGGACACAGGGCACAACACGTAAAAATTGATTTAATAAAATAATTTCAGTCCGATTTTAAACTGCAAAGTTTAAATGCTGAGTGTTTTGCTCTGCACTGCAAACCCTGTACAGTTCGGCTATTAAAGACAAAAATAATAAAGACTGAAGATTATCGGGGAAAATACGTAGCAACAACCGCCACCCCTTTGCACATAAAACATTTAGTGTTTCCAAGATGCAATAAAATTTATTCAAGTGACTGTACAAGTCTCGAAATCTTTGATAAAAACAGAAAGCAATTCGTTTTTTTTTTTTGGAAGAGGGGGTAGGGAGGGGAGACTTCTGAGTTATAGACACCCCAACACATCTCCTATACTACCACTTCCCACCATCCCCAGGACAGAGCTTTGCGACAGGTAGCATAGCCTTAACAACAGGCATATAGCAGTACGAGTACTCGCATCACGTCATGCCTGACACATGCCAATCAGGTACTAAATTGCATCAATGACGTTTCAATAAGTACGAGAGTCATTATTAATTTGAAATCAGTTAAAACTTACTAGAAACTTATGATACCACCTGTAATGCCAATTGATGCTTCAATGAATCACTCTGAAATGCAAACATTATATGAAATAGGTTAAAATCACTTTTTAATTTCGGAAATACTGTCTTATAGACTACGAAACCTAACTCAATGAATTTTCCAATGTGTTTCACATTGGTTATCGCGATCTATAATAATAAAAAAAAAATTGTGGAACAAGTAGCACCACACGGGTATCCTTAACAGGTACCCTGTTGCTATGTTTACAGTGCTTGTCAACCAACCGACCAATAAGCGTAGATGCAGCTCCTGTCATGTGATCGAACCAGTCCCAACTTATCGCGATCCGAGTAACAGGAGATTTTTCTCTGGTAAACGACGTGAATGAAATTTTCGTACAAATGACTGATCAAAATCAAGGAAAATGCATACTTTTTGAATATTATTTATCTTGGATATTATATTTACGTATACTTTTAGTTTTATCTGGTTCGGTGTGCGTTTTGACCAGTTTGCTGACTTTGCTGATTCCTACACATGGTAGTTCTGGGTTTTGTCAGACCGGTTTTAAATGCTTCCCTGCAATCAAGAATGTAATGTAGATTATGGTTATAGACAGTTCGGTGGTTTCTAGGCGATTTTCTCAGTTTCCATTTCGAGGGTTTCCCTCTTGGTCAGTCAGCAAACAGTTTGTATTGGGTGAGCTCGGCAAACAGGAAAGTTTCTATTTTCTGTCGTCCTTCTTCCCTTATAGGGTCTTTGGATATGCAGTTTTCACAGCTTAGGAGGGTTGTCTTCCACAGGCTTGAGATTGCAGCAACATTGTTAAAGGTGTTGCATACACTATCTCTTTCTGTTGATAGACACGCCAACAGTTGTGTTGTGATGATTTATCACAGAACTGAGTAGTGTAGCCGCTTCTGTCCACATATGAATCGGTGAGAAATTGATCATGTGGTCAGCACAGCGGCGTCGTATCTGTGGCGGATACGACAACTCCATACTGTGACGGATCGTCACAACACCAGCATGGTCTAAGCATCGATCACTTGTCATGGAACGAGATTAGCAGGGGATTTTCTCCTTGAAGTCTGTTGTATGTTACGACCCGTCGCAGTGACGCGTACAATAAAGGGTGGTTTAGACATAATGCGAGCGGTGATGGTGGCATTTGCTCTCATCATGGCCCGTAGCAGTGACGACCAGGTCAGCTGGTAAGTCGCTGTTGTCGCGGGTTGTGTTTGCGGCGACTTGCCGTTGTCACGAGTCGTGTTTGCAGCGACTCGCTGTTGTCACGAGGCGTGTTTACAGCAACTCGCTTTCGCAGCGGCTTGCTGTTGCACTGTTGCAGCGACTCGTGCTGGTGACGGGTCGAACATGTGTCGAGTCACAGCGGAAGAGAAGCATGATTACAGCAAGGTAATTCTGCAATCAACTATGGCTTGGATTATGCTTTTGCTTCAGGTTGATTGTGTTATGCTTCGACTGCCATTCGTTTTCTACAGAGGTCGATCATGCCACTAGGCGGTACTGTCACGGGTGGGTTTTGACGGGTGGTTGTTGTAGCGACTGGCCCGTGTTGCGGGTTATGTCTGTCACGACACGTGACTGTCACAGGTTGTCACGACGTCGGATCGTGCATGTCACGACCCATGAATGTGTCAGGTTGTCGCAGGGACGGTCGTGACCGTCACAAAACGTGATTGCGACGAGTTGCCACTTTGTCGGGTCGTGTATGAGACAACTCGATCACGTGACCCTTGCTGCAGTGACGGTATTGGCATTAGGTCGTATAATACACCTTATGTTTTACTTCTAAAACAGTTTTAATGATATTATATGGGCTTTTTTGTCTGTTATCATTAATATGATTTGTTTTATAGATTATTGTCAGTGATTACCATATAAGTATATTGTTTGTTTGGTTGTAGATTCACTGACGATTGCGGACTGCTGCGCTCACACCAAGTGTACCGGTGAGACGCATTCAAGATGTACTGCCTGCCAGCGTCGCTGGATGATTCAATCATGCACATTGGACAACCGTTGCGACCAGTGTGCACACCTAGATGATTTCATTTTTTCCTTGTTGTTGCAACAGCCGGAGACTGAAAAGGTCGCAAGGGTTCCACGAGTATCATGTCGTCTGCATCGACTCATACATTTTTGCCGCTTACGCTTTTATGGTAAGATCGGATTCAAATGCACAGGGATCGAAACAGCCGAGGAAACTCAATCCTAAAGCGCTTCCGTTACCACTTGCAGAATCTGTGGTATCGCCACCGGGTGTTTACATTATGGATCCCGGTCAGGCAGATGTTACGTCACCCTTGGTATCTTCTGTTGTGACTGTGACGCCTGTTTATAGACCCTCATTCAACCGGTGTTACATACTCCGTTGATCAATGATCTCACACTGGAGACAGATACAATTCCTCACGAAGTGTCTGTCCAACAGTTACCTAGTACTGCGGAGTTACATTTAAATATTTCTACCGCTATGAAGCATTTTTTGTCGGGATCTTCTCTTCGAAAACAAGAATTGGCACCTTTGAAAAAGTTCGCCTTAAGTTTCAATTTGCATGCCGAGACACATTAAGACACGCCTCAGACGAGGAGATCAAGATGTTACGCGGTTTCGCTTCTAAGTCAGGGTCGGCAACATCAAGTCTCAACTCGGTTCGGTCGGACACTGTTACGACCGAACCGTCGTCATCGAAGGATATGCAACCATCGCTCATTCTCCTCACGACCCTTATACAACCATTTACGGGCAGTGGCCATCGCCTGCGTCGACATTCGATTTATGCGTCTCCCTCCACCTCCTCAGGAGACAATTCGTCGTCTGGGGAAGAGGAGCCTGTGATGGTCAATGATAATGAACAGACTCAAATACACTTGACTCAAGCTGCCGGGAGTAATGTACCGTTGTCGCCGGTAAAAACTACGGTCTCACGTTGCGCTCCGCTGGTCCTTACCCACGTTTCCGCATGCCGTATTACGCCTCACCGCGGGTTATGACGCGGGAGGAGTACAAACCCTTTCGGCAGATGCGCACTCCCACTCCTCCAGGCGTTGAGGTTTTACCTGATGAATGGGAGGAGCCGTCGACTATTGACTTTTCGGCAGCGGATTTGCCATTTAAAGGCATTCTAAAATTCATTGAGGATAACTCGTCTGTCTCGCTGACGATATCGTAGCCGCAGGTTAGTCAACCGTCCTTTTTCTTCGCGGTTCAATCTCAACCACCACCATGGAAAGATCTCATGGGCTTGTCGACAGCTCCCTGTGAGTCAAATGTTTTACTCGCGCGAATGCACGAGCTGCAGTTGTTACAAGATGTTCGTCCACGTCGCGGTTACTGCCTTCAAAGGTGTTGCATGTGAGGACTGCGGCTTACCAGTCAAATGACGCGGTTTTACCAATTCAGCCAATTGCGTAGCCCAGAGGCATGGCACCAAGGCTTCCGAAGGTCAATCTTGATTCCATTGTGCCATTAGTGGAACGTAACTGTCGATATTTAGAGGAGATATCCAGGAAAAGTCTGCACACACGTTCCTTTCAATATTGCGCATTCCAGGCCTTGAGAAACTTTGTCGATCCCGGTGCCAACGCTATATTCAATCGTGTGTTCGATTCTTTGTTTCGTTGGGGGTACTCTTTACCGTCTGCAAGAGACAGGTCGCGTTGTCAAATCTTTCACTGCTTGTCAAACTTCCCAATCCTTCTTTGATTACGTCATACGCACACAAACTAGAGAAGCAACTTGCGTTGCAGACAATGCTTCAAGAGCTGATAGAAAAGAAAACTATAGAAAGATACCTACGGGCGCTCACGCGTTTTTCAGTCGGGTCTTTCTTATTCCAAAAGTCCGGCAATTGGCGTCCTGTCAAAGACCTGTCGCATCTCATTCAATTTCTGCACCTCACATCATTCACGATGGGCACGCTTCATTTGATCAAATCCACCCTAAATCAGAGCATGTGGACTGTGTCAGTGGAATTGTCCGATGCATACCTGCACATTCCGATGTACGAGAGGTCGCGTCGTTTTCCCGCCTTCAGGGTAGTGAATCAGAGTTTCTTGCAGTACCATTCGGTTTGTCGACGGCGCCATTTAAGTTAACCCAGATGATAAAGGTAGTCAAACACTGGGGTCAGCAAGTAGGTTTGCTTCTGTTCCAATATCTTCACGATTGATTGTTGGTAAACTCGAACAGGCAGTTCCTTTAACTCAGCTGGATATTCTGCTGGGGTGGTGCGAGGTTCTGGGTTTCTTGGTCAATCGCAGCAAGTCGGAATTGGTTCCAAATCAGAAGAATCAGAAGAGTTTTGGGGAGGATTGTTAGATTTTGTGAGCGCCAGAGCATTTCCCACACAAAGTCGAATCCAAGAATAATGTCTCATTGCCCGAATCGTGTCTACATCCAAGCCTGGTGTGTCCCAATTAGAGTCACTTCTAGGTCTATTAGTTACAACGAAAAAGACGGTCGAACTGGGCAGGGGTCATTTCCGGGAGTTTCAACGTGATGTTTTGAAGGCATTGCGTCGAAGCAGGTTGCCGGATCATCGGATTCGGCTTTTGTTGTTGGATCTTAGGGATCTAGATTGGTGGTCGTGTCAACCCAATCTTTTGATCGGTGTGCCCTTTTCTTTTCCAGCTCCATCGAAGCAGGTGCCTCTCTCAACGGGTGGGGTTTCTTTTTCCAAGGTAGAACGTGGAGAGGTCGATGGCAGATTCAAGAACGAGGGTTACATATCAATCTGCTGGAAATGAAGGCGATTTTGAGAGCTTGTCAAACTCGGGAATCACGTGATTCAGTTTTTCATAGACAATCGGACGATGGTGTCTTATTTGTCCAAGCAGGACGGCACGCACTCATCGACTTTGCCTCGTCTCACTAAGCAGGTCCTATTGGTTGCTCGAGTTTGTGGTTTTTCCATTCAACCCTCTCACATTGCAGGTAGCCCGAATGTTCCGCTGACTTAGCTTCTCGTACGGGTCAGGTTGTTCACACCGAGTGGGCATTGGCGGATTACAAGTTTCACTGGATTACTTTGCAGTCTCCGCAGATCGATCTCTTTGCCAAGCGTTTAAACCATCGTTTTCCGGTATACATGTCTCCGTGTCCGGATACTGCTGTGTCAGTGGCCCATGCAGGTGTTGTTGCGTTGCCACCATCGTCTCTCATGAAGAAGGTTCTCACGGAGATTTGGCACGAGAGGCCCCATCGTCCCCTGCTACTAACCCCCGGTTTTCCAGAACTGTCTTGGTTACCTTTTTTGATGCCATTACAACCGAATCGTCAGTTGTTTCGACTCAAACTTTGATGCATAAATTTTCCTTCCTAAAATCCAAGGATTTATCTCAGCTAGTAGAGCATAGAATGGACAGAATTCATAAAGACTCCACGAACAAAGTGTACTTGTCACATTGGCGATTGTTCGAGTCGTGGTGTCTTAATAGGGGTATTGATCCTTTAGCAGCAACGGCAGTTGCAGTGGTCGCTTTTGCTTTTATTTGTTCGAGGGCAGAAAGGTGTCGTTGAGATCGGTTTTGAGGTACCACTCGGCTCTCATGTTTATTTTGAAACGAGCGTATTGTCGGATTTGCTTAGGTCATTTCAATTAGAACGGTCTATTTCTGACAGGACAGTGGTGTATTGAGATTTGTCACTGGTTTTTATATATATCACATCACCATTTTTTCATCATTCTATCATCTCAGACAAGTCACTTACTTAAAAGTGTGTATTTCTTGTGGCGTTGGCCTCGCGTAAGCGAAATACATGCCTTGCAAAACTCTGTTAGTCAGGTCAATTGTTCATATGAGGCGGTGGTCCTAAAACCATCTTTTTTGGGCAAGACGCCCATTGTGACCAAAGACTTAGGTACGTTAAGCAAATTGTGATACCAGCCTTGCCGGATGTGAGGTCACGTGGCAGTGTCGACCTGAAGATGTAATTCAACAGAAATTGTCAATTAAAGCTCATCAGGGCAGACATGTAGCGCACTCCTTACGTAATGCTAATGGTGTGTCGATGTGCGAATTACTACAAGTTGGCTGCTGAATCAGTGATTCATAATAGTGCTCCTTCTTGCAGGCCTCACCAATAGTCCCCCGCAAAGAAGCCTTACAAAAAGAATAGACTTGGGGTTGAGGCACAGTTCGGAACTGCAGCGACAGCATATCAGTTAGCCTATCACGGGACTGTTGTGTTGCCGACCGACACAGTGGTGTCTTGTACCATGGTCCTGTTTTGGACAGTTCGGGTTGGCACATGGTCCTGATGGCTTTTATGTCTGCAAGATATTTTACTTAAGAATGAGTATTAAGAAATTAAATATTTCAGTTCATCATGTTATACCTCGACCATGCTAATATTGTTCTACGAGCAAATGCCCCCACCCACTTTTCACAAAGAGAGGCATGCAGTAAATAGCTAAGTTGCCTGCTAAACCATGTACCGACCCGTCGCAGTAGCGTATTGACTCGAATTGTAAGCACCCACCTCCCCATCAACTGGGATCGTCTGGTACGATAAGTTGGGTATGGTTCGACGACATGAAAGGAACTGCACTGACGCTGATTGATCGGTTGATTAACAAGCATTGTTAACATAACAACTGCGCACCTGTAAAGAGTACCCACGTGGTGCTATTTGTTCCACAAAAAATATTATTATTACACATTGTGATAACAATTGTGAAACACACTGGAAAAGCCATAGTGATGGCTTCTACGTCTACAGGACATTTTACCCATTAAAATAAGTATTAAGAAATTAAATACTTCAGCTCAAAATGTTAAAACCTGAAAAAAGTTGGGCTGGAAAATGCAGATAAAATTTAATTTTATTAGTATAGCTTGAAAAAATTCTTAAAAAGATCTTGCGGTATTAGTTTATCACCAAAAATAATTAGAACTATATAGAATGGCGAAAAAAATTATCGCTTCTACGTTTGTGGTTTTCAGTTTAGTATCCTTGTTCACTTTCATAGCTTTCAATAAACGTGCTCTTTCGACTTTCGATCTGGTCTCCAAACGCAGATGTAATTATATAAAGGAAACATAAAAATGTTCTTTTTCATGGCTTCACTCTTTTCATAAAATAACGTCATAATTACTATAGCAACTTCAACATTTTTCAGTCATAAGAAAATAAAATTTAACACATTCTTCAACTACAAAAACCTTTTGTTTTATTACACATACTTCTAAGATTAAAAAGCTCTGCCGCCTTTTATGTTATATTGATGTGATTCTCGAAATAAATCTTTTACTTGTTAATTGCTTTATTACTCTATTTCCTATTCATTTATTCATCATTTCTGCAGCACTTGGATATGATAAACTTTATTTTGGAATTCTTAAATTCATTCTACAACCATAAAGTTGCTGGATCGACTCTGGCTCAGGGAACATGCGTTTTACTGTTATCTATTTTTTTTTATTTGTTAATATGTATTTACTCGTGTAGAGATACTGGTCTGTCACATTAATAATTAATTTTCTCTTTGTTCCCTTGGCATCATCGGAGATATTTTATGGTACCTTCTTGGGTAATATGTAACTCTATCCACGACGCTGCTTTAATTAATAACTTTTATTAGAATATATAAGAAATTATCTATCGTCTTCTAGCCTCAACGGCAACAAGGGGGTTAATGTGTTATGACCGGAATTAGTCCCCAAACCAAGAAAAATAACTAAATACTTTCTTCTAATTTATGTTATTTTATTAGTAATCGATAATTAACTCATTCTATTCATTTTTCCAAACTCTCGCTTTTCCGAGAATTATGTACCATGCAATATCGATGCGCACACCTACGTTATTAAGATTTCAATGCTATTACATAATAACCAAATTTACAATAATCATTACCTGATTTCTAGACATCTATTTTACATCTTAGATAATACAATAAAACCTAAACAGCTATAAGGAAGTAACGATAATTAAGACAAATAAATTAACTGTACGTAATTTGCGTGATTCCTGCACTTCCTGTTTCTTGATCCGTTTCCTGCTTGAAATTCCGAGTTCACAGGATCCAAAAATTGCTAAGTTCTAATCAATTATTTTCCTTAATATAACCTTGGTTTTTGATGTTTTTTCCAATTTTTGATGTTTCCTTAACGAGGTCCGAGCAGCAACTGCTTTTTTATTGAGCAGTTGAAGTGAGGAAAATTTAGTCGTGGTCATAAAATTTTGTGACGGAATTTCTGAGTGGTCAAAACTTGGTCACATGAGAATTTATTATTTCATTTTTTTCAGTTTTGATTGGCTATTAAATAAGTACCTAATTTGAAGTAATTAGTGCCTACACTTGACCAAAGTCTTTTTTCACCCGGGAATGTTTCTCACGCCTTGTAATACAAAGTTCATGATAACGTCTTTTATCTGGTAGGAAACTGATATTGATATACATAACACACTCGAAAAATAACAAAACCCTTATTTTGAGTCTTAGATAACTCCTCTATCAGATTTTCAAAAAGAAGGACATGAATAGCTATTCTACTTAAAACATTACATTGTTGAGAATGTCCACCTGTATCGGGTAATAAAGAACTTCACACTTAATTTTAAAATGTGGTCATGCTGATAAATAAAATGAAATATCTGGTTTGATAAAAACTTATAAAAATATTAATTCCAAATATGAATATTAATTTCCCCAGAAAATTAACAAAATTTCTTTTACAAGAATCACCTGGCGACTTAAAAATGTCGCTTCTGGGACATTTGGAACAGAAATATGTTGACATTAAAATCAAACAAACGTACAATAAGATATAATACACAGTGTTATATCAACCTTGATGTGATTCTCTACCGATATAATATACATCGTCATAAAATATTATAAACACACGAAAAAAGCATGGAATACATTAATCGTCTAATTACCTGGACAAGGTCAGCGAGTCCATTCATACGAGAATCTACCGTGGTTGCATATGAGGAAAGTTCATCTTTGAAAATGGTGATGAAGCTGGTTTTATTGCTGTGTGACATGTTTGATGTGTTGGTGCAATGTTGATAAACCATGTTCGTCTAATTAACCAAACATGAACCTTGTAGCATGTCCAATCATTGGCAAGACGGATCTGTGTTTACGCGATGGTAGATGAGTGGCATGCTCTGGTATAAACTTGTTGATAGAGCGGACGATGTCACACAAGTGATTTGCTGAAGAGTTCAGAACAGAGACAATTTCGCTGGATATAGGATCCAGGAAATCGGAGACATTCCTGATGGCTAGAACAACCTACAACAGCTTCTGCGTGCCTGCAGGATCTGGTACTGGGAGATGGAATGTGGTGCCATGTTGATTCGGAGCTGTTGACTTGGAATACAACACCTTGCTTGAGCCTTTGACCACGCTGCCGCGATGCACAAAAGGAGGAGGGTTCTTGTCAGCATCTGTAATTTGAAATACACCTATTTTTGTAACTGTAACCAGATTAGAGAACACTAAACTTTGAAAGAGAAAATGCCTGAAATAAGCGCAAATTTGGACTTTAGACTCGAAAGGGTTGCTAGCATGGTGTTTTGGCACGTAGTCACTTTGGCCACCAGTGTATGAAGTACAGCGCTGCAAGAGAAACAATTTTTGTGCTCTTAGCCTTAGTGGTTGCACGAATAAAATGGTTACACAAATAAAATTATATTTTATATTTTATTATTATACGTGATAACACCTTTGATAACACCTTTTATACTTGTTACATCTTCATTTAGATATAGATATTGTATTGCCTTCACACTCTTATTAGATACTTCTAGCGTCTCTTCTGTTTGTACTGGAATACACTTTTGTTTTACTTGAACTTTATCATTGCTGCTGCTCTAGGAACATTTATTCTCTTATTTTCGTTGCTTTTTTAAATCTGTGTTAACATAGTATTTTTGACTAAGTTCTACTGGAACCATACTTCTCTGAAGGATAACTGGACGATCGCTACCTTGTACCTTGACCTTGTTTGTAGTCGGCGAGAACTTTCATAATTCGCTCATTGTTCACTGGTTTAACTGGACTGAGGGTAGCATCCTGCAATGGTTGTGGGGCTTGCGCTACATGATCTGACCTTGGACGATTGGCATGTACTTCAGACGATTGGCATGTACTCGAGACGAGGTTGGCTCATTGTTGTCCACACTTCTGAGACTTTATGTGTGCTTGGCGCAGCGATTCGTAATATAGTCAGGACCAGTATACAGAGGTTCAAGTTGCTTCGATTTACCTTTACGAGTAACATGGTTGCTAACGATTTATCGAAATTTCTTGTCTTCGGCTGATTTATCATAGTACGATTTGGCTTCTGCTCCGTGACGTTTTAGATTAGATTTTGTCAAAATACGACGAATTTAACGTTTTTTAGCAGTTGCTCCACGTAGTTCTGTACGCCTTTTGAGTATTTTTACTAGGGGCTAGGGCATTGTCGAGTGGGAGAATGCATTCGCGGCCAAAGAGTAGAAAATAGGGGAAGAAATGGGTTGAGTTATTGGTGGGCGTAACGCGATAAGTTAGCATAATCAGAGGAAGCACACGAAAGCAGTTCGAATGGGATTTATCAACTGCTTTGTGCTATTCTGGAATTCTGGAGTTCGGAGATAGAGTTCGCTCGCGTATGGTAGGAAGATATGAATCTGTGTTCAATGTCATAAACTTTACAGAGTTCTTTTACCACGAGTGATATGAAGCTTTTGCTCGATCTGATACAAGGGTTTTGAAACTGCCATATCGAGAAATGATTTCCCGATGGAGGGCATCAGCTACTGTCTGTGCACTGATCTCTTTTTAGGGAACTGCTTCGCTCCATTTTGAAAACGAGTCAACAAACAGTAGGATGTATTTGTGACCTTCTGGAGTTGCAGCAAGTGTGCCTAGGGTGTTGGTCTCTGGTGATACGCGCTTTGTCTGTTGACATTTTCGCATGACTGCACAAACTTCTTGACGTCCTGGGACATTTTGTCCCATTGGTACTTTAAGGCGATTGCGTCGCGCGTTCGTTGGTTGCCTTGGTGGCCTAATCTATCGTGGTAGGCTTGTAGTATGTCCTCGCGAAGCTCAGGAGGCACCATGATAACACATGTGCTCCCAGGTATTTTGCCGTATTTTGACTTAGCTAAGCGAGCTTCTTTGTATCGGATAGGCACACCGTTGTCATCCGAAGCGTATAAATGACTGTTTCTTTGTATAAGAGCTTAAAGCTTGGCATCGTCTGGGAGAATGTTGTGTTCTAGGTATGCCATCATGGGTCCACATCATATGGTATCTTATCGTTGCGAGTCGGGCAATGACTTGGCTCTCAGGGCAAATATGCTGTTGACTGTATATTAGAGTGCAACGGACATTTCTCGATTTGTGTATACTGGGTCAATAACTGACGTTGTGTGACTGTGCGTTGAGATGGCGTATGCATGGTTGTTAATGCTATGGTGGGGAAGTCGATGTCATCATCTTGATCATCCGTCTGCTTATATTCACGACGGGATAGTTTATCGGCGACATGGTTAGACTTCTCTTCAATGTGTTTAGCGAAGTATTTAAATTATTGTAGTTGGAAAGACCATCTTGCAAGTTTGCCTTTGTTTGCGCCGTTGTTGAGCAGGTGAAGCGCGGCAGTGTTGTCTCTGTGTAGCAGGAATTCAGTGCGTTATTTTGTTCTAAGTACTTTCGGTAAAAGTTACAACCAGCGACATTCTGATCATCTTTCTGGGCTAGGATATAACTGACAGAAACATCGCTAGCATCAGTGTCAAGTATAAATGGCTTGTTAAACTTGGCATATATAAGTTAATGAGATTTCTTCCGTCAACTGAAATTCAACGTCTTTTTGGGTTAGTCCAGAGAGTGGGGCTGCTAATTTCGAGTAATTGTTAATAAATTTTCGATAATAGTTGCACATTCCTAAGAATTGTTGGATCTTTTTGATTGACGTAGGACAAGGGAACGTTTTTACTGCTTCAGTATTTGAAGGTGCGGTACGGATGACATCACCTGTGATAATGTGACCTAAGTACTGGACTGACTGAACAGCAAAATTACACTTCGAAACGTTTAAAAGTTGTGCTGCCCGAAGAAAACAATGGTTTGCTGTAGGTGATCAAAATGTGCGTCGAACGTAGGACTGAAGACAATGATGTCATCCATATAAACGAATAGAATATGGAAGGCTACATAACAAAAAAATTGTTGAAAAACGAACTGGAAGACTGACGGACTAGTTGATAATCCGAATGGTAACCGACGAAATTCGTACAACGTTCGATGCGTCGCGAAGGCGGTTTTACAAGTGTTTTAGCTTCTAAAGGGATGTTCCAAAATGCGTTTTTGACGTCAAACGTTGAGAAGAACGTTCCTGTTTGGCTGCGATTTCTTCTAAGATCGTGTCGATATCTGGTAAAACCTGAACTGCGGGCGTGAGTAGTTCGTTGAGTTTTCGATAATCAACAACAAAGCGATAGGATCCATCACGTTTTTGACAAGTAGACATGGAGGGGACCAACAGCAGGTACTTTCCTGTATGATATCGTCGTCTAGCATTTTGTCTAAAAGCTTGTCCATTTGTTCACGGATCGCTGGGGTTGTTTTGTAAGGGCGTTGCTGGACAGGTTTAGTGTTTCCTGTGTCAAGCGAATATTCATAACCATTGCAGTGACCGACAGACGAGTCTTCGGATGTAAAAATATCACTGTGTTTTCCAAAGAGAACCAGCAATTGATTTTGTTGGTCTTTTGATAACGCTGATGTTCTGATATCGTTAACGAATTTAAAATTTTCCGCAATTTGTATGTATTCGTCGTCTGAAAGCTTATCTGCGTCTGTTGTTTCGACGTTATTGACCTCTGCATCTGACATTGGTAAGTTCTAAGAATGAACAGAAGATTCAGGCGTTAACTGTTGAAAGACGACAACTGGGTGGTTCTTTGGTATAGTGCAATCGCGTAGATCGGGATTTATAACACGAACGTATGCCAAGTAATTTTCCGTAATCACCAAGCAGTTAGCTCCGCGTAAGCAAAATTTTTGTTTTAATTTCAATGTTGGGGACATGATTCCGGTAACGTTTTTGTTTGCGTAATCCACAACCTTTACACGAAATACAGCTTCTGATATTGCAGGAATGATAACTTCTTCCTTTGCACGCGCTATGTATGTGGTAATGATGAAGTGGGTATTGCGTCGTTTTCCATTGTGATTTAATTGTGATCGTCGCTTTGTGTCTGGTGAAGTGTTGAACGTAAGTACCCTATTGTTGAAATCTATATGGAGGCCTTATTGTCTTCCATAAAGTCAACACCTAGGATAATTTTGTTTGAGAGCGTTGATGAAATGTGAAATGTTTGTTTAACTATTTCAGGTGAGTCTAGAAATTGAAAGTCTAGAGTTATAAATTCTTCGACGTTAATGTGATTTCCATTTGCTGCCTTGATTTTGTTGTGTGTTTTCTGAAAATTGGGTAGTAAATCTGGGAAAAGGTGCCCGATCTCTGTGCGCGATATACCGGATATTTGTGCACCAGTATCTAGTAAAGCTTTGAGTGGGGTTCCTTTAATATTGATATTGGTGTTGCTTTTACTGTGTGTGATATTGTTTACGTCCAGAGTGCTTGGTATAGTATATGTCGATTATGGGAGAACTATTTGTACGGGGTATATTTTGTTGTTTGGTTGTGTTAGGATTTTGCTCTAAACTAGTTACAGCTGTTGTAATATGTTTATTTTGCTTTTGCTTTTTAGTTTGTTGAGTTGTTGCCTGTTGTGAATGTGCTGAATGTATGAGCTTTGCTGCGAAATGTTTATGTTTGTTATCATTTTGATTTCTTTGCTTAAGTTCTGATGTATGGTGTTGTTGTGGTTTGAAGTGATTGTTGTTTGTGATGAGTTTACGTTTGTTTGTTGTTTGTTTGTGTATTTGTTTGTGTTTGTATTCCGTTTGGGTGTTTGGGTCCCTATTCTTTGTTAGTGCGCGTTGATGTTTGTCGGTATAAGCTGTTTTGGGGTGAACGGCACAGTTGTTTGAAGTGTCGGTTTTTCCACATTTATGGCAGAGTTTTCCGCACGCTGGACAGTCGTTCGACATGTGCGATGTGCCGCAACGAGAACAGTTTTTAATGTGGAGTGTATTTGGTCTTTTTGACTGGGGACGTTGTGGGGTCGCTGGTTGGTTTGAGGTTGTTTTGTATGTTGATTGCTTGTTTTGTGAATGTGTTTTGTTTGTTTGTGATTGCTATCCTGGTATGTGTATCTGTTTTTGTGTGGATAAGGCGAGTATGGCTTTGAAATAGCATTGACTGATGCAGTATTTGTTCGTACTCAAAAGCGAAAGTTTGTAGCTGAAGAGCGATCTCCGGCTGTCTTGCTATCAATCGAAGATCGTTTCCTGTATTGCATGTGTGAATGGATGGTGATCAAGCAACATCCTTCACAATCGCATGCTTGAAATTTTATCATGCGAGTTGAGCTGCAGAATCAACTAGAATTTGCATCCCTAGCTAATTTGACATGGTATCGATGTATTCGTCAACGGAATCTTTGGGTCCTTGACGATTTTGAAAGAACTTGCGAGATGTTTCTGCTTTTGTTTCGTGAATAAATTGGCTATTAAACTCTGCAATGAATAAATCTTTGGTTAATTTTGTTTCTTCAGACAATGTCTTCCCCAGGTTTTAGCACTTCCTTTGAAATGAGCTGTGAAGAATCGGCTGAAACTAGACTGGGATACATTGTACAACTCTGCATAGTCCTGGAAACTGGCTAACCATGACCTGGCTTTTTTGCATCTCCTGTAAAATGTTCAGTGGCTTGAGTATTAAAGGGGAAAAGGGCATTGAAGGCGCAGGAGAGTATGCATAGTTTGTAGGGCTGGGTGGGGATTGAGGAGGAATTGCTTCTGGCTCGGACAGTATTAACTTTTGTTCATTTTGTTGTTCTTGGTCTTGTTCTTGGTGTATTTGTTGTTCTTGTTGCTGTTCTTGTTCTTGCTGTGCAGCAATTTGCGCTTGTGCCACTTGGTTTTGGGCGTGACCGCGCAATTGCCCTGTGATTTTCCGGGCGATTCATAAATAAATAAAATGAAGGATTTAAAATAATTTAAAGATCAAATATTTTTATGTCGAGATCTGAAAAAGATATATTATGACTAACCTGGATACACTGAAATAAAAATGTTTATTAGTATATTTATATTGCAAACCTGCAAAAGAAATAAAATCTGAGAAAAATAAAAGACATTCTGAGAAACCTCAAATTGGGCGGTAATTGGTTATTGAGCCTGAAAATAGCACAGAATTTAGTCTAAGTAATGTAGAAGTTCTGAAATTAAAACAATATTATTCATACATTTATATCTAACAGCGCAATGGGGATCTTGAAGGCATCTCCACCAACTTTTATGGTGCCTTTTTGGGGTAATTTGTAACTCTATCCACGACGCTGCTTTAATTAATAAATTTTATTAGAATATTTAAGAAATTATCTATCGTCTTCTAGCCTAAACGGCAACAAGGGAGTTAATGTGTTATGACTGGAAATAGTCCCCAAACCAAGAAAAATAACTAAATACTTTCTTCTAATTCACGGTATTTTATTACTTAATTGAGAATTAACTCATTCTTTTCATTTTTCTAAACTCTCGCTTTTCCGAGAATTATGTACCATGCAATATCGATGCGCACACCTACGTTATTAAGATTTCAATGCTATTACATAATAACCAAATTTGCAATAATCGTTACCTGATTTCTACACATCTATTTTACATCTTAGATAATACAATAAAACCTAAACAGCTATAAGGAAGTAACGATAATTAAGACAAATAAATTAACTGTACGTAATTTGCGTGATTCCTGCACTTCCTGTTTCTTGATCCGTTTCCTTCTTGAAATTCCGAGTTCACAGGATCCAAAATTTGCTAAGTTCTAATCAATTATTTTCCTTAATATAACCTTGGTTTTTGATGTTTTTTCCAATTTTTGATGTTTCCTTAACGAAGTCCGAGCAGCAACGGAGCAGTTGAAGTGAGGAAAATTTAGTCGTGGTCATAAAATTTTGTTACGGAGTTTCTGAGTGGTCAAAACCTGGTCACATGAGAATTTATTATTTCATTTTTTTCAGTTTTGATTGGCTTTTAAATAAGTACCTAATTTGAAGTAATTAGTGCCTACACTTGATCAAAGTCTTTTTTCACCCAGTAATGTTTCTCACATCTTGTAATGCAAAGTTCATGATAACTTCGTTTATCTGGTAGAAAACTGATATTGATATACATAGCATACTTGAAAAATAACAGAAGGCCCTTATTTTGAGTCTTAGATAACTCCTCTATCAGATTTTCAAAAAGAAGGACATGAATAGCTATTTTACTTAAAACATGACATTGTTGAGAATGTACACCTGTCTTTGGGCACGATGATAAATAAAAGTAATATATCTCGTTTGAGAAAAATTATAACAATATTAAGTCCAAATATGAATATTAATTTCCCCAGAAAATTAGCAAAATTCCTTTCACAATAATATCCTTTTATTTAGACCCAACTGAATAGGTCAAGAGATGAAAACTAGTAAAAGGGATGGTTGAAACAAAGTAACACCTTAGACTTCTTAGCAAACCAAGAAGAGGAAAAGTGAAGCGTTGACAGGAGCCAACCATACACGTCGATGTTAGATTTATGTGATAAAATATTAGACATGAGCCCAGAGCAGTACAATAACAAGCCGCTCTAGGTGATTTCTAACACGATACAGAAATATTTCCTTCTGGATGCGCAATTTTATGGGCATATCTCCGCAAAAACATGTCAGCAACCTTGCCTTGTAGCACTTGCATACAGATACTAAAAAGAATTCTACGCAAATAAGTGCAACAGCACAACAACGTGGGTAGTTCTAACAAATTTAAGAAGTTACTTTTCCTTACAAAGAGGTATTTTAGCTAAACATATACGTATGTATCCGGCATATGCAACTGTTGTGGATACTATCTCTACCTGAAATATGACGTGTTGAGGTTGCCCCATGTCTTTGAATATTTTTGGAGCGTATATTAACTGTATCTGTCTGCGATAGAGTATGGTCTTAAGCTACAAATAAGTATCCTTGCGTCCTATTGATGTCTTTGGCCATGTATCTCTTACTGAAGAAGGTTTTTAAGGTGGCCTGCCCGTAATCGGCCACAAGCAGGCTACAGTTAGTAATATGTAGGTGAACACACTGAATCCAAAAGAACGTACCATGCACCATGAGCCAAACAATTTGTATAGGTGGGCTATGGGTCAGCCTTTAATCGAGCACCTCTTTAACTTTGTGATATCTACCTTTCCTCGACCCTGAAGATAAGCAGACAGAATGTATTTTTAAAAGATTTAAACCATCCAAATCACTTGCATGGCAACGCAGGAAACATCCCTTGGTGCGACAATGAATTAAAATTTATTAGGTATCCTCAAAAAGCAAAAATGCGAAGGAGAAACTGAAAACAAAGACAAAATATATAACTTATCTGCATAAGTCCAAAAGAACGTGTGGTGCAACAAACATTTATATATTTTGCATATTCAACAAAGATTGGTACAAGGAAGTAAAAATTTGCTCAAAAGCACACCCATGTAGGAATAATTTAGACTTCAATAAACATCTTATCACGATTTTCAGGTAAAAAAATTAAGAGGTATCATAAAGCCAGGCAAATAGAGCATTTAGGGAAGATACTCACAAAGACATGTTGAAAGGTGGAGTGAAGTATGACAGACAAATACCCAGCACATTATTTTTTTCACTCTAACGCAAATAAGATAATGCTGCGCAGTGACAAAAATGTAACAGCTGGTGTTTCCATAAGAGAATTCGTTGACCTGCATAAGATGCATAGTGCGGTGTACTGTGAGAAAGAAAAGCAGACTGTCAAATGTTTTGCAAAAGTAGCTATTAATGGTCAACTGTCAGGCAATGTCCGCAGAAGAAGATTACCTTTGCAAGACTTCCATGGATACAGTTACAAAGTGTTCAGTTAGAACGCTATGAAAGTGGGGTGTCGCAGCGGCGCTAATGGTAGTGGTGTGGCGATTTTTGTACATCATAGATATTTTAGTATCTACGCGTTTTTTTTTGGTATTGTAAATATGTTTATTTCACAGATATACTGTATATGTGGCAAATAAGTAATAAGTGTTGAGAAATAATACTTCTTTGTTCTGAACTGGACATTTTCGCAATGTTTAACCCAGAACTTTGCTACACCCACACACTATATATATATATAGTGTGATTAAATAGCAAGTAATAGTAATAACAGCAAATAAATAGCAGTAGTATGAAAATGGTGGTTCTGGGTCAGGAAGTGACGTCATACTCTCTGGACCGGAAGTGACGTCATAGGTGTTGTCATGGCAACGAAGTGTTGTGATGGCAACGCAGTGGTGTTGTCATGGAAGCGAAGTCTAGCCAAGCCTAGCCATGGTAACCTAGCCATGGTAACCTAGAAAGTGAGGACCTCCCCCCCTAGCCGGCAGTCGGGAACCCCCCCTTGGCGGCAGTCGGGACAGACCCTATGGTAAAAAGTATAGACCCCCCTAGCCGGCAGTCGGGACCCCCCCCCCCTAGCCGGCAGTCGGAACCCCCCCCCTAGGCGGCAGTCGGGACAGACCCTATGGTAAAAAGTGTGGACCCCCCCAGCCGGCAGTCGGGACCCCCCCCCCCACCTAGGCGAGCAACATTTTGTCAAGTCAGCATGCCACATCAGCAAAAGTTACAAACCAAAATTTGCTCACACCAGAGGGGTATATAAGGGATGAGCACCCGACACTCCCCAACAACAGTGACAACAGGGACAACAGTGGCAACAGTGTCAACAGTGACAACCATTTCGGTAAGTGTTTATTGAAACTTTGTAAACAAAAGTGAACTTTGTAAACAAACTTTGTAAGCAAACTTTGTAAACAAGATTTGTAAACAAGATTTGTAAACAAATTTTGTAAACAAACTTTGTAAACAAACTTTGTAAACAAGATTTGTAAACAAACTTTGTAAACAAACTTTGTAAACAAACTTTGGTTATTTGCTTAATTGAAACTTTGTAAACAATAACTTTCGTTATACTTAGTCGATTTGTATGAAAATTTCACTGTTTGATTCAATTTTCTATCTAGTTTTAACATGATCAGGCTATTTGCGCAGCGTGTTGTATGCATATTTACCACCATACTAACTTTGTAAAAACTTATATAACTTTCATTATACTTGACCGATTTACATGAAAGTTTCACCATTGGTTTACAGTGCTTCTTCGCGGATGAATACCATTTGGCGGGTGAATACCATTTGACTTCACCGCTAGATGTCTCTGCTGTGCAGCAGTGCAGCAGTGCAGCTGTAAGTGAGACATTCAAGCAACTATCTGCTGAGTCAACAATTTTTAAACACGTTTGAAAAGTTACACACCATACTTTGATTACATGTAAGTAGCATAAAAGCATGAGTGAAACATATATGTCAACCAGTGATAAATTCTGCTGAGTCAGCAATTTTAACAATTTTTTCTCACCATATTTTGATTACATTCAAGTGGTATAAATTCTGCTGAGTTAACACACCATCCAAGTCGTATAAAAGGAAGAGTGAAACGTGTATTTTTATCCATTTCAGTTCTAGCAACAGCAACAACAACAACGATGGCACCAGTCTTCTGTCATGATTGCAATGTGACATTTCCATCTCTGGAAATGTTCGTGGCACATACATGTAAACAAGCTAGGTTGAAACGTGCTCGTGAAGAGCTTGTTGAGCAGATTGAAGCCAAGAGACGAAAGACGGTGCGAGATGGTATTGAAAGACCTGATCCAGTCCTCTGCTGTGGATGCATCAAGATATTTGCATCTATGGATGCGTTTGACACACATGTATGCATGATGGAAGAACCAAAGAGAGTACAAGTAGGCACAGGCAGAAGAGTGAGTCTTGGTGGAAACGCACAGGAAAGACGGTTTGAGCCTGAAGATGGATCGGATTTGCTACTTGAAATGCGACAACAAGAGAACCGGATTAAGAGACATTTGCTAGAAACGTTAAACCGTGGCATGAAATGGTATATTGTCGTACATGCGCGCTTCAAGAAAATGACGGCGAATGCTGAAGGCGTTATGGTAGAACAAGTGGATAACGCCTTCATCAGCAGTCCGACATATACAGCATACAATCTAGAGGATATTGAGCCAGAAGCCTATAAAGAATTGTTTACCAAGTTTGTCGAACATGAGCGACAAGGTTCTGGCTGGGTGTTGGATAACATACTGTATATTGAAGTGCATACAGCTACGTCAGCGCCACTGGAAGCAAGCAGTTTTATTCCACTACCGAAGAAAGTGAAGAATACAAAAGGTGTATTAAACATTCAGAATGACGACAACAAGCGCTTCTTATGGTCTGTATTGGCTCATCTTCACCCTTCAACAAACAGTCCTTGCCGTGTGAATCATTACAAGCCATTTGAGAAGGAATTGAAGGTAGAAGGCATGACATTTCCCACACCGATTACGGACATTCCAAAATTTGAAAAGGAGAATGATGTGTCTATCAACGTGTTTGGATATGAACATGATGTAGTTGTTCCGATACAACTGAGTCGAAACACCAGTGCCAGAGAAATTAACTTACTTTTAATTATCAATGACAAGACAAGGCATTATTGCCTTATTAAGAATTTCAGCAGGCTTATGGCTTATCGATCAAAACATCAGAATGCAGCTTTTTATTGTTTCAACTGTCTTCACGGATTTATACGACAAGATCTTTTAGACAAGCATCGCGAAGTGTGTGGCAAGCATGGAGCACAACGTTTATCATTCCCCAAGGAACCCTTCATCAAGTTCAAGAATGTAGCCAAACAATAGCGAGCGCCATTTATGCTGACTTTGAATGTTTCACGAAAAAGCATGAAGGAGACAAGTATCAGCATCATCGTCCAAACAGCTTTGCCTATGTGGTTGTCAGCCAGTATGATACACGTGCCCCAGTCGTGTATCGAGGAGATAATGCTGTGAAAGTCTTTTTAGACCATATGGTGAATGAGCGTGATCGTATTGTGCATGGTTTAGAAAATGGTCATGACTCATGAAGATGAAGAGCATTATAAGAATGCTGTCGATTGCTACATTTGTCATGAGCCTCTAGGAGCAGATCATGTGAGAGATCATGACCATATCAACGGCAAATACCGCGGAGCTGCACATAGTGAATGCAATTTACAATTCCGATTTCGAAAGCATAAGCAGGATATTAAAGATTCTTTTATCATTCCTGTCTTTTTCCACAATTTACGAGGCTATGACAGTTATTTAATCATGGAAGAAATTGAAAAGTTCAAAAACGAAACCATTACAGTCATTCCCAACACCGTTGAGAAATATATTGCATTCACCATGAGCAATCTGAAATTTACGGACAGTTATCAGTTTATGAGTACTTCTCTACAGCAGTTGGTATCCAACCTGGCGGTAGAAGGGAAAGATAACTTTTATAACATGACGTCACACATTTATGATAGCGACCAACAAGATTTACTGTTGAGAAAGGGAGTGTACCCTTATGATTACGTGGATGAACCATCGAAGTTTGCTGAAACACAACTGCCGTCCAAGGATAAGTTTTACAGTCTGCTCAGTGAAGAAAACATTAGCGATGAGGATTATGCGCATGCGCAGAAGGTGTGGGAGACATTCCACTGTACTACATTTGGCGAATACCATGACCTATACCTGAAATCAGATGTGTTGCTGCTGGCTGACGTGTTTGAAAACTTTCGTCACGTATGTCTCAACACGTATGAATTAGATCCTGCTCACTACTATACAGCACCAGGACTGTCGTGGGATGCCATGTTGAAAGCGACAAAGGTGAAATTGGAATTGATCAACGATATTGACATGTATCAAATGGTTGAACAAGGTCTACGTGGAGGAATATCTGTCATCACACACAAATATGCGAAAGCAAATAACCCCTACGTAGCAGATTACGATCCCACAAAACCAGCCAACTACTTGGTGTACCTGCATGCAGACAACTTGTACGGCTGGGCCATGTCGCAAAGCATGTCGGAAAGTTGATTTATGTGGGTGAGTGAGCCAGAATCCATCGACTTTATGAATGTGGATGAAGATGACGAGATTGGATACATTTTAGAGGTGGATTTGGAATACCCATATTCAATCCATGATCATCATAATCACTATCCAGTGGCTCCAGAACGGAAATGTGTTAAGGTGGGAGAATTGTCAAAACATAGTCAGAAGCTACGGAAAGATCTGAACATGAAAGACAAACCTAGTGAAAAGCTCATTCCCAACTTGTGTGATAGAAGAAATATGTGCTTCATTATAGAAATTTACAGCGATATGTCTCACTGGGATTGAAAGTCACTAAGGTGCAACTCTTGTTCAGCGATACCGAAAGTCTATGTTATCACATAGAAACGGAAGATATCTACAAAGATATGCAGGAAGATGCGGACCTGTTTGATACAAGTGACTATCCCCCAGATCATTTCCTACATTCCAACGTGAACAAGAAAGTGCTTGGGAAAATGAAAGATGAGACGGTGGGCATTCCCATAGAAGAGTTTGTTGGACTTCGACCGAAAATGTATAGTATGATGTATGGTGGAAAAGAAAAACGTACGGCCAAAGGCATCACTCGAGCGTGTCAAAGACGTATGAAACATAAGCAGTATAGAGACAGTTTGTTCAACCAAACGCAAACGATGGTTATAGGGCACATCATTCGAAATCATGACCAGATTTTCTCGGAGAAGTTGAGGAAAGTGGCTCTCTCTCCCTTTGATGACAAGCGATATGTGATGAGTGATGGCTATTCCACTTCTTGCTGATACAGTAAAAGACATGAATGTGAAAAATCCCACCACTACCATCAAGAAATTAAAAGTGGAGACGACACCAACACCACAGTCGTGGGATGGAATGCTTTCTCTAGGCAATGGAAAGTATATCAAGATTATGAAACAAAGCAATGAAGGAGTAGTGAACATTCGCAAATACCTCAGAGATGAGGGGACTGGATAAAACCGTCCGACGAAAAAGGGCATCTTGCTGACAATACCTGAATGGAAAATGCTGAAGAAGCAGGTGAAAGTAGATAAAATGGCATTCATTGATGAATGTATTGAAAAATGAATGTGTTTGTAAATAGTGTAAATAGAAGTTTGTAAATAGTGTAAATAGACTTTGTAAACTTTGTAAATAGTGTTTGTAGTTAAGAATTTGTAAATAGTGTAAATAGAATTTGTAAATAGTTAAGAATTTGTAAATAGTGTAAATAGAATTTGTAAATAGTGTAAATAGGGTTTGTAGTTAAGAATTTAGAATTAAGTGTTTGTAAATAGTGTTTGTAAATAGAGTTTGTAAATAAAAGTTTGTAAATAAAAGTTTGTAAATAAACGTATGTACAACACAGTAAACAACTTGGGTTGTTTTATTTAACAAACTTGAACAACAACAACTTAACTAATATAACAACAACTTAACTACAACTTAACTACAGCTTAACTACAACATTAATAAAACAATGGTTTATAATGTCTATATACAAAATCCTTTACAATAAAATCACCACCCTTTCTTTTTAATATATTCACAATATCAAACATACTCTGACATACACAATAAAAACCACATGATGATGATATTGGCGTTTGTAATGATATGGAATTATACATATAGTCATTTCTTAAAAACATTTCTAAACGA
Source organism: Protula sp. h YS-2021 (assembly GCA_949752745.1). Lineage (NCBI taxonomy): Eukaryota > Metazoa > Annelida > Polychaeta > Sabellida > Serpulidae > Protula > Protula sp. h YS-2021. The sequence goes on along the minus strand of OX457027.1, from coordinate 12,890,848 downwards.
TCATCGAGAGGTAAAAGTCCATAAGAGTCAAAATATTCTACAGGGTCTTTCTCATAATACACTGCCACCCAATGTTCTCCTGGTTCATCTTGATCATCTGTGTTGATGACATAGGCGCCGCGTTGTAAAGATGGTAACTGGTCCATGGCAAACACGCCTTGAAACAAGTCTTTGGTCATGACATCATGACTCAATATGACATCAATCTGCTTCGTGTTCATGACTGGTAGTCGAATTGGATGCTGCGATTTGCACTTATTTCAATAATGTTGTCAAATTCAGCATAGACAATGACATTTATTGTATGTTGCAAAGCCCTAGCAATTTCTAGCCGCAAATTCCCATGCTTGATCAGGGGAAAATGATCATCGCCATCTTAATCAGGTGTTAAGTCAAACGAAAATAAAGCATAACCTCTAGGCCAATCTTCCCGTTTTATAATGGAACTTTTCTCACCATTCAATCGATCAAACGATTTGTAAAGCGTTTCAAAAGCGTCCAGGTATTTGTTCTGTGTAATGTCAAGCTTGAGAGGTTTGGATAGAACTGGTTCACCATCCATGTACAGTTGCATATAGTCCAGATCAAAATGTTTGAAATCATATGGATTCCTCAATACTGATCCACCAAAGGCTTCATTATGAACCATACCAACGACAATGCGATTTGGTAATTGACCCAAAAAGATCACAAAAGACTGAAATCCTGCTGGAATAGCCAACACTTTACATTTTTTTCTAGTGATAATTATCTTGGCAGGACTTTTCATCAATGCATCTGTATGTCCTAACTGAATACCTGGACTCACCCTCACTTTGCGAATGGTTAAAAATGCCTCTTTCACTTCTACCTTATAGGTATTATCTGCAGCCATCAATACATATTCATCTTTTTGTCTATGGAAACGCAATTTCAAACTGATGCCATTAGGAAGATAACGATCCTGCTCAAACAAATCTATCCTTAAACCACCTGTGAGCATAAAATGACGGCTAAGAAGTGTATGCAAATAACGATTATGTAAGCCATTGTTTCCTTGCTCAGTCAAGTCACCACCGTCAGCATTGACATGAAACCCGGATACATATTGTTCATGATTAGGTCTTTTCACCTCATAACTATTCATTGACCCAGCAGTATCCTTGTACATGAGACGCATAGAGCGCTCAGAATGGAGACTTTCTTCCGAATCATTGATGAGATGAGAGATAATGCTGGTATAACCATGAGTATTGTTGCTATGAGAAACCAAACGATCATTCAGAAACAATTCAATATTAGACCATAACCCATTAAACACATCATTGATGCAAGAGACATTATCATCTGCGCCACAAGCTGTTCCATCGGCCTTTAGAATGCGACATACAATATGAAGTTTGCTGTTCTTTAAATCTAGATATTCTTCTGTACTGGCAGGAATGTCGAATTCTATTGGAGCGCCTTCTCTAATGGTAGTGAGTGGTTGATAGTCGACATTATAACTTTTCTCTACAGCAGTTTGCGTCGGTGGTACGTGAAACCATTCCAATGGAGAAAGACTACATTCACACGAATGATTATGAATGAGAGACATGATTTAAAAGATATATTTTTTAATGTGTTTTGATGTTATCCGTCTAGCTGTTTTTCGTCTTCTGGCACGTTTCATCGGTTGCACGCGCTTTTGTTCACCAAACACACGTTCTACTACTCGGCCCTTAACATCTTTCGCGACATTCTTTACAGCCTTCTTAAGATGTGGCGCAACGATCTTAGCCCCAGACTTAAGTAGTGGAATAGCTTTGCGAGCCAATGATCCCAGTATTGAACCAATACCATCGCCATATTGGATTCGCGCTCCTTTGAATCCTGGTAATTCCCCGTCCACTTGACGAAGAAAATGGTTGCGATATGCAGACGGATCGTGTGTATAAGCTTTCATATTGCTTTTGGTCGAAAATGAAGTTTTACAAATCACCTTTCCAGTTTGAAATGGAACATTATGGCCTGTGTCGTCCTTAATATTCATTTCTATCACGTTAAATTTGGATGTGTTTACAGGAACATAATGCGGTTCACCGTACGTTTTCATGATAATCTCACCATCATGGCCTTGTATTTCAACAGAACGTAGTAAGGGAACATAATAATCACCAACAACTTGTGGTTCACAAATGCTACAATACACATAAAGTGTATAAAATCCCTGTTTCACATCAGCTTTATGTTCAGCTGTGCATGTTTCAGTGTACCATTGATCTGGGATAAATCCTAAAATCTCAGCTAATCCAGCGGAGAATGACACTTCAAAGCCATAATTTAGAAATAGAAACACGCGTCGTCTAATTTTATCATACTTTATCCGAATAGGTTCTTTAAGATCATCTTTCATAGAATTAGTCGCTTCTTCATTCACTGCCTGGCATATTTCTTGTATGGATCTATAGCAGCCATAAGGTATATTGATAGTGTCAAGTGTCTCTGTCAGAGGTTGTTGTCGAAACTGAATAGAATAGTCCATGCCATGTCTCATAGTTGTCCATGTATGTGGATATTGAATTTCAGCTAAAGCCACTTCATATTTTCCGTTCATATAAATGGTTCGAGGCATACGAATTTGATAATTCGAAGCCTTGTTGTTGGGATAATAGTTCAAACTAGCATTGCTAGGCAAAGTAATGTAAAAACTATTCGACTCCATGATGGGAACTAAATGGTATAGGTGCGCTGACGTTGTCTATATACTTCACAATAGCGCGCACCATTCGAACAAGTATGTAAATGATGTTTCTCATCATCTTTCACATCATGATGTCTCACATGATGTCTCACATGGTCTACAGTGTCTATGACTTCTCCTTCACAACACGCACTTGTACATCTGATCTTCACAGGAATTGTTGTTTCTTGACAACATAGCTCTTTCAGCCATGCTAAAAATTTTCCCATCCTTCAGGAAACTGTCTTTGTTGACGCTGTTTCATTTCTGTTGTAATGTCCTCACGAGTGGTCTTTTTACTAAACATTGTTTTTGGAATATTAGCATCTACAATTTCCTGGATAAATGGATGCCAACCACGTGTTATGGCTCGTTCTTTTCTTTTTGTCGCCACCAATGCTTCTTTCATCAAATCAACAATGTTGGAATTTGTGATAATATCACCCGTTTTCAACACAAGTTCATTCTTGTCTGTCCATTTAACACCATGTTTCTTCAGTTCTGCTAAAAGTTGTATTACTTTTCCATGATAGATAGGTTGAAAATGACTTAAAAATAGCTTTTCTGGTTTTTCAGCATTGGATGATGATAACTTTTGCCTAGACTGACTTGTTCGTAAATGACGGCCAAGAAGTTGAGACATTTCCATAGCCTTTTCACGCGTTCGTTTCCCACGTAAAAGAGTATTGACTTTTGTTTTGATATAATTTTTCTTTTCTAATAACAGTTTGTATTCATATTCAGGAATGAGGACCATTTTCATAGTATATTTCATTTTAACAGCAGTTGAGCTAACAAGGGCAATGCAAATTTAGCAATAGCTTCAATGAATCCTCCTTTCTGATTAATCAACTTCCTTTTTCCTTGAAGTGATATCTTGTTATCTGCTAGAGTACGTAACGTATGACGTTCACGCTTGAATTCCTTAAACCGTTTTGAGCTTAAGGGTAAATGTCCTCGCAATATATTTAAACAAATTTCAAACAAGCTTGTTAATTCCTCCTTTGTAGCTTACTGTAGCAAGGATTTACGTCGTTTAGGTCCACTGCGTGCAAGCAAGTGAAGAAACGGTTGGTTCGCTCGAATACGTTTAGACATCTTGACTGCGAATGGTTAAATGAGTTGGTTCTTGTTCATACACTGCTTTATCAATATATACATAATGCGTATCTTTTGGTAAAATACCTGTACGAATACGTAGTTGATCATTTGTCTTTGGTTTTAAATCAATGAATAAATAACCATGGGGTTTGCTGGTAGCATCTTGATAGGCTTCTATGAGAAATTGAGATCTTCCAGGATACATTTGCCGCGTCAATGTACTAATTTGTTGACTATCTCTAGGATTTTTAAACAGAATGATATAATGTAAATTCAAACTAACATTTCGCATCTCTTTCCCATGATGGAATAAATTATGCACAATAAAGATAATGCTTAGATTTTGATGACTGCTGCCAACACTAAAGAGACATGTCATACGCTCATCACTATGACATTTGGTCATTAAGTCATCAATGATAAGTAAGTTTGGTTTTTTCGGGTTAAAGCGCCCTTCAATGTCATCTGGAATGCCTTGGTAAAATTCCACGCCTTTCATTCCCTTGTAAAAATGCTTTTTGGAGAGGGTTTAATCAACTTTTGTTCTAGAATTTCTTTCACCAGAGACGTTTTGCCACTGCCTGTAGGTCCAGAGACTAAACATGTAAATGGATGCTTCATTTTTGAATGTCTGTTTCTTTCACCCAACTGTTAAACTTGTTTGGCCAACCTAACCATTTGACAAATAATTCTTTCACACCTCGTCTGTTACTTTTTCAATTCTATAAATAGATTCAATATCTTTGGTCACTTTCTGCAGTTCTTCCTCATAGAAATGCCCATCAATATCTTCGTCTAAAAAGTCTTTCATACGATATAAATGTATTCCTTGCTTCTTACAACGATGTGTGACAATGAAGACTTCTTGCGTCCATTTGATGTGATAATCTCGTTGAAACACGTATTTGATGTGGTAAATACGAACATGATCACCAATGTTAAATTTGTACTTCTTCTTCTTCGGTTTCAATTTCAGTTTGTCGACATACATATACTTCCACACTTTTGATTCGTTGTCTTTACGAATCTCTGCAGGAGCATATTTATTAGGAAGAGAACCATGAGGTCGTTGGTTGTAATTGTACACCAAGTCTGGAAGAATGTCTAAGTAACGGTAAGTTTGATTATGTGGAAAGTACCGATACATCATTCCCTTTAGAGTGCGAATGACTCTTTCAGCAAAGTTGGCTTTGGTTTCATTCTTTGTGGTATAAGCATGAATTCCCTCTTTCTTCAAAAATGCTTTTACCCATCTATTTTTAAATTCTGTTCCTTTATCAGACCTAAGAGTTCGTGGTCTTCGTCATGTGTCATGAAAAATCTTTTGAAAGGCTTGTATGACGCTGGTATGTGATTTATTAGGTATTGGCTGTACCCATACATATTTGGAAAACACATCAATGACAATGAGTAAAAAGCGTATGTCATCATTATAGGGAGCTATGTTTCCCATATCAGCCAAATCAATATCCCACATATCATCAATACCACGTGTAATGACACGTTGTCTTTTGAACCTGTATTATACAGGTTGTAGTAAACTGAAAGCATCTTGATCCTGCAGCCATTTCTTCACTTGTGAATGTGTGACTGGTTGATTATGTTTTCTTAAGATGTGATACAGTTTGTAAGGACCAGCAAATGCTCCAGGCTGTCCAGGTTTGAAGTAAATATTGGTCAAGTAGTCTTTCCACGTTGACATGATGAATGAAAAACACTTTTTCAACAGAACACTTTTATTTATAACTCAACCAACACAACTTAATTAACATCACTTAACTAACATATATTTACAAATCAAGTATAGATACAATGGTATGAATAACTGGAGACCATTGGTCTTCAATGAACACTAACCAATTACTGAGTTCGTCCAATGTAATAGCATCTACACCATATTTCTCACAACGTTGATTTGCATTCTCTAACACTTTATCTAAATGAATGTAATATTTAGCTTCATTCCAATATGTATAAACACATGCAGCATGACAAGTATGTTCTTGACACTCTTCATGTTGACAAGCAGGACATACTAAATATGCAAACTTTTTTACAGCTAATTACATTTCTTCACAATAAGCTTTTTGCACAATATATTGTCTCAATGTCATGTCTGCCATTATGCAGTCTTGAATCAATGCAGCACAAGTCTGTCAAGTTCAGCAACTTTTTTCCAGTTGTTGCTCACTTAACACACTTCAAATTTACATGTCAACACGTCTGCACATCAAGTCTCACACAACATTTCTAACAACTTTCCCATAATATTCTGACCAGGATATGAAGGAGATGACACTTGTTTTACACCAGCTCCCCACCAGTGATCATACGTTGCTTCAACTAAAGTTTTGTCTTTACATTCTTTTAATGTTAAGATTGTAGTCTTTAATTGGGTATGCGATCTAGTTTGTTCCCGCGAAATTTGTCTAATTCTTTATTTCCGCGCTAGGTGGTGTAGCTGTTTAACATGGTCACGTCATATCAACTTTGTTTAAATTAGGAGTGTTCAGTCTGCGTGACGGCGTGTTTCTAGAATTCAACATAAATACCTTTGAAGCGCATTTCAGTTTCATATGACATCAGAACGCACAAAGAACACGCGGTGAAAGCATGTAAAATAAATGAAATAAATTTTAAGTTTGTAAAACGGATGCAATTTTTTGGCGTCGCTCAAGGTATGATTAATAGGCTTTTGTTTATTTATTTATTGAAATAAGTTCTCTAAAATTGTATTTGTGCCAAAATTAAATGTAGTTATATCAGTATTGAACTCTGTTTAAATTTCTGAATTTCAAGTTGATATTGAGTTGATTGAATACACTGTTTGTGTCTAAATAAAAGATTTCAAGCTATTGGATTCCGGTAGTAAATTCTGTTCGAATAATAAAATTCAGAAACCAAAGTGTTCCAGTTTTAAGTTTAATATTAATCTTTGCAGAAATGAAGTAACCTAAGGGCAAATTAAAGGGGCATGTAGAGACATGAAAGGCCCAACGTCGGTTAGTATTCATGTAATGCGTTAGTTTATTTCAGTAAAACAGATGCTATGTACATGTCGGCATACTTAAAGAACTTGAAATGTGTTTCAGCTATAGAATTCTGACCTGAAAGAACGTTCAATGTGTGTTGTAATCAGATGAAGTGTCGTTCCAGAATTACTCGCATTATATATCTTGAATAAATTTAAATTGGTGTACCACTGAACGAAACTGTATCAATTAATCTTTGTTACTTAAAGTTTTTTTTCGTTGTACTATTGTATAATTATTTTGTTTAATTATTGCAGCTTTACCCTGCTATAAGACACGAAGTATGAATAAAAGAAAGGAGTAAAAGCAGCGTCTTTGTTTCTACAAAGTTCCCGTTCGTCCGTCCGTTACATTTAACTTGTTGCGAAACAATACACACTGATTCAATTTAACATGTAAAACATCTTGCATTTTACTTCTCTTTACTGGTAAGGACATGGCTTTATCACTTTAGCAATACGTTTCGCTTCATATCCATTTCTACAGGAAGCAAGGCTGAAGCATTATCTTGGCGGTGATGAAAAACTGCTTTCTCATATTGATACAACGCTTCACTCGAGTTGAACACATGTCCATACTTTTCAAGTCGTGTTGGAAACATATTTGAAAGAACGTCCTTGTGACCGCTGAATAGCACAAGATTCTCCATGTTGACTTTGTTTCTGTTGTTTATTCTGACATGTCGGTTTCTTCCTGTAATAAAATATCTTTTAATATATTGGCTGCCTCTTCTATCATATTCTTTCTTTGTTTACGTTGAAACCACTCACATAAAACTAAATGTGTTAGTAAGAAAAACATTGTTATCAACTCGCATAAGATTCACTATGTTATCAGTAGGGAGAAAGTGGGGGTTCTGTATCAGGAAGTGACGTCATAATGACGTCACGAGGTGATACAGAACCCCCATGGGGGTTCTGTATCAGATGTTTTAGAATCCCCATGGGGGTTCTGGCTCAGATGATTGATAGAGCGCGCGCCCGTGTCAATGACGTCATCATGACGTTATAATGACGTCATCATCATAACGTTATAATAACGTCATCATGACGTTATCATGACGTCATAATGACGTTATGACGTCATGATTTCATACTAAGACAGTCCTAAGCAACATAACATTAAGTCACCTGTCAATCATCATGACGTCATCTGTCACGTGACCTGTCAATTATCGGTCATGTGATCCTAACCCTAACAAGAGTTCAAGACCACTTTTTGACGTCATAATGATGTCAGACCCCTAGGAGACGTCCCTTCTACCATCTGTCTATCATGAGGAAACGTGAGTTCCACGCCACTTTTTTCTAGAACATTCTATTGGTCCAGAGCCCCCATGGGTTTTCCACGCCACTTGTGACGTCATAATGACGTCAGACCCCTAGGAGACGTCCCTTCTACCATCTGTCTATCATACCTTCATAATACACATTCATGATGCACTCTATGGTTTAGGGTCAGGCTGCCCATACCCGGGCTCGATCCACCAACCTTCCGAGCATGGGTCCGACCAGGAGTCCCACGCTCTAACAACTGAGCTATTCCGGACTGAACCAAAATTTTTTGTGAAAACATGCCATATAAGGCTATAATGCACAATAAATTTCAGAGTGCACTCGTTCAGAGCGTGGGGGAAACCGATCGATAAATTTCAGAGTGCACTCGTTCAGAGCGTGGGGGAAACCGATCGATAAATTTCAGAGTGCACTCGTTCAGAGTGTGGGGGAAACCGATCGATAAATTTCAGAGTGCACTCGTTCAGAGCGTGGGCGAAACCGATCGATAAATTTCAGAGTGCACTCGTTCAGAGCGTGGGGGAAACCGATCGATAAATTTCAGAGTGCACTCGTTCAGAGCGTGGGGGAAACCGATGGATAAATTTCAGAGTGCACTCGTTCAGAGTGTGGGGGAAACCGATCGATAAATTTCAGAGTGCACTAGTTTAGAGCGTGGGAACGATCAATAAATTTGAGAAGGAATGGGATTTTCCCTACGTTAAGTCCAATGTTATGTTTTATGTTATGGTAGTTGGAAAATGGTGCTTCTAGACCAACTTTAGCAAATGTAGTTTTTGGAAAACATATAATGTATAAAATAAGTTTTAGCATTTACCATGCTACTTATTCAAATGTTCTAAAGTTATAGTAGTGCGAAAATGGTGGTTCTAGATCAACTTTAACAAATTTAGTTTTTGATAACATATGATGTATAAAATAGGTTTAATCATTTTAGCAAGCTACTTATTTGAATGTTCTAAAGTTATAGTAGTGGAAAAATGGTGGTTCTAGACCAACTTAAACAAATTTAGTTTTTAACACCATATGATATATAAAATAAGTTTGAACATTTTAGCATGCTACTTATTTGAATGTTCTAAAGTTATAGTAGTAGGAAAATGGTGGTTCTAAACCAACTTTAACAAATTTTGTTTTTTGACAACATATGATGCATAAAATAAGTTTGAACATTTTACCATAGTGTAGTAGGGTAAAAATCAGGGTTCTAAATCAGCTTTAACAAATTTAGTTTTTATACGTTTCAGACGACTCTACCACTTGGTTGGTTGGCTGATTGTTGGAAAATGGGAAGTGAAAATGTGGATAGTTATGTAGGAAAACTGATCCCATTCAAACATGTGTTCGAATGGCAAGCCCATTTAAAAGACGTGTTCGAATGGCAAGCCCATTTAAAAGACGTGTTCGAATGGCAAGCCCATTTAAAAGACGTGTTCGAATGGCAAGCCCATTTAAAAGACGTGTTCGAATGGTAAGCCCATTTAAAACACGTGTTCGAATGGCAAGCCCATTTAAAAGACGTGTTCGAATGGCAAGCCCATTCAAAACACGTGTTCGAATAATTTTTGGAAGATATTACGTCGTGGTATTGTTCAACAAATTGTTTAACATGTTCAACATGTTCAACAAGCTGTTCAACATGTTCAACATGTTCAACATGTTCAACAAGTTCAACATGTTCAACATGTTCAACAAGTTTTTCAACATGTTCAACATGTTCAACAAGTTCAACATGTTCAACATGCTCAACATGTTCAACAAGTTGTGCAACATGTTCAACATGTTCAACAAGATGTTCAACATGTTCAACAAGTTCAACATGTTCAACCTGTTGTTGTTCAACATGTTGTTGTATATAAAGGTATGTTTAAGGACTTTGTCATCATTTGAATAGTGTAGGTTGAACCGAAAGGCTGTATAAATGCACCATTTGTTCGAAATCTTACAATTGGCCGCAAAGTCTTAAAAGAGGTTGCTCACACTTCAGAACAAAGGATGAAGAATCGGATATGGAAAACCCTGTAAAACTACCTTTCACGGAAACTTTAGATGAGTCTTCTATGGAAAGTCAAAGCGTTAACATGGCTGAAAAGAATGCACATGCTTGTACAGAATGTGGTGCATTATACAACAGCGAAGAAGCTTTGCTCAAACATATGGAGCAGTGTGGTGAGGATGCTGATGACAGGAGTTCTGAAAGTGAGTCAGAAACAGACTCTGAAACTGAGTCAGAAATAGACTCTGTTTGGCATGATATGGTTCAAGAAGTCTACGATGACTATGATAACATATTTAAAGAAAAGGTTTCAGAATATGAAGAACAAGGACTTGAAGATGCGCGTGAAATAGCAAGCTATGACCTTCGACCCATTTATAAGCATGGACTAAAACAACTGTTTATGAGACTGTTCAACTATACCCAACGTCTACAGCAAAGCCAACATTATCAAAAGATTTTAGAGGACTTTAATTACTTTGCTGATGAAAAACATTATAAGTATTCAAAGGCATTAAAGGCGGCTATAAGGAAAAACAATGCATTCTTTGAAGAGCTACTAGATATGGAGGAGGAGGAGGATGGTAGCAGTGACGAAGAAAGTGGCATGGACAGTGAACAGAGTGAAACAGATGCAGAAAAATAGACTTATTTGACTAAACTTTATAATAAAGACTTAATAAATGTTGTAATATTTTATTAACTTAAGCGTTGTGTATTAATATATGTCTTGCTTTGCAACATATAAAGTCATAAGGTTCCTGGCACGGTTTTAATTGACCCGTAAACCATATATCGTACATTAGGTATTATAGTTAATTTTGTATTATTATGTATTATATTCAAGAATTGTATTATTATGTTTCATATTCAAGTATTGTTTTATTATGTATTATATCCAAGTACTGTTTTATTATGCATTATATCCAAGTATTGTTTTATTATGTATTATATCCAAGTATTGTATGAGAAAAATAAAAAGTTGAAAAGCATCATATGTGTTTTTATTGAACATTACAAATATGTACAATTATGATAAAACAAAACTATTTGAAATACATATTATGTTAATACATGTGCAGATTCACAAGAACTTAACTTAAAATTTTATAACAACTGACTTCACATGAACATAGACAATGTTAATTTCATAGTCTACATATGAAGACAATTTTATTTGAACTACATGTCAAATGTACATGTCCATATGAGTCAAAGCTAAGTTTCAAGTTCTTGTCAAGCTTCAAAACCTTCGGTCCAATCTTCTGCACTGTGATGAAATCATAGCATCCACTAAGCTCGTCATGCTGTTAAAACTGTATACAGTCATCTCGCTGTCTGCTCAACCATCTTCAGACAGTCACTACATTTATATGCATCCATTTTCTTAAGCATGAGATCCACTGACGTCATTTGCTTCTTCAGCATGTGCCAGTCTTTCAATGACAACAAAATTCCCTTCTTGGTAGGATAAAACCTCCCAGATGCATGATTCGTAATATATTTACGAATGTTAACCATCACTTTCTGTTGATATTTCACCAATTTAATATATGTTTCTCCATTAATGGGTATCATAACCGGTGAATCGTCTACACGCATCTTCTTCGTGGTGGTATCAGCTTTACGCTCCGGTTCTCGCTTCATATTAGGCCCTGTCTTAATTTTTCGCTTTGTACACGGCGCCGTCTTAGCTGGTAACTCATCTCGTTTTCTCTTTCTAAGATGTGGTGGCTGACGTGACTTCGCCTTAGACTTTACCATGGGTATTGCCTTAGACTTTGCTGTAGGTATTGTCTCAGGCTTTTCTATAAAATTTTCTGTAGGCATTGTATCAGACTTTTCTACAGGCATTGTCATAGATGGTACTTGTTGTTCGCTCACTGCAGACATGTTCACTCTTCAGTATCTTGATACAGAATGTGTGTTACGTCTGAGGGCGGCTGCCTTTTATACTTTATAGTGAGTTGTCTTAATATGTTTAGAAATAACATTACCACGTTTGCCTTTGTGGCCAATTGTAAGATTTCGAACAAATGTTGCATTTATACAGCCTTTCGGTTCAACCTACACTATTCAAATGATGACAAAGTCCTTAAACATACCTTTATATACAACAACATGTTGAACAACAACAGGTTGAACATGTTGAACTTGTTGAACATGTTGAACATGTTGAAAAACTTGTTGAACATGTTGAACATATTGAACATCTTGTTGAACATGTTGAACATGTTGAACATGTTGAACAGCTTGTTGAACATGTTGAACAATTTGTTGAACAATACCAGGACGTAATATCTTCCAAAAATTATTCGAACACGTGTTTGGAATGGGCTTGCCATTCGAACACGTCTTTTAAATGGGCTTGCCATTCGAACACGTCTTTTAAATGGGCTTACCATTCGAACACGTCTTTTAAATGGGCTTGCCATTCGAACACGTCTTTTAAATGGGCTTGCCATTCGAACACGTCTTTTAAATGGGCTTGCCATTCGAACACGTCTTTTAAATGGGCTTGCCATTCGAACACGTCTTTTAAATGGGCTTGCCATTCAAACACATGTTTGAATGGGCGCAGTTTTCCTACATAACTATCCACATTTTCACTTCCCATTTTCCAACAATCAGCCAACCAACCAAGTGGTAGAGTCGTCTGAAACGTATAAAAACTAAATTTGTTAAAGCTGATTTAGAACCCTGATTTTTACCCTACTACACCATGGTAAAATGTTCAAACTTATTTTATGCATCATATGTTGTCAAAAAACAAAATTTGTTAAAGTTGGTTTAGAACCACCATTTTCCCACTACTATAACTTTAGAACATTCAAATAAGTAGCATGCTAAAATGTTCAAACTTATTTTATATATCATATGGTGTTAAAAACTAAATTTGTTTAAGTTGGTCTAGAACCACCATTTTTCCACTACTATAACTTTAGAACATTCAAATAAGTAGCTTGCTAAAATGATTAAACCTATTTTATACATTATATATTATCAAAAACTAAATTTGTTAAAGTTGATCTAGAACCACCATTTTCGCACTACTATAACTTTAGAACATTTGAATAAGTAGCATGGTAAATGCTAAAACTTATTTTATACATTATATGTTTTCCAAAAACTACATTTGCTAAAGTTGGTCTAGAAGCACCATTTTCCAACTACCATAACATAAAACATAACATTGGACTTAACGTAGGGAAAATCCCATTCCTTCTCAAATTTATTGATCGTTCCCACGCTCTAAACTAGTGCACTCTGAAATTTATCGATCGGTTTCCCCCACACTCTGAACGAGTGCACTCTGAAATTTATCGATCGGTTTCCCCCACGCTCTGAACGAGTGCACTCTGAAATGTATTGTGCATTATAGCCTTATATGGCATGTTTTCACAAAAAATTTTGGTTCAGTCCGGAATAGCTCAGTTGTTAGAGCGTGGGACTCCTGGTCGGACCCATGCTCGGAAGGTTGGTGGTTCGAGCCCGGGTATGGGCAGCCTGACCCTAAACCATAGAGTGCATCATGAATGTGTATTATGAAGGTATGATAGACAGATGGTAGAAGGGACGTCTCCTAGGGGTCTGACGTCATTATGACGTCACAAGTGGCGTGGAAAACCCATGGGGGCTCTGGACTAATAGAATGTTCTAGAAAAAAAGTGGCGTGGAACTCGCGTTTCCTTATGATAGACAGATGGTAGAAGGGACGTCTCCTAGGGATCTGACATCATTATGACGTCAAAAAGTGGTCTTGAACTCTTGTTAGGGTTAGGGTCACATGACCGATAATTGACAGGTCACGTGACAGATGACGTCATGATGATTGACAGGTGACTTAGGGTTATGCTGCTTAGGACTGTCTTAGTATGAAATCATGACGTCATAACGTCATTATGACGTCATGATAACGTCATGATGACGTTATTATAACGTTATGATGATGACGTCATTATAACGTCATGATGACGTCATTGACACGGGCGCGCGCTCTATCAATCATCTGAGCCAGAACCCCCATGGGGATTCTAAAACATCTGATACAGAGCCCCCATGGGGGTTCTGTATCACCTCGTGACGTCATTATGACGTCACTTCCTGATACAGAACCCCCACTTTCTTCCTACTGTTATCACAAAGATGATTAAAAGGTTTTTTATATCTTTAAAGTTACATGATAAAGCTGCTCGGTTTCCTCTTCTTCTTGTAGTCCACAACAATCTCTCAAATGATCAACTACGGTGAAATATACTTCTACATCAGTACGAGCAGCATAAAGCGCAGAATCAAAGTCAAAGTCATTATCTTCTTCTATTCCAATTTTATGACATTCTCCAAGAAATCTTGAATGCAGCTCAATCACATCAAGACTATGATGTGCAACATCCCAAAAAGCGTCCAAATGATAAAGTTGATAGTCTGGAGTGCCACAGCTAGCAAGTTTAGCAATCATCAAGTCAATATAAGCATTTTTAAAACATGCGTCCATCTTGTTTCAGTGTCACTTTTACTTTGCTTCACAGACTTTAAGTACTCCACACTTGCCGCAGAAGTTGTTTGGTTCACACAACTTGCAATTATACTTGTGGCAGTGGCAATGATAATCCTCCACATATCCACAAGCACCACAATAGTCACAGGTAAGTCCAAGTTGATTTTGTACGTTCATGTTCTCCAACTGAACTTCAGCCAGCCTTTTCTTGGATAGCTTAGACACCTTCATCCGACCATCCTTTTGCAGCTTGATGATAGTTTTCTTGTCATGACATTCCTCACATGGTGATAGGGCTGAGTTGATGTTGTCCATCTCCTGAAGCAGTGTCTCCCATTCAAAATCATTCATGTTGATGTAATGCGTGTATTCTTTCCCTTCAAACCGTGACGTGCGCACAAAACTGACATAACGCATATCCAAGTATGAAATGACTTCAAGCCACTTCGTTTGCGTTAAGTATAGTTTGAAGCCAATGTCGCGTAAATTTTTCAAGCTCTGGCACACAGTCTTCCACAAAGATGGTGAATAAGCACACCATCTCTCTCCACGTGTGATGCGTAGAAATGGTCCATATTCTCCATGCTCCACAGTAATGGTTAAGTTGGCACTAATTTTAAAGCTGCTTGTCTTGTTCTCCATGGCTGCACAATGTATTGATGACTTAACGTCCACTCCCTCCAACTGTCTGCTGAGAAATGACGACTTCCCTCCCTTTTATACCCTACAATCTGCTGAGTCAGTCCAATCCCTTCAACTATCTTCTGAGAAATGACTTCACTCCACTCCCTCCAACTGTCTGCTGAGAAATGACTTCACTCCAACTGTCTGTTGAGTCAGTCCACTCCCTTCAACTATCTGCTGAGTCAGTCCACTCTCTCCAACTGTCTGCTGAGTACACTCCTTTTTATACCCAACTATCTGCTGAGTCAGCTCCCTTTTCAAAGAACTTGCAAACTTTTGAATTCACTTCAACTAATCCATGGTTGAACCGAACAACGTCTAATACATTATTTGGAACATCATCATCATAATGTAGAATAATTCTAGTAGCTACAGCTAACATGAGGTCAGTTGCCCAAATTGTATTCGCGTTGATAAATGCTAAATCAATGTCATAAGTTGATAGTAAATGGAGTTCTTCACATTCATGTAGAAACGAGCGGATGAAACGATCTCTTGGAATGACCTTTCCAACAGCTTCCCAATGCAGATGTAAATTTTTCACTTGCAACATTCAATCCGATTCAAAAGCAGTAAGCTTTAAAAACACATAGTCAATATAGTTCACTTTGAAGACGTCATCCATAGTCATACATCTGTCAAGAAGTAATGCCGACATTGTGAAGTATTCTCTAATCACACATGTATTTATACCACTTCCTTATAATCAAATTATGGTGTGTAACTTGTTCAAAAATGGCTGAGTCAACAGAATTTATCACTGATTTATATCCATGTCTCACGAAATGTATAGGTTAAACACTTTATGGAATTCTTCTAACATATCCTCGCAGCTAATGACTGTGCAACTCCTTACATGTAGGTTTTCATGAGATGTTTGTAAAATCGCGGAGTCATCTCATTGAAACCATCGAGAAAGGTTGTTGGTAAACCGTTTGTTAGAGATTGTGTCATGACAATCACTAAAAAGTCTCTTCGTTCGCGACTACCTACTATCCATTTGAAGACCATTGGAAAGGTGAAATGTCCTTTTTCATAGAGGTAAGCCATCATATCATACACTTGAATACGTTCTTCAAGGTATTTGAAACCTTGTAGTATAACCTTTGCACATTTAAAATCACGATTCTAATCAACACACTTTGGCACTGGTAGACATAAAGTCTTAAAATGTTCCTCATGAAGACTTTTAATAAGTTGAACGAAACGTCAAGTCATGGCTTCGGAGAGCTTTGGCTCTGACGCTGGAACATTTTCTATGTTTCCTTCCAACATGTAGATGAGTTGAATAACGGTATTCACTTCTTCCGTTAGGTACATGTACGTATTTTGGTTGAAAAAACCTTCTTCACATAAACACCATAAAATGTTGCAATCGATGAGAGGAAGCACTGCTTGAAAATTTCGTTTCAACAACGTAACATGTTCCTCAGTAACAGGTATGGTCTTACTTGATTCAATTTTAGATTTTAGATGGGTGTCTTCGTCATCGCTTGACATGTCCACTTCATCATCACTCACTTCATATTCCTTATAATGCTTTAGATGTGCTTTTAACTTTGCACTCAGTTGTGAGTTGTTACCATTGACAAGTTTATTCGCAACCCAAAACGGGTAATCAGGTCCATCAGGATCTGGCATTCCTTCCTCCATTCCAGGTGACGCTTCCTCCTGAGGTATTCCTTGCTCCACTGCAGCGACATCTGACGGAGCATTTAATGCTTCTTCCTGAGGTATTCTTTGCTCCACTGTAGGTGACGGAGCATTTAACGCTTCCTCCTGAGGTATTCTTTGCTCAACTGCAGCGACATCTGACGGAGCATTTAACGCTTCCTCCTGAGGTATTCCTTGCTCCACTGCAGTGTCGTCTAAAGCTTTCTCCAAGGCTTTTTCAGCGTTTACCAGGAACGCATCAATATCCTCCCACGGTAATAATGTTTCATCAAATGTAACTGTTTCCAACAAGTCGTCCATGTCTGTGTTGTCCATGTTGTCCATGTTCCTCCTGAGGTATTCCTTGCACCACTTACCGATACGACTGTCACTGCTGTTGATGGGTGCTCATGCCTTATATACCACTCTGATGCCAGACTGCCGGGTAGGGGGGTCCCGACTGCCGGCTGGGGGGGGGGGGGGGAGGGGGGTCCCGACTGCCGTCTAGGGGGGGGGGGGTCCCGACTGCCGGCTAGGGGGGGGGGAGGTCCTCACTTTCTAGGTTACCATGGCTAGGCTTGGCTAGGCTTCGTTTCCAGGACTACACCACTGCGTTGCCATCACAACACTTCGTTGCCATGACAACACCTATGACGTCACTTCCGGTCCAGACAGTATGACGTCACTTCCTGACCCAGAACCACCATTTTCATCCTATTAATAGCCAAAAATAAAGCTTTTTAAGAGACTATTTTCATAATATAAATATGTGTTTCTTGGAAGTTTGCTCACCAATTACAGTAAATAAATAAGTGTTGAGAAATAGCTTCACTTTTAACTCTCGAGTCTCCGTCATTTATGTAATGTAAATATGTTTATCGGTTCGTGTATATGTGTATATGTGAGAAGAAGTAATGTTAAGAAATGAAGTGATTACGCGATTGACCAAATCGATCGGTGTAAAAGAGCGTAAGCGATGGCCTAGTGCCGTACCAGTGATCACATCTTGTAAAGTGAACGCTTCAAGCGAGCGACAGTCAGGCATCACGTGACCGAGCTGGTTTGCCTAAATTTGATGACGGACAGGATTTAAGAAGACGTCACTGTCCAAATGTAACGGTGACTGACTGTTCACACTTGTTAACAACTAACCGTAGTCAGATGAAGTAAAGTTCGCTACTTCAAGGTTAAATTCTGTATGAAGACCTTATCAATGAAGTCAGTAACAAAGATTTAGGTGTCTCTTTCGTAAAAACTTAAGAACCTGGCAGGGGACAGGGGAAATACCTGGCTAACTTAAGATGCGCTAACGAAACTGACTTCATTTCGAGAACATTGTAACCATAGGACCAAACGTGATCTTAATAAACAGAGCCCAGCCCTGTCTCGAAGCATCTGTTTGAACTTGGCGTGATGGAGAGGAGATGGACAGGTTGGTTGGACTTGACTAATAATCCCGATCTTTGACAGCCAGAAGGGGTAGAAATACGTGGTGATGCGAAAACATGCAGCAAATTAACACTCTTGGGAAGACTGCTTTTCAGTTAAAATTAGCCCAAAATTGCACACTAAAATGATTTAGTGAACGCTTATAAAATAAAAGAAAGATACTTTTCATAGCCTAGGATCTAAACAAAAAATATAAATCGTATGAGTCTACATAAAGCCATACAAGTTAGGCAGCGGACAGTATTGTGGCAGAAAGTGACAAGCTAAATTTTGTGTATTTGATAATGATAAAGAAAATTTAATTTGCACATTCGCTACCCGTAAAATGTGCTTTGGTCTCCTCTATTGAAAAAGCGTAAGGTATATATTAGTTAGTCAAACTGAACGCAATATTTTAAATGAACATTATTGATTGAAAATCAAATGATGTAAATGATGTAAAAATGCAAAAAGAAATTGATTTCGTGGGGTATTAAAACTTTCAGAAAAAGATATATAAGTAGTATGATAATGGGGGTTCCACTGCAGGAAGTGACGTCATTGTGTCTCGACCGGAAGTGACGTCATTGTGTCTGGACCGGAAGTGACGTCATGGGCCGGAAGTGGCGTCATAGGCGTCGCCATTGTAACGAAGCGTAGTCATGGTAACGAAGCATAGCCATGGTAACATAGCCATTGTAACCCCATGGTAACCCTAGAAAGTGAGGACCTCCCCCCCCAGGCGGCAGTCGGGACAGACCCTATAGTAAAAAGTGTGGACCCCCCTAGGACATACTATGTACCGACCCCCCCGCCCCTAGGCGGCAGTCGGGACAGACCCTATGGTAAAAAGTGTGGACCTCCCCTAGGACATACTATGTACCGACCCCCCCCCCCCCCCCTAGGCGGCAGACCCTATGGTAAAAAGTGTGGACCTCCCCCCCTAGGCGAGCAACATTTTGTCACGTCAGCCATTTTGTCAAGTCAGCATAAGTTACACACCACAATTTGATCACATCAGAGTGGTATATAAGGGATGAGCTCACCTCACTCCCCAACAACAACAGTGACAGCCATAACAGTAAGTGGTTATTTACATAAGTGGTTGTAAGCATTATTGAAAACTTTGTAAACAAAACAAAAACTTTCGTTATAGTTGGTCAATTTGAATGAAAATTTCACTGTTTGTTTCAGTTTTATGTAAAGTTTTGCTATAAAGTGATCATAGGCTATTTGCGCAGCTGGCTGTATTCATTTTTACCGCCATTTTAACTTAAAATTGGTATAACTTTTGTTATACTTGGCCGTTTTACCTGAAAATTTCACTGTTTGATTCAGTTTTATATTTAGTTTTGACATAGTCATGGGCTAGTTGCACCAATGGCTGTATGAATATTTGTAGCATGCCGCCATTTTAACTTAAAATTGTGATAACTTTCGTTATAGTTGACCTATTTACATGAAAATTTCACTGTTTGATTCAGGTTTATGTAAACTTTTGTTATAAAGTAATCATGGGCTAGTTGCGCAGGTGACTGTATGCATAATTTAACATGTCGCCATTTTAACTTAAAATTGTGATAACTTTCGTTATAGTTGACCGATTTATATGAAAATTTCACCATTTGATTCAGTTATTTCCTGTGTTATTTCGCGGATGAATACCATTTGGCGTATGAATACCATTTGACTTCACCGCTAGATGTCTCTGCCGTGCATCAATTTTTAACAAGTTTTTGGTAAGTGACACATCATATACCATCTAAGTGGTATAAATGAGCAAGACGTTATCAGTGATACATTCTGCTGAGTCAGCAATTTTTGAACAATTTTTGAAAAAAGTTACACACCATATTTTGATAACATGGAAGTAGCATAAAAGCATGAGTGAAATATGCATATCAAGCAGTGATAAATTAAGCTGAGTCAACAAGTGACGCATCATCGAAGTGGTATAAAAGCAAGAGTGAAACGTGTATTTCACCTCATTTCGGTTCTAGCACCAGCAACAACAACAACAACAACGATATGGCGCGCAAGGAAAGATTTGAAGGGCACCAATCACTTTATGCAAGAGCAGCTCCCTGCTCAAGTAGAATACAGACGACGCCAGATTTTTGCCTGTTTATCTTGCAGTGAAAAAACAGGATCCCGCTTGCTATACTGTCAAAGACGCGATCATTTTTAAAGGTAAAAAATACAGTGAAAATAATATACACGACCTGATTGAAACTGCAAGATGCACTGACATAGGAGCTCACATCACGGAAAAGTCATACGCTTTTTCCGGTAGATATAACCCCCTATCAAACTTTTTTCAGGAAACCTTTGTATTCGGTAAACAGCGTTTCAATACCCTAGAACAAGGTTACCAAACCCTGAAGGCGCAGTTTGCGGGCGAACTGGAGAAAGAAAATGCAATGCGAGATATACAGAACCCCGCCGAGATAAAGAAACTAGGAGACTCCATCCAAAATGATGTCTGGTACAGTTCTGGAGAAGCAGAAAAAATGATGCGATCACTCTGTGCAAGCAAATTCTCTCAAGTCAAGAAAGCCAGAGAATGCCTCATTAATACGGGCGAAAGAACAATTGTTGAGGCGAACCCACATGACTCCTTCTGGAGCGCAGGAATAACAAAAACACATGAAGACATTGACTACCCAAACAAATGGAAAGGTGAAAATCGTCTCGGCAAAATTATTCAGGAAGTGAGAGAAAAAATCCTGACGGACTCTACATAGACTAATATCAGAAGTGTGATAAGAATATAAAAAGTCGTTAAGCGTTTAGTCAATATAGAATATTGAAATGTGAATATCCAAATTCCAATAATCATAACACGTGTATTTATAATATCCTTGTTTCACACCCTCCCTTCTTTCCCTCCTTCCCTCCTTCCCTCCCTCCCTCCCTCTCTCCTTCCCTCCCTCCCTCCCTCCCTCCCTCCCTCCCTCCCTCCCTCCCTCCCTCCCTCCCTCCCTCCCTCCCTCCCTCCCTCCCTCCCTCCCTCCCTCCCTCCCTCCCTCCCTCCCTCCCTCCCTCCCTCCCTCCCTCCCTCCCTCCCTCCCTCAATCCCTCCCTTCTTATCGGTTAAGTAAGGGATGATGGAACTGTTGACATTAAATTGAAAAGCTCAAATATATTACTTAAACATGTCTATAGAGCTATTGTTAAGAGCAGTTTGTATCAAGGCCCGATAGTGTAGCGGTTAACACGCACGCCTACCAGTCGAACAGTCGTGAGTTCGAGTCCCACCACGGGCAACATTTCCCTCCTTCCTTACCGTTGAAGTAAGGGATAATAGAACTATTGATGTTAAATTAAAAGGTTAAAATATATTAATTAGCCAAGATTATAGCGCTATTGTTATCATCATAGCCGATAGTGCAGCGGTTAATACCCGCGCCTAATGGGTGTAAGCTCGTGATTTCGAGTCCCACCACGGGCGCTACTTCGTTTTCATTTCCATGCATGAATATTTTAATGTTGGCACATTTTTTTTCTTTTTTCTTTTTTTTCGTTCCCTCCCTCCCTCCCTTCGTCCCTCCCTCCCTCCCTCCGTCCCTCCCTCCGTCCCTCCGTCCCTCCGTCCGTCCCTCCCTCCCTCCATCCCTCCGTCCCTCCGTCCCTCCCTCTCTCCGTCCCTCCCTCCTTCCCTCCCTCCCTCCCTCCCTCCCTCCCTCCCTCCCTCCCTCCCTCCCTCCCTCCCTCCCTCCCTCCCTCCCTCCCTCCCTCCCTCCCTCCCTCCCTCCCTCCCTCCCTCCCTCCCTCCCTCCCTCCCTCCCTCCCTCCCTCCCTCCCTCCCTCCCTCCCTCCCTCCCTCCCTCCCTCCCTCCCTCCCTCCCTCCCTCCCCTCTTAAAGGTGAAAAAAGGTAATGGAACTGTTGATAGTAAATTAATATATTACTTAAATATGTTTATAGCGTGATTGCTAAGACCATTTTATCAAGGCCCGATAGTGTAGCGATTAACACGCACGCCTAATAGGCTAAAAGTCGTGAGTTCGAGTCCCACCTCGGGCCCTGATTCTTTTTCATTATTCTGCTTAAGAATATTTCAATGTCGGCACCTACGTGTCTTATTTTTTCCATTGCCTTGCTCAAGAACGCTCCAGCTTCTCCACATGTCTGTCACACAGAAAGTAACCTGCCGGTGAAGTAACGGATGATTGAATTGTCGATATCAGATTAAACAGTTACAATTATCACTCAGACATTTGTACAGCGATATTATTCAGGTTTCTATTAGCAAGGCACTGTAGCGACGGCGGATAACTCGTACGCCTGAATGGCATGAAGCCGTGAGTTCGAGTCCCACCACAGGTGGTATTTTTTTGGCCTTTTTCTTCCAGTAAACGGCTGTATGGCTGCCGGCTCGTATATTGGTATATGTTCAGCTTGGTTTGTGTGACGTGTGTTTGTTTGTTTGTTTTAGTTGTTCCGTCTCTTGATTCAAACGAGTGCTGCTGTATTTCACAAGAGATGATAGTTCTTACTGTAAGCACATTGGTAGTTGCCATTATGTAGAATGGAAGTTGAAATAATTTCTCAAAATTGTCGTGGCCTTAGAAATAGGAGAAAACTTGAGGAGACCTTACACTGGGTGAAAAACCATAAAGGGGGCGAATTTGACATCATTATGTTACAAGAAACTCATTCCTGTGTGCAAGATACGAAACACTGGGAAAATAAATGGGCCACATTTAGGAAAAATGATCAAATGATTTTTTCACATGGGAGCACTGCAAGTAAAGGTGTATTAACGATCATAAAAAATATACATGTTATGAATATCATCAACATTGAGATTGATACGGAAGGTAGATACATAAGTGTAGATCTTAGGTTCGGTGATATAACTTACACTGTACTAAATGTGTACGCACCTAACCTCGAATTTCAAGTTGAACAAGTAAATTTTTTTGACCTAATGGATAAGCTAATAGAGAAAAAGATTGAAAATAAAGTGGTAATAGGTGGAGATAAACGTAGCTTGAAAAGAAACTCCACACGCTAGAAGAAGAACTGAACCGCAATAATGACGATAATCAAGATTACCAAGATAGTTGCCTCCGTAGCTTGGACTTAATATCATTCTTGAACACCCAAAAGTTAACTTGGGTGAAAAGATTAATTGAACATGAAAATTCTCTGAGTGTCAATTTTTAAAAATATATTTGCCCAAAATTTAGCTTGCGGAAAGTTCTCAATTTATCCCTTAATGTAGATAAATTGAATGTTCACAGTATATTGAAACAGTGCCTTTGGCACAATCAATATATCTTAATACAGAATAAGTATGTTTTTTACATTGAAATGGAAGAACAAAATATATCCTTTGTAGGTAATCTAATAACAGAACAGGGTACCTTTATGAATCCGTTTGAAATTAAATACCAGTATAAACTTGAACTAAATATTATAACAATTATGGGCCTTATTAATGCTATTCCTAGCGAATGGAAATCTATGATATCACAGCGTAAAAAGGATATACATGAGATTTGGCAAAATATCGCTCCAAGGAATGAATTGATGACTGATATTTTAAGTGTTGATATAATTAAGTGTAACTCGAAAGCGCTGTACTGGTATTTTATAAAACAAAAGCAAGTTGAACCTAGCTGTATACGACGGTGGCAACAGTCAGGTATAAACCTCCAAGACCTGGAATGGAAAGAAATATTTTTAAAGACCAAGTACCTAACAAGAAACACCAAAAATAGCATCTTTTTATACAAAATTATGCACAAAAATTATGCTTCTGATTACATTGTTGCTAAATTTGACGCTTCTGTATCACAGATGTGCAGACAATGTAATGAAATACGAGATTTAATTCACACCTTTGCGACATGCTTTAGTTTAAAACATTTTTGGGCAATCCTTGAAAAATGGTTGAATAAAACTTTTCTGGAGAACTCTCCTCAGGTAGTCTTAAATATTAGAATAAAAATACTAGGGTTGCTAAAAAAGGAAACAATAAAAGCTGTAAGATTCATTCTTAATTATGTTCTCCTTCAAGCCAAGTTGTATATTTATAAATGTAAAAACGCCAATAAAGAGGTTTATTTCTACCGTTTCTTAAGATATTTAAAGCATGCAGTAACAATTGAAAAGATGTTGTATCATAAGGACCACAGAAACCAAAAAAACTTAGAGACCTTAGACTGCGTCATTTAAAAAAAGAAGAAAAAAAAAAGAAAAAAGAATGTTTGAAATTATATAATGTTTAATGTGCTTTATGCTAACTGGGCAGTACATAGTAACAGTCTATGAAACTCTTGTGAAATACTTTGCAGCAAAAAAAAAAAAAAACACTTTTGCGGCTTGTTATAGTATGTATACTACTGTACTAGGAACTTATTTTTGAAATAAAAGCAAAGTGTAAAAAAGCACTTAAAAAACAACAACAACAACGATGGTACCAGTCTACTGTCATGGTTGTGATATAACATTTCCATCTCTGGAATTGTTCGTGGCACATACATGCAAACCAGCTAGGATGAAACGTGCTCATGAAGAGCTTGTTGAGCAGATTGAAGCCAAGAGACGAAAGACGGCGCAAGATAGTATTGACAGACCTGATCCAGTCCTCTGCTGTAAATGCGCCAAGATATTTTCATCTTTGGATGCGTTTGAGACACATGTATGCATGATGGAAGAACAAAAGACGGTACAAGTAGGGAGAGGCAGAAGAGTGAATCTTGGTGAAAACGCGCAGGAAAGACGGTTTGAGCCTGAAAATGGATCAGATTTGCTACTTGAAATGCGTCAACAAGAGAATCGAATCAAGAGACATTTGCTAGAAACGTTAAACCGTGGAATGAAATGGTATATTGTGGTGCATGCACGCTTCAAGAAAATGACGGTGAATGCTGAAGGTGTCATGGTAGAACAAGTGGATAATGCCTTCATTAGCAGTCCAACATTTACAGCATACAATCCAGCGGATATTGAGCAGGACTTGCCAGAAGCCTATAAAGAATTGTTTACCAAGTTTGACGAACATGAGCGACAAGGTTCTGGCTGGGTGTTTGATAACATACTGTATATTGAAGTACATACAGCTACGTCAGCGCCACTGGAAGCAAGTAGTTTTATCCCACTACCGAAGAAAGTGAAGAATACAGCAGGTGTGTTAAACATTCAGAATGACGACAACAAGTGCTTCTTATGGCCTGTATTGGCTCATCTTCGCCCTTCAACAAATAGAAACCCAGACCGTGTGAATCAATACAAACCATTTGAGAAGTAATTAAAGGTGGAAGGCATGACATTTCCAACACCGATTACAGACATTTCAAAATTTGAAAAGGAGAATGATGTGTCTATCAATGTGTTTGGATATGAACATGATGTAGTTGTTCCGATACAACTGAGTCGAAACACCAGTGCCAGAGAAATCAACTTACTTTTGATTAGCAATGACAAGAAAAGGAATTACTGCCTCATCAAGAATTTCAGCAGACTTACGGCTTATCGATCAAAGCATAAGGCTGCAGCATTTTATTGTTTCAACTGTCTTCACGGGTTTATACGACAAGATCTTTTAGACAAGCATCGTGAAGTGTGTGGCAAGCACGGAGCACAACGTTTATCATTTCCCAAGAAACCTCTCATCAAGTTCAAAGATGTAGCTAAACAACAGCGAGCACCGTTTGTGATTTATGCAGACTTTGAATGTTTCACGAAAAAGCATGAAGAAGTTAGGTATCAACATCATCGTCCAAACAGCTTTGCCTATGTGGTTGTGAGCCAGTATAGTACACGTGCCCCAGTCGTGTATCGAGGAGATAATGCCGTGAAAGTCTTTTTAGACAATATGGTGAATGAGCGTGATTGTATTGTGTATGGCTTGCAACAGCCAAAGAAAATGGTGATGACTCGTGAAGATGAAGAGGATTTCAAGAAGGCTGTTGGTTGTTACATTTGTTATGAGCCTCTAGGAGCAGATAGTGTGAGAGATCATGACCATATCAATGGCAAATACCGTGGAGCTGCACATAGTGAATGCAACTTGCAATTCCGACTTCGAAAGGATAAGCAGGATGTTAAAGATTCTTTTATCATTCCTGTTTTTTTCACAATTTACGAGGCTATGACAGCCATTTGATCATGGAAGAAATTGGCAAGTTCAAAAATGAAACCATTACAGTTATTCCCAACACCGTTGAGAAATATATTGCATTCGCCATGAGCAATCTGAAATTTACAGACAGTTATCAGTTCATGAGTACTTCTCTACAGAAGTTGGAATCCAACCTGGCAGCAGAAGGAAAAGACAACTTCTACAACATGACGTCACACGTTCACGATAGCGACCAACAAGATTTATTGTTGAGAAAGGTAGTGTACCCCTACGATTACGTGGATGAACCATCCAAGTTTGCTGAAACACAACTGCCGTCCAAGGACAAGTTTTACAGTCTGCTTAGTGAAGAGGACATTAGCGATGAGGATTATGCGCATGCGCAGAAGGTGTGGGAGACATTCAACTGTACTACATTTGGTGAATACCATACCTGAAATCGGATGTGTTGCTGCTGGCTGACGTGTTTGAAAACTTTCGTCAAGTATGTCTCAACACATATGAATTGGATCCTGCTCACTACTATACAGCACCAGGACTGTCGTTGGATGCCATGTTGAAAGCCACAAAGGTGAAATTGGAATTGATCAGCGACATTGACATGTACCAAATGGTTGAACAAGGTCTGCGTGGAGGAATATCTGTCATCACACACAAGTATGCGAAAGCAAATAACCCCTACGTAGCAGATTATGATCCCACGAAACCGACCAACTACTTGGTGTACCTGGATGCAAACAACTTGTATGGCTGGGCCATGTCGCAAAGCATGCCGAAAAGTGGATTTACGTGGGTGAGTGAGCCAGAATCTATTGACTTCATGGATGTGGATGAAGATGACGACATTGGATACATTTTAGAGGTGGATTTGGGATACCCATATTCAATTCATGATCATCATAATCACTATCCAGTGGCTCCAGAACGGAAATGTGTTAAGGTGGGAGAATTGTCAGAGCATAGTCAGAAGCTACGGAAAGATCTAAACATGACAGACAAACCTAGTGAAAAGCCCATTCCCAACTTGTGTGACAAGAAGAAATATGTGCTTCATTATAGAAATTTACAGCAACATGTCTCACTGGGATTGAAAGTCACTAAGGTGCACCGTGCCATCATGTTTACACAGAGCAAATGGTTGGAGAAATACATCTCGTTGAACACGGAAAAGAGAAAGTTGGCCAAGAACCCGTTTGAGAAAGACTTCTTCAAATTGATGAACAACTCTGTGTTTGGCAAAACCATGGAAAATATGAGAAAGCGCATGAATGTGGAACTCGTTCACCAGGAAAAGCGGTTCAAGAAACTTGAGCAAAGTGCTCATGTTTCACTTTCATTACAACTACATCATGACCAAGTATCCCGACGCCAAGCTGTTGTTCAGCGACACCGACAGTCTATGTTATGACATAGAAACGGACGATATCTACAAGGATATGCAGGAAGATGCGGACTTGTTCGACACAAGTGACTATCCGTCAGATCATTTCCTGCATTCCAACGTGAACAAGAAAGTGCTTGGGAAAATGAAAGATGAGACGGCGGGCATTCCTATTGAAGAGTTTGTTGGACTTCGGCCGAAAATGTACAGTATGATGTATGGTGGGAAAGAAAAACGTACAGCCAAAGGTATCACTCGATCGTGTCAAAGACGTATGAAACATAAGCAGTATAAAGACAGTTTATTCAACCAAACCCAAACGATGACTACAGGACACATCATTCGAAGTCATGACCATCAGATATTCTCGGAGAAGTTGAGGAAAGTGGCTCTCTCTCTCCCTATGACGAAAAGCGATATGTCATGAGTGATGGCTGTTCCACTTTGGCACATGGATATCACATGGATATTACAGTATATAAGGGAGAGACACTCCAACTTTAGAGTTAGTTGAGGTGTGAACACTGAAGCGTGAACATGAATCGGAAAAGATCTGCAACGGATATGGATACTCTTGCTGATACAGTGAAAGACTTGAACGTGAAAAATTCTGATACGACCGTCAAGAAATTAAAAGTGGAGACAACACCAACACCACAGTCGTGGGATGGAATGCTTTCTTTAGGCAATGGAAAGTATATCAAGATTATGAAACAAAGCAATGAAGGAGTGGTGAACATTCGCAAATGCCTCAGAGATGAGGGGACTGAAAGAAACCGTCTTACGAAAAAGGGAATTTTGCTGACAATACCTGAATGGAAAATGCTGAAGAAGCAGGTGAAAGAAGTGGATAAAAGGCTTCGCAGACAAGAAGACAGCGCATAACCAGGTAAAAAACATGAATGCACTTATGTTTAACGATGGTGTTTATTTCACCGTGAATGACATGGGTGAAGTGATGATAAATTCTGCTTATCGGTTTAAACCTGAAGTGTGGAAAGACTTTCAAAACATACCACTTGAAGCTGGGTTTAAACGTAAACTTGAAGATAATGTTGAAGTGATGGTGATTGGACATGATTCTAACATACGTGTTAGATTCTGGAAAAATCTTTTACAGGATTATCCAGAGGATTATGATGGAGATGTACCAGATACCCCATGTACAGATTTGATTGACTTTAATATCAAGAAATGGCATGCAGTCATACAATTCCTAGAGATTAAACAGCATCCACTCTTCGCCATCATATAAGCGCTGTCACAGACGAGAACGATGAATGAGATGGAAGACTATTTGTTGGATTATGAACCCATTACATATGGATTCTCATATATGAGAAACTTATGTGATGACATTGTGCTACGACATTTTGGAAAGTATATCATACTATCGCTTGACGACCAATCCGTGTCTAAGGATTATCTGGAGAAGCTGAGGATACCTGGCTTTCTGCTTCTACTTTCAAATGATATAGAAGTGCGTGTGACTGAGAACGGTCTAGACGTGTTTGTACAATTTCGCCAATATGACGAGCTTACAGAACACTACGACTACATCACCCTCAGCACAGTGGAATGGAACGCGCTGTTGCAAGCATTGGATTGGGAAGAACCTTGTGCTTGAATTCAAAGAGGAAGGAATACAACTCAAGCGGGGTACCAAATCCATTGAGCT
Organism: Protula sp. h YS-2021; assembly: GCA_949752745.1. NCBI lineage: Eukaryota > Metazoa > Annelida > Polychaeta > Sabellida > Serpulidae > Protula > Protula sp. h YS-2021. The sequence goes on along the minus strand of OX457027.1, from coordinate 12,861,307 downwards.
GACACAGCCTATGCGTGTGATGGACATAGACTTAGAAGAAGGATATGAACTGAAACTGTCTGAACATGAAACTGTTAAAGTGATAAAGTTTGGTGATGCGCGTTATGTGAGTTTTCATAGCATTTACAAATACGGATGTAATGTCTATGATACATATATTAATTTAGATTGCAATGAATGGCATTCATTGATGAATGTATTGAAAAATGCATGTGTTTGTAAATAGAGTTCTGTAAATAAAAGTTTGTAAATAAAATTTTGTAATTATATGTTTGTAAATAAAAGTTTGTAAATAAAAGATTGTAAATAGTGTTTGTAAACAGGAGTTTGTAAATAAAAATTTGTAAATAGAAGTTTGTAAATAGAGTTCTGTAGATAAGAGTTTGTGAATAGAGTTCTGTAGATAAGAGTTTGTAAATAAAAGTTTGTAAATAGAGTTTGTAAATAGAGTTTGTTAATTAAGTTTGTTAATTAAGAGTTTGTAAATAGAGTTTGTAAATAAAAGTTTGTAAATAAAAGTTTGTAAATAGAGTTTGTAAATAGAGTTTGCAAATAAAAGTTTGTAAATAGTGTTTGTAGTTAAGAGTTTGTAAATAGAGTTTGTAAATAAAAGTTTATACAACACAATAAACAAGACTGTTTGAAACTTGGGTTGTTTTATTTAACAAACTTGAACAATTAACAACAACTTAACTACAACTTGACTACAACAACAACACCATTAATAAAACAATGGTTTATAATGTCTATATACAAAATCCTTTACAATAAAATCACCATCCTTTCTTTTTAATATATTGACAATATCAAACATACTCTGACCTCGAGCTCTATGCAATATATAATATGGTAAAGATGGTAACTGGTCAATGGCAAACACGCCTTGAAACAAGTCTTTGGTCATGACATCATGACCCAATATGGCATCAATCTGCTTCGTGTTCATGACTAGTAGTCGAATTGGATACTGCGATTTGCACTTATTTCAATAATGTTGTCAAATTCAGCATAGACGATGATATTGACTGTATGTTGTAAAGCCCTAGCAAAATTCATTTCTAGTCGCAAATTCCCATGCTTGATCAGGGGAAAATGATCATCGCCATCATAATCAGGTGTTAAGTCAAACGAAAATACAGCATTACCTCTAGGCCAATCTTCCCGTTTTATAATGGAACTTTTCTCACCATTCAATCTATCAAACGATTTGTAAAGCGTTTCAAAAGCGTCCAGGTATTTGTTCTGTACAATATCAAGCTTGAGAGGTTTGGATAGAACTGGTTCACCATCCGTGTACAGTTGCATATAGTCCAAATCAAAATGTTTGAAATCATATGGATTCCTCAATACTGATCCACCAAAGGCTTCATTATGAACTAGACCAATGACAATGCGATTTGGTAATTGACCCAAAAAGATGTTATCTTTCACAAAAGACTGAAATCCTGCTGGAATAGCCAACACTTTACATTCTTTTCTAGTGATAATTAACTTGGCAGGACTTTTCATCAATGCATCTGTATGTCCTAAATGAATACCTGGACTAACCCTCACTTTGCGAATGGTTAAAAATGCCTCTTTCACTTCTACCTTATAGGTATTATCTGCAGCCATCAATACATATTCATCTTTTTGTCTATGGAAACGCAATTTCAAACTGATGCCATTAGGAAGATAACGATCCTACTCAAACAAATCTATCCTTAAACCACCTGTTAGCATAAAATCGCGGCTAAGACGTGTATGCAAATAACGATTATGTAAACCATTGTTTCCTTGCTCAGCTAAGTCACCACCGTCAGCATTAACATGAAACCCTGATGTATATTGTTCATGATTAGGTCTTTTCACCTCATAACTATTCATTGACCCAGCAGTATCCTAGTACATGAGACGCATAGAGCAAGAATGGAGACTTTCTTCCGAATCATGGATGAGATGAGAGATAATGCTGGTATAACCATGGGTATTGTTACTATGAGATACCAATAGATCATTCAGAAACAATTCAATATTAGACCATAACCCATTAAACACGTCATTGATGCAGGAGACATTATCATCTGGGCCACAAGCTGTTCCATCAGCCTTTACAATGCGACATACAATATAAAGTTTGCTGTTCTTTAAATCGAAATATTCTTCTGTACTCGCAGGAATGTAGAATTCTCTTGGAGCGCCTTCTCTAATGCTTGTGAGTGGTTGATAGTCGACATTCTCTACAGCAGTTTGCGTCGGTGGTATGTGAAACCATTCCAATGGAGAAAGACTACATTCACACGAATGATTATGAATGAGAGACATGATTAAAAAATATCTGTCTTATGTTTTGATGTTATCCGTCAGGCTGTTTTTCGTCTTCTGGCACGTTTCATTGGTTGCACGCGCTTTTGTTCACCAAACACACGTTGTGCTATTCGACCCGTAACATCTTTCGCGACATTCTTTGCAGCCTTCTTAAGATGTGGTGCAACGATCTTAGCCCCAGCCTTAAGCAATGAAATAGCTTTGCGAGCCAATGATCTCAGTATTGAACCAATACCATCGCCATATTGGATTCGCGCTCCTTTGAATCCTGGTAATTCCCCGCCAACTTGACGAAGAAAATGGTTGCGATATGCAGACGGATCGTATGTATAAGCTTTCATAATGCTTTTGGTCGAAAATGAAGTTTACAGATTACCTTTCCAGTTTGAAATGGAACATTATAGCGTGTGTCGTCCCTAATATTCATTTCTATCACGTCAAATTTGGACGTGTTTACAGGAACATAATGTGGTTCGCCGAAAGTTTTCATAACAATATCGCCATCATGGCCTTGTATTCCAACAGAACGTAGTAAGGGAACATAATAATCACCAACAACTTGTGGTTCACAAATGCTACAATACACATAAAGTGTATAAAATCCCTGTTTCACATCAGCTTTACGTTCAGCTGTACATGTTTCAGTATACCATTGATCTGGGATAAATCCTAAAATTTCAGCTAATCCAGCGGATAATGACACTTCAAAGCCATAATTTAGAAATAGAAAAGCACGTCGTCTAATTTTATCATACTTTATCCGAATAGCTTCTTTAAGATCATCTTTCATAGAATTAGCCGCTTCTTCATTCACTGCCTGGCATAGTTCTTGTATGGATCTATAATAACCATAAGGAATATTGATAGTGTCAAGTGTATCTGTCAGTGGTTGTTGTCGATACTGAATAGAATAGTCCATTCCATGTCTCATAGTTGTCCATGTATGTGGATATTGGATTTCAGCTAAAGCCACTTCATATTTTCCGTTCATATAAATGGTTCGAGGCATACGAATTTGATAATTCGAAGCCTTGTTGTTGGGATAATAGTTCATACTAGCATTGCTGGGCAAAGTAATGTAAAAACTTGTTGACTCCATGATGGACTAAATGGTATATGTGCGTTGACGTTGTCTATATACATCACGATAGTGCGCGCCATTCGCAGATGTATGCAAATGATATGGCTCATAATCTTTCACATCATGATCTATGACTTCTCCTTCACAACACGCACTTGCACATCTTATTTTTACAGGAATTGTTGTTTCTTGACAACAACATAGCTCTTTCAACCATGTTAAAAATTTTCCCATCCTTCAGGAAACTGTCTTTGTTTACGTTGTTTCATTTCTGTTGTAATGTCCTCACGAGTGGTCTTTTTACTAAACATTGTTTTTGGAATATTAGCATCTACAATTTCCTGGATACATGGATGCCAACCACGTGGTGGTATTGCTCGTTCTTTTCTTCTTGTAGCCATCAATACTTCTTTCATCAAATCAACAATGTTGGAATTTGTTATAATATCGCCCGTTTTCAACACAAGTTCATTCCTGTCTATCCATTTAACACCATGTTTCTTCAGTTCTGCTAAAAGTTGCATTACTTTTCCATGATAGATAGGTTGAAAATGACTTAAAAATAACTTTTCTGGTGATGATGACTTAACAGGCTTTTGTCGTTGTTGTTGTTGTGACTGACTTGTTCGTAAATGACGACCAAGAAGTTGAGACATTTCCATAGCCTTTTCACGGGTTCGTTTCCCACGTAAAAGTATATTTACTTTTGTTTTGATATCATTTTTCTTTTCTAATAACAGTTTGTATTCATATTCAGGAATGAGAACCATTTTCATAGTATGTTTCATTTTAACAGCAGTTGGGCTAATAAGGGTAATGCAAATTTAGCAATAGCTCCAATGAATCCTCCTTTCCGATTAACCAACTTCTTTTTTCGTTGAAGTGATATCTTCTTATCTACTAGAGTACTTAGCGTATGACGTTCACGTTTAAATTCCTTAAACCGTTTTGAGCTTAAGGGTAAATGTCCTTGCAATATATTCAAACAAATTTCAAACAAGCTCGTTAATTCCTCCTTCGTAGCTGTAGCAAGGATTTACGTCGTTTAGACCCACTGCGTGCAAGCAAATGAAGAAAAGGCTGGTTCGCTCGAATACGTTTAGACATCTTGACTGCGAATGGTCAAATGAGTTGGTTCTTGTTCATACACTGCTTTATCAATATATACATAATGTATTTCTTTTGGTAAAATGCCTGTACGAATACGTAGTTGATCATTTGTCTTTGGTTTTAAATCAATGAATAAATAACCATGTGGTTTGCTTGTAGCATCTTGATAGGCTTCTATGAGAAATTGAGATCTTCCAGGATACATTTGTTGTGCTAATGTACTTATTTGTTGACTATCTCTAGGATTTTTAAACAGAATGATATAATGTGTATTCAAACTAATATTTCGCATCTCTTTACCATGATGGAATAAATTATGCACAATAAAGATAATGCTTAGATTTTGATGACTGCCGCCAACACTAAAGAGACGTGTCATTCGCTCATCACTATGACATTTCGTCATTAAGTCATCAATGATGAGTAAGTTTGGTTTTTTCGGATTAAAACGCTCTTCAATGTCATCTGGAATGCCTTGATAAAATTCCACGCCTTTCATTCCCTTGTACAAAGCTGATCTGCTGCATAAAGCCATAAAATGGTTTTTGGAGAGGGTTTAATCAACTTTTGTTCTAGAATTTCCTTCACCAGAGGCGTTTTGCCACTGCCTGTAGGTCCAGAGACTAAACATGTAAATGGATGCTTCATTTTTGAATGTCTGTTTCTTTCACCCAACTGTTGAACTTGTTTGGCCAACCTAACCACTTGACAAATAATTCTTTCACACCTCGTCTTTTACGTGTTTTTAAAACTTTTTCAATTCTATAAATAGATTCAATATCTTTGGTCACTTTCTGCAGTTCTTCCTCATAGAAATGTCCATCAATATCTTCGTCTAAAAAGTCTTTCACACGATACAAATGTATTCCTTGCTTCTTACAACGATGTGTGACAATGAAGACTTCTTGCGTCCATTTGATGTGATAATCCCGTTGAAACAGGTATTTGATGTGAGAAATACGAACATGATCACCAATTTTAAATTTTAAATTCTTCTTCTTCGGTTTCAATTTGTTTGTCTACATACATATACTTCCACACTTTCGATTCATTGTCTTTACGAATCTCTGCAGGAGCATATTTATCAGGAAGAGAACCATGAGGTCTATGGTTGTAATTGTACACCAAGTCTGGAAGGATGTCTAAGTAACGGTAAGTTTGATTATGTAGAAAATACCGAAACATCATTCCCTTTAGAGTACGAATGACTCTTTCAGCAAAGTTGGCTTTGGTTTCATTCTTTGTGGTATAAGCATGAATTCCCTTTTTCTTCAAAAAATGCTTTTACCCATCTATTTTTAAATTCCGTTCCTTTAGCAGATATTAGAGTTCGTGGCCTTCGTCGTGTGTCATGAAAAATCTTTTGAAAGGCTTGTATGACGCTGGTATGTGATTTATTAGGTATTGGCCGTATCAATAAATATTTGGAAAATACATCAATCACAATGAGTAAAAAGCGTGTGTCATCATTATAGGCAGCTATGTTTCCCACATCAGCCAAATCAATATCCCACATGTCATCAATGCCACGTGTAATCACACGTTGTCTTTTGAACCTGTATTTTACAGGTTGTAGTAAACTGAATGCATCTTGATCCTGTAGCCATTTCTTCACTTGTGAATGTGTGACTGGTTGATCATGTTTTCTTAAGATGTGATAAAGTTTGTAAGGACCAGCAAATGCTCCAGGCTGTCCAGGTTTGAAGTAAATATTGGTCAAGTAGTCTTTCCACGTCGACATGATCAATGAAAAAAAAAACACTTCTCAACAGAACACTTTTTATTTTATAACTCAATCAACATCACTTAACTAACATAGTAACTTAACTAACATGTATTTATAACTAACAAGTTTTTACAAATCAAGTATAGATACAATGGTATGAATAACTGGAGACCATTGGTCTTCAATGAAAACTAACCAACTACTGAGTCCATCTAATGTAATAGTATCTACACCATATTTCTCACAACGTTGATTTGCATTCTCTAACACTTTATCTAAATGAATGTAATATTTAGCTTCATTCCAATATGTATAGACACATGCAAAATGACAAGTATGTTCTTGACACTCTTCATGTTGACAAGCAGGACATACTAAACATGCAAACTTTTTTACAGCTAATAACATTTCTTCACAATAGGCTTTTTGCACAATATATTGTCTTTATGTAATGTCTGTCATTATACTGCAGCATAGATTAACCACTCTCTCACTTCATCAAACAGTCTTGGATCAAATCGAGCAAAGTGATATGCTGCTTCCACATCAAACTCTTCAGCTTCGGCAATGTTTGAGTCTTTGATGAAATCCTTACGCAAGTTTGTCAAGTTCAGCATGGAATGAGCAAGTTTCCAATAGATGTTGATATGTTCCAGTTGTTGTTCAACAGTTCCAAAACGTGCTAGTTCACTTATCATATAGTCTACAAACTTGTTCTTGAAACATGTTTCTACATCCATCCTTTACATGTTCATATATTTGTTAAAAACACGTCTGCACACCATGACGGTTGAGAAGATAATGAAAAGGTCTCTAACCCTCACACAACATTTCTAACAACTTTCCCATAATATTCTGACCAGGATATGAAGGAGATGACACATGTTTTACACCAGCTCCCCACCAATGATCATACGTTGCTTCAACTAAAGTGTTGTCTTTACATTCTTGTCGCGAAACAATACACACTGATTCAATTTGACTTGTAAAACATCTTGCATTTTGCTTCTCTTCACTGTATGCCATAAAGGACATGGCTTTATCACTTTAGCAATACGGTTTGTTTCATATCCATTTCTACATGAAGCAATGGTTGAAACAATATCTTGACGGTGATGAAAAACTGCTTTCTCATATTGATGCAATGCTTCACTTGAGTTGAACACATGTCCATACTTTTCAAGTCGTGTTGGAAACATGTTTGAAAGAACGTCCTTGTGACCGGTAAATAGTACAAGATTCTCCATGTTGACTTTGTTTCTGTTGTTTTATTCTGACATGTCGGTTTCTTCCTGTAATAAAATGTCTTTTAATATATTTGCTGCCTCTTCTATCATATTCTTTCTTTGTTTACGTTGAAACCACTCACATAAAACTAAATTTGCTAGTAAGAAAAACATTGTTTTCAACTCACTATGTTATCACAAAGATGTTAAAAGGTTGCTGTTAAAGTTACCTGACAAAGCTGCTCGGTTTCCTCTTCTTTACAGCAATCTCTCAAATAATCAACCACGGTGAAATATACTTCCACATCAGTGCGAGCAGAATAGAACGCAGAATCAAAGTCAAAGTCCGGATCTTCTATTCCAATTTTATGACATTCTCCAAGAAATCTTGAATGTAGTTCAATCACATCAAGACTGTGATGTACAACATCCCAAAAAGCGTCTACATGATAAAGTTGATAGTCTGGAGTACCACAGCAAGCAAGTTTAGCAATCATCAAGTCAACATAAGCCTTTTTAAAACATGCGTCCATCTTGTTTACGTGTCTTGTCACTTCTACTTTGCTTCACAGACACTACTCCTCACTTGTCGCAGAAGTTGTTTGGTTCACACATCTTGCAATTGTACTTGTGGCAGTGGCAATGATAATCCTCTACATATCCACAACCACCGCAATAGTCGCAGGTAAGTCCAAGTTGATTTTGTACGTTCATGTTCGCCAACTGAACTTAAGCCAGTCTTTTCTTGGAAAGTTTTGACACCTTCATCCGACCATCCTTTTGCAGCTTGATGATAGTTTTCTCACCATGACATTCCGTACATGGTAGCAAGGCTGAGTTAATGTTGTCCATCTCCTGAAGCAGTGTCTCCCATTAACCATCATTCATGTTGATGTGATGTGTGTATTCTTTCCCTTCAAACCGTGATGTGCGTACAAAACTCACATAACGCATATCCAAGTATGAAATGACTTCAAGCCACTTCGTTTGCGTTAAGTATAGTTTGAAGCCAATGTCACGTAAATTTTTCAAGCTCTGACATACAATCTTCCACAAAGATGGTGAATAAGCACACCATCTCTCTCCACGTGTGATGCGTAGAAATGGCCCATATTCTCCATACTCCACAGTAATGGTTAAGTTAGCACTAATTTTAAAGCTGCTTGTCTTGTTCTCCATGACTGCACAATGTACTAACGCCTTTGAGTCCACTCCCTTTTATACCCAACTATTTGCTGAGTCATCAAACATCTTGCAAAGTTTTGAATTCACTTCAACTCGTCCATGGTTGAATCGAACAAGTTCTGATACATTCGTCGTCAATGGAATGTCATCATCATAATGTAAAATGATTCTTGCAGCTACATCTAACATGAGCTCAACTACCCAAATTGTATTCGCGTTGATAAATGCTGAATCAATGTCGTAAGTTGATAGTAAACGTAGGTCTTCACATTCACGTAGAAACGAGTGGATGAATTCATCTCTTGGAATGGCCTTTCCAACAGCTTCCCAATGCTGATGTAAATTCTTCACTTGCAACATCCAATCCGATTCAAACGCAGGAAGCTTTGAAAATACATAGTCAGCATAATTCACTTTGAAGACGTCATCCATGGTCTCTGCACATCTGTGAAGAAGTAATGTTGACATTGTGAAGTTTTCTCTCGTCACACATGCATTTATACCACTTCAATGTAATCAAATTATGATGTGTAACTTGTTCAAATGTGTTCAAAAATTGCTGACTCAGCAGAATTGATCACTGCTTGATATGCATGTTTCACTCATGCTTTTATGCTACTTCCATGTGATCAAAATATGGTGTGTAACTTTTTTCAAAAATTGTTCAAAAATTGCTGACTCAGCAGAATGTATCACTGATAACGTCTTGCTCATTTATACCACTTAGATGGTATATGATGTGTCACTTACCAAAAACTTGTTAAAAATTGATGCACGGCAGAGACATCTAGCGGTGAAGTCAAATGGTATTCATACGCCTAATGGTATTCATCCGCGAAATAACACAGGAAATAACTGAATCAAATGGTGAAATTTTCATATAAATCGGTCAACTATAACGAAAAATATCACAATTTTAAGTTAAAATAGCGACATGTTAAATTATGCATACAGCCACCTGCGCAACTAGCCCATGATCACTTTATAACAAAAGTTTACATAAACCTGAATCAAACAGTGAAATTTTCATGCAAATAGGTTAACTATAACGAAAGTTATCACAATTTTAAGTTAAAATGGCGGCATGCTACAAATATGCATACAGCCATTGATGCAACTAGCCCATGACTATGTCAGAACTAAATATAAAACTGAATCAAACAGTGAAATTTTTTTGGTAATTCGGTCAAGTATAACAAAAGTTATACAAATTTTAAATTTAAATGGCGGTAAAAATGCATACAGCCAGCTGCGCAAATAGCCTATGATCACTTTATAACAAAACTTTACATAAAACTGAAACAAACAGTGAAATTTTCATTCAAATTGACCAACTATAACGAAAGTTTTTGTTTTGTTTACAAAGTTTTCTATAATGCTTACAACCACTTATGTAAATAACCACTTACTGTTATGGCTGTCACTGTTGTTGTTGGGGAGTGAGGTGAGCTCATCCCTTATATACCACTCTGATGTGATCAAATTGTGGTGTGTAACTTATGCTGACTTGACAAAATGGCTGACGTGACAAAATGTTGCTCGCCTAGTGGGGGGGGGGGGGGGGGGGGGAGGTCCACACTTTTTACCATAGGGTCTGTCCCGATTGCCGCCTGGGGGGTGGGGGGTTCGGTACATAGTATGTCCTAGGGGGATCCACACATTTTTTACTATAGGGTCTGTCCCGACTGCCGCCAAGGGGGGGGGGGGGAAGGTCCTCACTTTCTAGGGTTACCATGGGGTTACAATGGCTGTGTTACCATGGTTATGATTCGTTACCATGACTATGCTACGTTACCATGGCGACGCCGATGACGCCACTTCCGGTCCATGACGTCACTTCCGGTCCAGACACAATGACGTCACTTCCAGTCCAGACAGAATGACGTCACTTCCTGCAGTGGAACCCCCATTATCATACTACTTATATAGAATTTTAATTTTTATTGCCAAATATATTGCTTAGTTTCGGATATATAATTCAGCGTCTCCCCCTTTCTGCGCCCACATTTGTGCGTAAAAATCATCAACGTTTCCAAGTGGCAACAATATTTGCTCAAGCTTCCTCACGACTCTTTAAAAATAAGAAAAAGAAAGTAAATTGAATTTTGTTAATTTGCGGTTTTGAGGTTGTAGGCGATCGTAAGTGAATAAAATATAGTAGTATATCTTCCGGGGAAGGGGGAGGCTATGCAAGAGAGAACATAATCCTAACATCAGGCGTATAAAACTAGCACCATTCTCATCAAGCCATATGTGACATCGGTCAATCAGATACTGAATTATGAACATTATGCATGCATTAATAGCCGTTGCAGCAGTTATTGTTAATTTTAAAACCATTTAAGCCATTGAAAAAAATTAAAACTTACTTCTGGAGGGTTGCTTTTTTTTTAAAGATAGTAGTTACATGTTTGTTCCCAAATGGAAAAATTTTGTCGCCAAGTAGAACCATTTACAGTTTATCTTTTTGAGAAAATACGTTGTTATAGTACAACTGACCTCTGAGAGGTCTATCTGCTATGTATAAACACAGATGGGATGGATATTTTGAAAACTAGTTCCTCCCTTTGTGAATGCTATTTTCACGGAATTTCCAGTGGGATTGCGGAGTGACAAAAGCGTAAACAGACTATATTGCCACAGAAATAAGCTGTTGGATAACAAGGATAACAGTCCAAACTGCCGTAGAGGTTAGCTGTTGGACAACAACACTGTTGAGTAGGAAACCAATTTACGAATATTATTGAAAATCTTGGATAACTTTGCTGATTTTACCATGTGCCTGATTTTTAAGTTCGAAAAGATTTTAATGCCTATATAACGTACAGCTAGAAATCGGACTATTGGGTTTCCCCAAACAAAAACAACGGTGATTTCGCAAACATGTGGAGCGAGTTTCGGAACATTTTCATCAAATTCTGTAAACTTTCCAGCTTATTAGCCCACACATCAGGCAACTATTTGTCATAACGCTACGCATCAAAAGGTCAAAATGCCGAAAGGAAAGCGAAAAGGTGCTATATTTATTAGATACCGGTGCATTTTTGAATTCGTGTTTTCTCGTACAAGTACGAGTATAGTTTTGGAAATATGTACTCGTACTAATGAAATTCACGGCAGTATTTATGCTCACCATTGTTAAAATGAAAGGACATTCGCAAACGGTGTCTTTCCGTTTGATTTATTGAACAGATTTAGGCATGTCCTGTCATAAACTAACTCTAAATCAGCTCTTCATTATTTATACTTGATATATTTCTTTATCAGAGCTACAACGCGTTACATTGTATTGCTCATAGGCACTCAACTTTAGTTGCTCTGATGCACTTTGTCGGCACAGTAATCCTCATATTATGTTGGCATATATGTATAGTTCATGCAGTATGTACCCTTTGTGCACCCAGGGCCACGTTTTTTATGCCTCGTGTTTCTTAAAATTATACAGTAAAGGCAGGGCTGGTAAAAATTTCGAAATTTTTAAAAATTTCATGAAATTAGAAATTTTTGAAATATTCCAGAAATATTGAAATTTTTGAAATCTTTCCAAGCACTTAGAAAAAAAATACATTTCCAAGCTGTGCGTAATATCTGTTCCTTTAATTTAACAAATACCAACGTCAAAAATGCATACACAGATAAAATGACTGAATCGCATACCGGTTAAACGCATAAATCGGTTGATTGCATAAAATTATGTATTTTTAACCTTATAACTGCATACCGCTTTATCGTAAAACCGGATAAAGGCAAAGCTTTTCCTCGTTCAAATGGGAAACATCGCTTAATTGTGGAATTAGGAGTGACTATTCAAACAGTGCTAAACTTGAAGCAAACTCACTCACGCGCGTGGGTTGCTCCGTTTGTTTAGCTAACATATTGTCTGCCACATTTTTGACCTATTGTGTACATATCCGACCTCTTTCTCCTGGCCCGGATTCACAAAGCTTCCCTTAACTTTTCCCTAACTTAATGAGTCCTTAAATTTCTTAAGGCTTATTTGTCGATTCACAAAACCAACTTAAGTCAAACTTAAATTTAAGTGACCATTTGTGTCGTTTGCACGGACTTCAAAAACTAGGACTTTACCCACTGTAACAGATCGAAACCTTCCACATGCATGTTTTTTACTATTTGAAAATCCATTTTGATACTTTTTTGAAGAATCATCGCATTTTTCTTTCAGTTACACTTTCATTTAATAGTTAAGGGACCTCGGGACCTCCCTTAAAATTTTGCTAAGTTAAGGGCCCGCTAAGTGCACTTTTAAGTTAAGTGGTATGCACCACTTACACGTCCCTTAACTTAACCTGATTTAAGGGATGATTCAGCAAAATTTAAAGATTTGAGTGAAATTTTAAATTAAGGGACGTTCGTGAATTCGGAGCCAGGTAAAAAAAAAATAAAAGAAACGATAGATGAAATATCGCAAACCAACTCATACTCGGAAATTGAAACTTAAAAATGTGTGTCAACACTTTCAATAAGTTTTTAAAATAGCATACGGATCCGGTTAGTTTGCATTCAGAACGCAGAATTTTTGCGCATTTTATTCGGGACGCCCAACGTGAATGGACTCATACCAATGTGGCACGAGTTGTATATTAATGCTGCATGCAATGGGGGAAAACCATGGTTTTACTGCCCTCTGCAACCGGAAGTGCAGAGCGTTTGTGTGGGCCGAATATGAGTCCTGTGGTAGGAGTCATGACTCCGAGATCTGTCTGAAATGAACTTAACTGTAATTTCCCTCAGAAATCAACTTCAAATGCATATAACCTATTGTCTCAGTCAGCCAGCCCTCCCTCGCGTGAAAAATTTCATCTCAGTCAGCCGGCCCTCCCTCACATTCACTTATTTCTGAAATAAAAAAAAATAATTTAATCTTAATCTATGTTTTGCATAAACTTCTGAAAAGCTTTATTTCAATTGTTAGCAATATTTCAATTTTTCAGAATTCCTCTGAAACTTGTTGCATAGAATGGACGCTAATGGCTTTCTAAAGCAATAAAATCCATTGGTTGATTTTCCGGTTTTTTCTTGCTTTGCCCTATCATTCCAGCGTTTCGATTGGATGTGTATAAATAAACATGATAGAAATCATGACAAAATCTCAGAGAGCGGAGCAAGATTTTATTAGGCCCCAACCCTTCGGATTGGGGCCTATAGGTTTGGGGTGTCCGTCCGTCTGTCCGTCATCGCTTTATACCCCTATGAATTTGGGGGGCGGTTGGGGCCTGCTTGTGTTTCACTGGGTACTACGTGTACTTGAAAATGTAAATGATGGGTATATATGTGTGCGGTGGCCACATAACAAGATATTTTGGTGAACTTATGTCAAAGTTTACCCAGTCCTGGGTGTCTCTTACGGTGCTTCTCTCGCCTAGAAAAGGAGAAAGGATCCGCTCGCTCTAAAATTTGGGCTCAGACCCTCAGACTTTGTGATCAGAACGCAGAGAAACTGCCAAAAGCATCGGTACTGTGATGCTGGAATTGTTGATAATTATGGGCTGTGCAGCCATTAAGATATGCTTTGCTGTGCTCTAATCTTAAACTGAAGGTAATTTTTCTCATTGTTCAGTAAAAGCAGAACTTATGATCTGGGCAAAGCCAATTTTTACAACTAGTTTCCTTAGGTAGACTTCATATTTTTAACTATTTTGTTAGACATAGTCTGATTAGGAAATGTTTGTACGAATGTAAAGGAAGCAGGCCTCTCTTGCAGTGTTTTAGCGATCTGCTAAAAATTGACCAAATAGTTGCCATTAAAAAAAGAATTGGTGGTCAGTTTTCCAAAGGCTTTTTCTTCAACAATTTTATCGGATTGCCTTTATCTTTTGAAAAGCTGCTCACTAGGCTGTTCCGTTTCAAAAAATTAGCGCACATTTTTTGGCGATCCGCCAAAAATTGGCCAAAGGCTTTTTAGGTCCCAGCCCTTCGGATTGGGGCCTATAGGTTTGGGATGTCCGTCTGTCCGTCCGTCTGTCCTTCATCGCTTTATACCCCTATGAATTTGGGGGGGGGGGGGCGGTTGGGGCCTGCTTGTGTTTCACAAATACATACTTGTTCTTCCACATTTTATCGGATTGTCTTCAGCTTTTGAATAGCTGTTCATCAGGCTGTCCCGTTTCGAAAAATTACTTCACATTTTTTTTGGCGGTTTGCCAAAAATTGGCCAAATTTAGGGGCGGGGGCATTCATAATTTTTTGTTAGATGTTCAGTAGGCTGTCCTGTCTTGCAGGGTTGGCATGTTTCTTCCAACTCTGGTTTTTCCGGTTTTTTTCCCATAGGGAAGAAATACTTTCTTCCCTCCAATTTCAGGGAAGAAATGGAAGAAACCTTAAAAGGTGTAATATTTGGAATTTCTTTCAAATGATTTGCTTAAGCTGCACTGAGTAATTCTTAAATAGGTGCGAATTCACATATCAAATTTCTGTGTAATAAATAGGATTAATAGGATTAGATAAAGGGTCTTGGGTGCCATCATCTCCGCTTTTTATGTATTCCGGAAACATATGCAATTTTGCGCCCCGCGATTTGGAAAGGGACGCGAATCCACATCTTTTTTAGGCCCCAACTCTTCGGATTGGGGCCTATAGGTTTGGTTTGAATAGGTGTCCGTCCATCCGTCTGTCCGTCATCGCTTTATACCCCTATGAATTTGGGGGCGGTTGGGGCCTGCTTGTGTTTCACAAATACTTACTTGTCTTTCGTGTAACGAAAACAAAGAGGACCCGAATCCACCCATAAACTGGCCAATGATAATTATAGAAATTTAGACTCGTGTTTCAATGTGTGCTGAAAAGCTGGGAACGCTGTAATAGCATGAGTACTTTTGGTCAAGTCTTTAAATTGTGACTTTGTGTATGAGAAATTAGTGTATCATTTTGTTTGCTCTTAATGTGCCAGTGAAAACAAAAGACAAAGGCTGTGTTCACCTTAAATGGGGGAGGGGGGGGGGTGGTATTAAGATTAAAAGGGGGTGATAAGAAAAGGGTGTTGCGGCACCACATTTGCAAAGCACGTGGTATAAGATCATTATTTCTTCGTTGTGTTACCATATATTTTTTTCGTTTGTTTCTTTTTCGTTTTGTTGTTTGATAGTACAGTGGAACACACTAAATATTGATTCTGGAAAATCAATAAATAGCTAGAACGTTGCATTGAAGTTTTCTTGACAAAGTAGGTTTCTTCCCTTTTTCTTCCCACTGTCTTCTTTTCTTCCCGGAAAAAGGTATTTCTTCCCGTTTCTTCCCTATTTCTCCCCAGGGAAGGGAAGAAATACCTTTCTTCCCGGAAGAAAACCAACCCTGCTCTCTTGAAAAATTACTTTTTTTTGGAGGGGGTGGAGAGATCTAGAAAAAAATGGCTAAACGTGGGCATTATAATTTTTTTGCCAGTTTTCAAACTGCTTTTTCTCCCACAATTTTAGTTGGAATGTCTTAGTCTTTTGTTATTTTTTTTGGCAATCCAACCAAAATTTTATGATGTTTTTCAAAATGTGTTTCAATGTTTTAATTATCTCCCCCCCCCTAGTTATGAGCTTGTCCGTCTGTCCGCATGCGGTCCGGGTATATCTCCGAAACTGTCAGTCAAGTTGTTTGGAAATGTCAGGACACATATTGCAGGCTGAAACGCATTTTTTTTTTCGGATTCATGGAAAATTATCAAATAGACAGTATTTTGAAATTTGGTAAAACTTGGCGTTTTGATATAATTTTCTTCGCGTATTATCTCCAGAACTGTTCATCAGTGTTTTTACTATTTTACCCACGGATAAAACAGATATCGAAAAATGCCAACATATGTTTTTTCAAACAAGAAAATAGGCTTTTGTCGACATTTAAAATGTAAAAACTGTTAGATTTGTGAAAAGAACGGGGGTTGAGATTACCTTCAGATTTTGCACAAATGTTTACCAGGTAGTTCTGTCTCGAAAAACTGCTTTTTGGCGGTTTTTCAAGATGCTTTTGCCGCAATTTTGATTGGGTTCATTTCAAATTTTGTAGGAATGTTGTCTATGGTTGTGATGAGACTTTTTATGGCGATACGGAAAAATTTGGCCAGATGGCGCCATTTTTATTTTTTCGTTTTTTCCAAGATGCTTTGCCTGCTGCAGTTTGATTGGATTTATTCGAAATTTTAGAATAATGCTCTTTATGCGATCTTTTCTTTAAAAATCACTTTTTTTGGGCGACCTCTAAAAATTGCCAAAAGTCACCGTTTGAAAGTTTTAAAAAAATTATTATCCGCCGGGAACCGGACGGATATAGTTTTCATTCCGTCTGTCCGTCCGTCTGTCCGTCTGTGCAATTTCAGTCTCACGCGCCTACAGCCCGCATTAGTGGGTGGATTGATTTCAGATTTTACCCAGGGGTGCTCCTAAGCATCCCGCAGTGCAGTGACCAGGATTCCACGGGATCGGAGCAAAATTGCCAAAATGGCAAAACTTTAAAAAATTGCAGAAACTGAATAAGGACTTTGCATAACACACATTAGTCTCACGCGCCTACAGTCCGCATTAGTGGGTGGATTGATTTAAGATTTTACCCATGGCTGCTCCTAAGCATCCCGCAGTGCAGTGACCAGGATTCGACCGGATCCGAGCAAAATTGTCAAAATGACAAAACTTAAAAAAATGGAAGAAATGAATTAGGAATGAGCATAACACATATCGGTCTCACGCGCCTACAGGCCGCATTAGTGAGTGGATTGATTTAAGATCTTACCCATGGCTGTTCCTAAGCATCCCGCAGTGCAGTGACCAGGATTCGACCGGATCCGAGCAAAATTGTCAAAATGACAAAACTTAAAAAAATGGAAGAAATGAATTAGGAATGAGCATAACACACATCAGTCTCACGCGCCTACAACCCGCATTAGTGGGTGGATTGATTTAAGATTTTACCCAGGGCTGCTCCTAAGTATCCCGCAGTGCAGTGACAAGGATTCGACCGGATCCCACTAAAATTGTCAAAATGAAAAAACTTTAAAATTTGAAGAAACTGAATTAGGAATGAGCTTTACACATATCGGTCTCACTCGCCTACAGCCCGCATTAGAGGTTGGATTGATTTAAGAATTTACCAAGGGCTGCTCCTAAGCATCCCGCAGTGCAGTGACCAAGATTTAGCTGGATTATTGGGATAGATTTTAACGTCTGTTTCATATGGATGGAGTTCGATGACTACTCTTTCCTCCGAAAGGTATTATTTTTGACATGTATTACACGTTACACGTTATGCTTAATAGAGAATTAAGTATTTCGTAAGTTTCAGTGTCAGCTTGAGTTCATTTACAACTATTTAAGTTCGTGGGTGACATGGTAATGTCATGTGCATGCACATAGCGTTATCATCATTGCTATCACATAGACTGTTGGAACAGTAGTTGATATAACAATGACTGAAGCAGGTGTGGTCTCTTGCTTGTGGATTCAATTTGACACTGTCACAGTGGGAAAAAATATCAGATCTCACATAAAGCATCCACTGTTCCAAACTGCGACTAGGATTGAACGTCATGAGGCACTTCTGCCTTATAATGTGTCACAAAATATCAGAAGAATTCAATTCCCCGTGTGCCTATCTTTTGCGACAACAATTCATAAAGTCCAGGGCCTAACTCTTGACAGAGTGGTGGTATCACTGCAACACTGGACTAAATGTGGAATGGCTTATGTTGCTTTAAGCCGAGCCAGAACTATCGATGGCCTGTCAATCATCTACTTTGATGAAAAGAAAATCAAGTGCGATCCTCTAGTTGTCAATGAAATGAAGCGTCTGCATGATACATCTGTAATAGGCCGATTCTCTTCTACATTCTGCGAGGGGCAGTATGCAGTTTCTTTAAACACCAGATCGCTTGTAGCACATCATATCGACATTTGTGCTGCTCAGCGACTTGTAAATGCAGCCATTATAGCTGTGAGTGAAACATGGTTGACATCACATCATGACAACAGCAATTTCTACATTCCGTCACATGATGTTTTCCGAAACGATGGCTTCACTAAAGGCGGTGTTGCATTATATACCGATACGTTACTGAAAGGTAGAAAAATTACCGTTGACACAACGCTTCAAGCTCTTTGTGTGAACATAAGGTTTCCACAAGAAACCTCTGATACTGTAATTTGTGTCATCTACAAGTCGCCAATCTATCCGGTAAACAAGTTCTGTAAATATCTTCGGGAACTTCTCGTCCAACTACCATTGAAAAGAACAATCGTGCTTGGTGACTTCAACATAAACATTTCACAGAAGCAGTCGCCATTACTAGATCTTATGAATTCATTTCATCTTCTGCCAACCTCGTTTGAAGCAACAATGCCATCTGGTCGATGTATCGATATTATCTTCACACCAAATCAACCATGTACCACTGGCTCTACAAACCTCTACTTCACTGACCACAAGGCTGTATGGTGTTCTTTGGAACAGTTGTTCACAGGAACATCATAATCAGGTATACAATTTGCGCGAACCCGGCGGATTCATGCTTCTCGAGCATCTAGTTCTGCAAGTAATTAGTAAGATTGCTTTCGGTTTTAGGTGTTACTCAAACTTGGGGCTTTTTTGAGATTTACTTTTCAGATATCCGCTATAGATTCAGAAAATGCCGGCCTTTGAGAAATTTTCATTGATCCGTTTTTGAGATATGGCTGCCAGTTTCTTTGCGACAATACAAGCTCGGCTGCTCACAATGTCCCTGGACATTCTTGTTACTTGTATCTCAGTATTCTCTTGTTGTCCATCTCACTGAGAATTAGTCAAAAAGAGGAGGTCGACTACAACCCGCGCAAAAAAATGCATGCAAAACGACGTGTATAAAAGTAGCAACGTAAATAAGAGCCAGGATCTTATTGTCCTTGGCTGGAAATAGAAGTAAGTAAACAGAAACACAGAAATATTCAGAAAGCATCGTAAAGACCGTTGCAGTAATAAGAGAAATCAGACCTAATGACATTGGGTAGAAGGCCAGAAATCCACAGGGTGCACTGGGCGCTCTAGCTGATCCACGTATGTATGTGTTGGTGTGTTTATTTTTGGTAACAGATGCCAAGCACCGGCGGGGCGGTGGCGCGGGGGCCAGCGAGATGGCGAGCGAGGAAGACCTGACCGACTGCGACACGATGAGCGTGGTGAGCACGCAGTCGGACGGTAGCGGGGTGCCCGTGGCCGGCGGGGAGGGCGCCGGCGACGAGGTGGACGAGACGAGCGCACAGGAGAACCTGGAGGAGAAGCTTAAGGACGTCATCGATGGCCTCACACAAAAGAGGTACAGTCCGGCCACCGTAAAACCTCGGTATTACGAAAGTCTTTGGGACCTAGGGATCTGTGCATTATGCAGTCCGGCTACCGTAAAACCTCCGCATTACGAACGCCTGTGGGACCGGGACAGCTGTGCACTATACAGTCCTTAAATAGACACGAATTGTGGAAAGAAACCATACGGAATGAAGAGGGTCACAGAATGAATGAATAAAAAAGTGGTGTTCGGTTTGACGTTGTTAACCTCCATAGCATAGACTGCAGTATGACCTCTCTCATGGCTCACGTGTAGGATTTGGTAACCACACCCCTCCCCACCCCCCCCCCCCCCCCCTCGTTGTCTCCGGCATTTTAGAAACGTAAAAAGTCAGTTTTGTGGTTCCGTTCTTCACATTCTGAAGCTATTTCTTGTCACATTCTGAAGCCACGGAATTCCACTTAATATCGAACAAAAATACCCTAAAACTCTTTTCAGTGCCGTGGAAGATCCATTAATGTCTCTTTTCATTGATAAAGATGAGGATTTATTTTGTAATCGCAGTGCCAAAGGACGAGTGGAGTGTCTGAGGAGCCTTAAAGCGGCGTTCTCCAACAAGTACATCAATGACTTCATCTTCGACAGGTATCCCATTACGGTCACTTACGTACAGCGTTTTGTTTAACAAAATAGGTATCAAAATGAGATAATGATGCCGGTAGTGGGTTGGTTGAAGGGGAAGTTGTACGCTGCAATACCGTGAAGTTAGTGATGTGATGTTTATTTAAAGCAGGACAGCACATTTTTGTATATGCCGTTGGCAGAAATTACCAAGTATCGCCAAGTGATCGAGTTTTCAAATCACTGGTCTTTGTACACAGGTGTACTGATGTTTCATATAATCACTGTAGCGGTTGAGTTCCGTTGTTATAAAACAGCTGACCTCTGAGGATGTCTATCTGTTATGTATAAAAACAGAGTGGACAGATATTTTAAAAAGTAGTTCCGCTCATTTATGAGTACTGTTCTTGTGGAATACCCGGTGGGTCTCCGGCACAAAAAGGTGTTATACACAACAACCTAGAACAGCCGTAGAGGTTGGCTGTTGGGGAGGAACGGCAAAAGCCGCCGTAGAGGTTGGCTGTATGGGAACAACGACAAGAGACCGGACCGCCGTAGAGGTCGCCTGTTGGGGAGTAACGACAAGAGTCGCCGTAGAGGTTGGCTGTTGGGGAATAACGACAGGAGACGCTGTAGAGGTCGGCTGTTGGGGATTAACGGGTTGAGTTAAAATAAACTTGATATTTCTACACAGAGGTTTCCATGTGGTCAGTAACTCCATGAGTAATCGTTTGACAGGAAGATGACGATAAGCGACGGGATAGAGAAGTGCCTGAGGAAGGGCAAGGGCGAGGAGGTCTACCTGGCTGCGCATTGCTTCGTCCTCCTCCTGTTACAGCTCGGCGCAGGTGACTACCCTCTTTCTCTCATTTCCCGTATCCAGGTTATAAATGTGTGTGTGTGCTGGGGGGGGGGGGGGGGCAGGTCAAGCCTGACTCCAGCTTCGTTACGAGTGATGCTGTGTTAGATTTTGTGGAGATGCAAATTCAAAGTTATAAATGAAAAACTGACAGTTAATATAACTGGAACTGTATTGTAAAAATCATTAAAAAAAAAAACAAACTAAAAAAAAAAAAAAAAAACACTTGCAGGGGGAGACAGCGAGGAGCTGTTCAAGACATTCGGCCCTTTTCTGACTAACATCATGTCGGACACGTCGGCCTCGCTGAAGGGCCGCCGGGGCTGTGCTGAGGCCCTGGGCCTGGGCGCCTTCATCGCCGCGGAGGAGATCAAGGTACAGTACCCGCTATTATCGCCCATGTGTTATTATCGCCCGGCGCCTCTTTTTTTTTGGGGGGGGGGAGAGGGAGCGGCTTACAGAGTAAGGCTTGAGAATTTGGTTCAGCTTTCAGGCTGGGGGCTTTATTTTCTACGAAGTTAATATATCTGCCCGACCACACCCTTCAGCTGCCCGACCACTAAAGCCCTCCACCTATTTTAAGTCCTCTCCTGTCAACTCCCCCCCCCTCCCCCCAAAAAAAAAAAAAAAATTAAATAGTTAAAACAAAATTATGCTTAAAGAATAGTTTTAAGTTGCGCCATCTCTTCACTCTCGGCAACACCCGTCATCCCTTCTTTTCTGCCATGGCGTGGTATGCTACATGCCTGCTGTAAACACTGTGAGCATCTTGTTGAATTTCTCAGCGCATATCTACACCTGGTTTCCCCATCATAGAGCTATGGGAAACCCGGTCTAAACGTGGGTGGAGAAATTTATCATTTATGGTACTTGATGCTTGCAGGACATTGTGGACACAATGCAGAGCCTGGAGAAGATCTTCAAGGCGTCGTATCTGAAGGGTGACGGCGTGGCGCCCGCCCACAGCCCCGAGGTGGCCGCCCTGCACGCCAGCGCCCTCATGGCCTGGGCCGCCCTCCTGTCCATCGCCCCTTCCTACGCAGTCAGGGGATACTTGAAAAGGTAATAGGCAATGGCGAGTGTTCATGGACAGTTCTGGTGGCTGTTGCAGGTTTTTTTTGATGGGGGGGGGGGGGGGAGGGGGGAGGGGGGGATGATAAGGAATTCGTAAGAAGTGATTTATATATGACGTAGCTGCTTGAGTTTTTTATTGAAGTGCAGGACGATAAGGAAAACAGGCTCGTTCTTTATTTATAAATTCAAAATTTAAGTTAAAGAAATTTAGTAGAGTGGGCGGAACTCGGATGCAACTACGAGGAAAGAAAGAGTGTTTGGTGATATGGCCGACTTCCGGTGTAAAATCACTTTTGAACAAAACAAAAGTTTCTGTAGTGGTTGGATATGCAAAAGAAAGGGGTTGATTGTGGGAAATATGACGTCACTGGTTGAACAATCTCCTCATGTTAATTTCGAATTTCAATGTCACTGAGGGTGTTCGCTAGTTTTTGGAGAATTGCATTTCACATTGCACATAGTTCGGAGAATGTAACCATTTTGAGAAAAAGGTAGAGAAATGTTTTGCAGCCACTTGCCCAAGCTGCCGGAGCTGCTGCAGAGCAGTGACGTGGACCTGAGGATCACAGCCGGCGAGGTGATTGCCCTTCTGTACGAGCTGGCCAGGGAAGAGGACGAGGTAAATAGGCATCTGCTGTGCTAGGGTGAAGTGAAATAAAAAAAAAGGGAAAGAAAAAGATGATTAAAAAATAGAGACACTATTGAGTCCTTGGTGTGACTACTAAGGGTTAAGTGTGTTTTTTTTTCGCGCCTTGTAGTCCCTTACATTTGTGAAGATTGTAAAAGAGGTCTTTACTAAATACTCCGGATAAGTTTCAAAGTCACTGAAACAAGAATTAAAAAGAGTAATGGTAACGTTGCATAGCTGACACATGGATCGACTGGGGACAACAATGCTGGATCAGTTTTATTATAATTCGATCACAAAAGGTTAATGAGTCAAAATTCAGTTTGTGTATACGAGTTGAAGGGTTCCATGCATAAACCTGATAACTGCAGTTATCAGCAGTAGAGAAAAACGCTTTTAAAGTTTGAAATTTTAGTAACAAACATAGGTTTTTCCCATCGCTTTTTCCTAAAAAATGCCCACTTCTAATCGGTTTTGAGGTGTAAGACTTACATATGTGATAGAACAGAGGCCAGGAAATACCGTGGTGGTAATAGTGCATTTTCCTGATAAGTGGAGTTATCAAGTTTATGCATGGACCCCTTCAGTTATATTCAGCAATAATAATAATAATAATAATAATAATAATAATAATAATAATAATAATAATAATAATAATAATAATAATAATAATAATAATAATAATAAATAATAATAATAATAATAGTAATAAATAATAGTAATAAAAAAAATCCAAGTTTAATAATGTTACACAGTTGTGTCTTAGACCCCAGTCATATTGTGTCGGTTTAGAATTTCAAAGGGCCGAAGGTGGCGGAGTTGTGCGAGAAGCTGAAGGAGTTGGCCACGGACAGCAACAAGTACCGCGCCAAGAAGGACCGGCGCGCGCAGCGCTCTAGTTTCCGCGACATCCTGCGCACCGTGGAGGACTGGGAGTACCCGGAGCTAAAGGTCAAGTTTGGCGCGGAGAGCCTCTACCTGGACGGCTGGACGCGCCGGCGGCAGTACGACGCGCTGTGTCACGTGGTGGGCACCGGCATGAATACTCATCTGCAGGTGCGCGCGCCTTGTCCCTAAAAAAACATCATGAAAACAAAAAAAAAAAAAAAAAAAAAAAAAAACACTTAGAAGTAATCATGTTTCCTTTTAGCAATTTCGTTTTCACGCCAAATTGTTTATGGTAGTTAAGCTAATAGCCGTACTTAGAATATTTTGCGATCTTTTTTGCCAGATGTTTCTGCCTTTCGTTTTTATCTTATAATCAGCCTCTACATATTAGTTTATAGCGTATATGTATATATTGATTCGACTCATCGTGACTGGTGGGTTTTTCTGTAATATTTTATTTTTTGATTGGTCTATACAGGAGAACGAATTGATCAGGGATATTTTCGATCTGGGCTCAGTGATCCCCGGGGGTGCGCCAGTCAAAGTGAAGGGCAGTAAAGCGGAGAGGGTGAGTCTTGTGAGGCGGGATGTTTCCTTGTGTTATTGTTGTGAAGTCAGGTCTGTGCTCCGTGCAGGAAGTCGCTACAAAAGTCCATGCAGATAGCCACTACAAAAAAGTCCGTGCAGATAGCCACTACAAAAAAGTCCTTGCAGATAGCCACTACAAAAAGTCAGTGCAGGTAGCCACTACAAAAAGTCGGTGCAGCTAGCCACTAAAAGAGTCCATGCAGATAACTCCTGCAAAAAAAGGCCGTGCACATAGCCGATAAAAAGTCCGCGTAAATATCCATGACAAAAGAAGTCCTTGCAAATAGATACTACAAAGAAGTCCGTGCAGATAGCCACTACAAAAAAGTCCATGCAGTTAGCCACTACAAAAAAGTCCATGCAGTTAGCCACTACAAAAAAGTCCATGCAGTTAGCCACTACAAAAAAGTCCATGCAGTTACCCACTACAAAAAAGTCCATGCAGTTAGCCACTACAAAAAAGTCCATGCAGTTAGCCACTACAAAAAAGTCCATGCAGCTAGCCACTACAAAAAAGTCCATGCAGTTAGCCACTACAAAAAGTCCATGCAGTTAGCCACTACAAAAAAGTCCATGCAGTTAGCCACCACAAAAAAGTCCATGTAGTTAGCCACTACAAAAAAGTCCATGCAGTTAGCCACTACAAAAAAGTCCATGCAGTTAGCCACTACAAAAAAGTCCATGCAGTTAGCCACTACAAAAAAGTCCATGCAATTAGCCACTACAAAAAAGTCCATGCAGTTAGCCACTACAAAAAGTCCATGCAGTTAGCCACTACAAAAAAGTCCATGCAGTTAGCCACCACAAAAAAGTCCATGTAGTTAGCCACTACAAAAAAGTCCATGCAGTTAGCCACTACAAAAAAGTCCATGCAGTTAGCCACTACAAAAAAGTTCCCCTTGCCTTTGAAAATTGTTGCAAATTTTACTGATTAGAAAACGTAAAAAGTGGCCACTTCCGCCCTCCCCCCCCCCCCCCACCCCCCCCCCTGCGCCCTCCCTCGAATGACTAGATAAAAGAGTTACTCTAAGTTGTAAAAGGCGTAGCATGGATCGGAGTAGTTTATGCACCAACGCGCAAAATAGAAACAGAAACAAGGTGCTTTTATCAAGAACATTTTCTTACCGAGTTGGCGGGAGGAGGGGTGGGGGGGGGGGGGAGGAGGGAGTGGGGATCGTAGACTTGGTTTGCTTTCAAATCAGGCGTCAGTGTAATATAGAAGTGAGAAGGCTGGGGGTTGGTAGCTAGCTATATGCTCAAACATGTACGAAATTGGTGAACCCAATACGAAAAAAAATAAGCTTTCAGCCAATTCCGTATCTGAGTGACGATATTGCCGAAGAGATTTGCAGATGTTGATTTTTTAAATCGATCCTGTATTGGGTGTCCCCTTTATTGTCTGTATGTGTCTGTTTTTTATTGTAGCAATACTACAACGCGGCAGCCTTCAAGGCGAGGACGAAAGCGAGGTCGAAATTCCGCGACAAGCGCTCGGACGTCGTGGTGGGCGCGGACAGCTGATGAATGCTGCCGTCTTAGCCGTGCTGTAGGGAAATATAGGCGCATTATTTTAGTGTTTATTCAGTTCTTTTTGTTTCTTTTTTCTGTTTGATTTGATGCTGTGTATTTCAGTAACCATGATATATATTATATATTATATAAGGCTATGATATGTTAAGGTTGTTATTTCGAGAAACAACAGAAAATATATTGGGTATTGGATCCGGAATAATGATTGAATATTCCAGTGTCAGTATTGGTGTTGAGTGCGCCGATGTTGCATAAAACAGATAAAATAAGGGACTACATAGTGTAAACAACAGCGTTGTGTGCGCTGATATAAGGCTAATGTCCGTTGCACCTTTGGCAGTGACCATTCGTCTACGATTCGTCTACGATTCTCGGAAGTTCTCCATGAGCTCGAATCATTCGTTTTAAATCTTGCTTTGAAATTTCGTGGTCTTTCGATAGACGTGAGAGATAGTGTCGTCTGTCGCTTGCGTCAGTAAGCCTGTCGCTTGTCTGTAGGCGTGTCGCTTGTGTCTGTGGGCGTGTCGCTTGTGTCTGTAGGCGTGTCATGGGTCTGTAGGCGTGTCGCGTGGGTCTGTAGGCCTGTCGCTTGCGTCAGTAAGCCTGTCGCTTGTCTGTAGGCGTGTCGCTTGTGTCTGTGGGCGTGTCGCTTGTGTCTGTAGGCGTGTCATGGGTCTGTAGGCGTGCCGTGTGGGTCTGTAGGCGTGTCGCGTGTGTCTGTAGGCGTGCCGTGTGGGTCTGTAGGCGTGCCGTGTGGGTCTGTAGGCGTGTCGCTTGTGTCTGTAGGCGTGTCGCTTGTGTCTGTAGGCGTGTCATGGGTCTGTAGGCGTGCCGTGTGGGTCTGTAGGCCTTTCGCTTGTGTCTGCGGGGACGAGAGAGAGTGTTGTCTGTGGGCACGATTCTGGATCCTGGCCTATGTTTGCGGTTCTATGTGTAATTGGTTGGTACGGAGTTGTCCGGAAAGGAATCACGTATTGTGCGGTGTCACAATTCAGTAGCTCAGAGGAAGTACGCAAAAAGCCACGGAACCTCCACTTGATGGCCACCATATAACATGTGTCATATAACATGTGTCATATAACGTGTCATATAACACGTGTCATATAAGATGTGTCATATAACGTATCATATAACATGTGTCATATAACACGTGTCATATAACGTGTCATATAACACGTGTCATATAAGATGTGTCATATAACGTGTCATATAACATGTGTAATATAACGTGTCATATAACATGTGTGTCAAAATTATAGTAAATGTGATTATAGGTAATACGGGACAAAGGTACTTAAAATGGCACCAAAGATTAGTGTGGAAACGAAGGGGATTGCATCGAAACAAACGTGGTTGCCAGGGATACTGTGATATAAGCATAGTTACCAAACAATGTTCTTTTTTTCGTCTTTGCGTCGGTTGTGTAGTGACAACGGTTTTGTGTTTACGTGTATAAATCAGTTATCATAGGATCTGTTTAGGGTTAAAAGAGTTAAAAGAATGTCACAGAAGGTCACAATAGTGCGTGTCCTGCTGGGGTTATTCCACCCCACCCCCCCCCCCCCCCCTCCCTCCTCCATGTATTTCGACAGCTTCCGGATTCTCCAATGTCCGTGGACAGTTTCCTTATGAGGGTATCCAGCCATAAAGGCCATGCCTGCAAAATTTAAACCTCGTTTTTTTAATCCACTGTGTCTTTGTGCGCAAGAACAAGTGACGTCACTATTTGTAGATTTAAGTATTATACTTGAATTTTGTTGATTTGGCAAGAAATTGTTATTAATAATAATAATAATAATAACAACAACAATAATAATAATAATAATAATAATGATGATGATGATGATGTTCATTCGTTTTTTCTGTTTCCGTTTTGATCATTTTTTTCTTTTGTAACGAAGTGAAGCATGGGACCGGGTAGGGCTTTCTGTCTCAGTGGGGCAAGGAAAGAAATCCACACAGGTGTCGTGAAGGTCAGCGGATTCAAGCTGTGGCTTGTGCCGATAGCAATGATTCTCTTCCACGCGCGTCTTCGCCGTGATCTATTCCCTAGTAAAAGATCGGATTGACTGTTCTTACAACGGATTTAAGGTGAACTGATATATAGTGTTGGCTAAAATTAAGGTTTGAAGCGATGTATTTTCGAACAAATTTCAGTAAGATATGTATGTTATTATAATAACGCGTGATCTGTATGCATTATTGAAATAACGCTTAATCCTGTGTGTGTTATTGTAATAACGCGTGGTCCTGTTTGTATTATTATAGTGACGCGTAATCCTGTATGAGTGCGTAGGTATGTCAGTCGTTTGAGTGTTTAGGTATGTCAATCGTTTGAGTGCTTAGGTATGTCAATAGTTTGAGTGCTTAGGTATGTCAATCGTTTGAGTGCTTAGGTATGTCAATCGTGTGAGTGCTTAGGTATGACAATCGTGTGAGTGCTTAGGTATGACAATCGTGTGAGTGCTGTGGTATGCGAATCGTGTGAGTGCTTAGGTATGACAATCGTGTGAGTGCTGAGGTATGCGAATCGTGTGAGTGCCACTGCATTTGTGGTGTTTATAAAAAAAGTCCCATGGGCAGTCCCGTATGCTCTTGTTTTTAGTGTACAAAAAAATCGTGTTTTTTAAGCAAGTCTTTCACGTAATGTTTTGGTTCATAAATGTGGTGATGGAAAGAACTTTTCGGTGTCACATTGGCGTCAATTAAGCCAAACGAAAAAAGCTTATTTGGTGGGAATTCCGTGTGGCGATGGAATTGTGTCTGAGGTCAAATATTTGCCGAAAAACTTACCGTATAAAGACAGGGTTTTAATTTTTTTTTTGTCTAGGAGAGATTTACTGGGAGGGAGGAGGGGAGGGGGTAAGACAGGAGAGGGCTTCTCGGTAATGCAGACAAGAATGAGATGTTCCAGACGAACAGAAGCTGTTTAGTGTGAAATAAACAATGAGGCCGCGATGCAGTTCCCCCATTGCTGATCCTTATGCCCCCCCTCTCCTGCGTGCTCGCGGTATTCCCCTACCCCCGCTCCCCCCCGGCCCCCCCCCCCCCCATCCCTCAGAGCACTGTGCTTTAAGCTGGCAGCCTGGTTGTCAGTTCACCCAGCCCTAACCCTCCGCCCCCCCCCCCTCCTGCGTCCTCGCGGTGCCCCCCCCCCTGCCCCCGCTCCCCCCCGAACACTGTGCTGTAAACTGGCAGCCTGGTTGTCAGTTCACCCAGCCGTAACACTGGTTGTCAGTTCACCCAGCCGTAACCCTTCGCCCCCCATCCCTCCTGTGTCCTTGCTGTGCCCCCCCCTCTCACCCCCCTACCCTCCCAGAGCATTGTGCTATAAGTTGGCAGCCTGCTTGTGATATATATGCAAATGTACAAAGGAAGTGCACCTTAATTTATATATTTGACAGTATGTTTAACGTTGGTGTCTATAATTAGAAATGTATCTGGCGTGGGTGCTTCATACCCACCGTCACCCCGAACCCCATGAGCTGCTAGACCGGAAACGGAGAGAGCGCGATTTCCAGTCGAGTTCGAAAATTTGAAATGGCACAGTAGTATCACTAAATACGTGCCTCATGGTCAATCCTGCAGGTTTATCCAGACGGTTAATCCTGCACGTTTATTCTGACGGTTAATCCTGCACGTTTATCGTGACGGTTAATCCTGCACGTTTATCGTGACGGTTAATCGTGCACGTTTATCCTGACGGTTAATCCTGCACGTTTATCCTGACGGTTAATCCTGCACGTTTATCCTGACGGTTAATCCTGCACGTTTATCGTGACGGTTAATCCTGCACGTTTATTCTGACGGTTAATCCTGCACGTTTATCGTGACGGTTAATCCTGCACGTTTATCCTGACGGTTAATCCTGCACGTTTATCCTGACGGTTAATCCTGCACGTTTATCCTGACGGTTAATCTTGCAGGTTTATCCTCAGTATGACATCATTGTAATCAGCATGACAGTTGTCGTCAGTATGGTCCCATTGTTATCATACGCCATTGTCATCAGTGTCACGTTATTGTAATTAGTATGACGTCATTGTGATTATGATATATTGTACTCAACATATGAGGTGACTATTTCAGCTATCAGTAAAACGCTATTGTGATCAGTATGGCGTCATTATAATCAGTATGACATACTGTAATTAGCATGATGCTATTATCTTCAGTAAGATGCTATTGTGATCAATATGATGTCATTGTAATCAGTATGAAGCCACTGTAATAAGCATGACGTTTTTGTAATCCGTATGACGTCATTGTAATAAGTTTGACGCTGTTGTAATCAGTGTGATGTCTTGTAAGTGAAAGACCTTATTTAATCATTATGACGACTGTAATCGGCATGGCATGATAAAACAGTATGCGCTATAGTAATCAGTATGACGTCATTGTAATCAGTGTGATGTCTTATTCGCATCCGCGACAAGTAGGAATTTCTGTCAAGTCTTTCGGGTGCCTCAAAAGAGTTTATTGATTAGTGTTAGGAAGTATATCATCCTATTATTTCTTTTTGCTGTGCTTCCCTATTTGAAATCCACAAGCGTGTGCACTTTGTTTGGAAAGTAAAATATGGAATAAAAAAAATCAACGTTTTCTTACTTTTCTTCTGCGTTATCTTCACTTGTACGTGTTGATATTTTCACGACGAATCGGGATCCTTTATCTGGTGGCCTGACTGGCACTGAAGATTCTCCGTGCGAATTGCCTACGTATTTTACGTATTGTCGTATTAAACGAATTGCCTGGTAATACATATGTGAATATGTAACAAGCTATGACTAAAACCAGCCTATCTATTGTTAGCCTAAAAAGAACAGGCTATCTGTAGATAGCTTAAGTCAGTCAGGCTAGCAACAGGTTGTCTGAAGACAGTCCAGCTATCTATAGATAGCCTTTTTTTTGTGGCTTAAAAATTATAGTCAATCTAAGATGCTTCGTAATTTAACCCCCTTTTTTCACATGTTTCTTTAATTCACTTTGAAAGCCGTTATAAGAATGAGCTGTTCCTTAGTTTCCTATTGATTACCAAATTACTGTTCTTTATATGTGTTCAGCATCGAAGTCAATTGAAGTCAATACTGCCTAGTTGCTGTTTGTACACTGAGTTGCAATATAGAAATATTATTAGCTTTAAATTAAGATTAATGCATCTATTATATTTTGTTTAACACTTGACAAGCTGTTAGCTTGCAGCCGTTCGTCCTATTTTTCTTCTTGACAGTTTTCCGATTTTTTGGTGTCTTCTTCTCTGACACTATAGGCCCCAGGACCATGAAACTTGGGACTTATGAAGAGCTTGATCTGAACGTGTGCATGTCACTTTTTATTTTCGTCTACGATTTCGTTTTCTTTGTTAAAACGCCATATGAAAAGAGTGTATTTTTTGCAAGTAAATGCGGAGCATTTAACGTACAGCACAGCACATCACAATTTGCTCGGCTTTGTGCGAGCTCTCACTGCGTATGCCTGATCAGTCAATCAAAGCTTAAGTCAACAAAAACCAAACACTACTCGGCTTATAAGGCGTGCTCATGCTGTGTTGTTTGCTGATATATTTAGCTGGTATTATATGTCTTCCCCCTATGGGAGACATATATAGCATTTGGTGTGTCCGTCCGTCTGTCCGCAGTGAGTTCTTATGAAATTAATGAGTCGATTGTTCTCAAAATATGCATACGTATTGGCGTACATGTCTAGATGATGCCCGTGTTATTTTTTTTTTCGTTTCCACAAAAATTCTATTTTTGGCAAATTTTTTAACATAGGGGGAGTGGGGGGGGGGGGGGGGTTTCGTGCATTTTTTTCACTTTGGCAGGCTATATCTCCAAAACAGATGGTTGGATTAGGCTGAAACGTAGCAAGAACAACACACATATAGTGCAAATGTTTACTTCGAACTTTTTCGTAATTTTCGCTGAAAATGTATTGTAGGCGAATTTTTAAATTTTTGATTATGAACTTTTTTGGCCATATTGTTGCGATATCTCCGAAACGGTTTGTTGGATTAGGCTGAAACTTGGCAAGAAGAACTCGCAAAAAGTGTAAATGTTTACTGCGAAGTTTTTCTTCATTTCCGTGGAAAATGTATTTTTGGCGAATTTTTTAATTTTTGATTTTTAACTTTTTTGGCCATATTGTTGCGATATCTCCGAAACAATTTGTTGGATTAGGCTGAAACGTGGCAAGAAGAACTCACATATAGTGCAAATGTTCACTGCGAAGTTTTTCTTCATTCATTTTCTGTAAACATGTATTTTTAGCGATTTTTTATTTTTCAATTTTTTGGGCTCGCCAATGTTGTATTTTAAGCAAGGATTTTTTTCCACGTGACTGATAGGGGGACGGGGGAGACATATCCGTTTTTGTTTTAACAAAAACACTGGCCAATCTATTTAAGTTATCAACCTATGGAGTTTTTTCTTGACCGTGATCCGATTTTTTAGAATATTATAAGCCGCATACATGCTGTGCTGTACGCTCTGTACTTAGTTGTATAACACACTGTATGCATGTTGTAAAATACTTTGTTATTCAAAAAATAACCCATTGACGGAAATATTTTTGCGTTTTAATTTTTGTCAAGTGTTTAACATTTCGTTAGCGAAATGCGGTTCTAGGTAGCTTTAAATTACAACTAGACCGAAATTCACCCAGTGAATTAGATCCCACTTGGAATGATAAGTCATCTGAGAACTGTCTAAAAAGATGACTGTTCTTAATAATGATTCGCAAATAAACATATACAAATCTGTTTAAGTGTCTTCTTGTCTGTCACGGCATACGCTATTAATGAATGACCGAAAACTCGGGTTTTATGTAAAGCAACCCCCAAACCGGACAACCATAGACCTCGAACGACTTTAGCTGAATCCCAACTTTAGTCCGATTTCCACGGTTTTGGGCTCGAAAGTGGCCTTGAGGTCAATTCACCGAAAGTTATACCTTACGTCATAGTGGGGTGGAGGTGGAAAATGAGGTCAGAATTGCTCTACAAAAACTGTTGATCTTGACCTTACCGGTAGAGTTGGTGGTATTTAGGAGGATGTTCTGCATTCAGACATGTGAAAATTGTTAACAAATGGCAATATTATCTGCCTTCCGTTTTAAGTTATCATTCCAAGTTGGGTCTAATTCGCTGTGCGAATTTCGGTGTAGTTCATTTTAAGAAAATGATAGCAACATTCCGCACTTTTCCAGACTAAATAATAAAAAAAATCGAAGTCGAACAATTTCAATATAAACCACAGCCATCAATGTTTTCTACGCGGGAAACAAATCCGTGAAATTTCAAAACGATTCAGTCATAACTGTGACGACAGACGTCCTACAGCCTGGTAGATGGTTACTAAGAGATCGTTCTTTGAAAAGCTTTGGATCATAACAATCAAATATCTAATGGGTTTAAGACTGGGCCATGAAAAATGTTAAAATCGAGATCAAAATATTTTAGCGGATAACAACACGAGAATCTGCTCGAAATTTTAAAAACATTCGACAATAAACCCCAAGAGGACATTTTTTGAAAATCGAAAAAATATTTTAAAGATTTTTAGTTTGTGTTAAACTCTTGTCTATTGCTACTTTGAAAGTTTGTACACTAGACTTACATACATACAGTAGGTAGGAAAGAGGGGTTCTGGCCCACTTTGTGACGTCATACTGTCTGGAAGTGACGTCATCATGTCTGGACCGGAAGTGTTGTCTGGACCGGAAGTGTTGTCTGGACCGGAAGTGCTGTCTGGACCGGAAGTGCTGTCTGGAGCGGAAGTCATGATAAGCGTTAGGATAGGCGCGGTCATCCATGAGGTCATAATGAGGTCATAATGAGGTCATACTGTCTGGAGCGAAAGTCTGGAACGAAAGTTGCTTGATAGTTTTGGCCGAGTCAATCATCATGAAGTCAACGAACTCCACCTGTCAATCAGTGTAACCATGGCAACAGACCCTAAAAAGCCATGACCCCCCCCCTCGAAATTGTGATTTTTGTATATTTATCCGTTTCAGACGATTCTGAACATTTTTCATTTTTTGGGTCGACCGACCCCCCCCCCCCCCCTCGAAATTGTGATTTTTGCATATTTATCCGTTTCAGACGATTCTGAACATTTTTCATTTTTTTTGGGTCAACCACCCCCCCCCCCACCCTCGAAATTGTGATTTTTGCATATTTATCCGTTTCAGACGATTCTGAACATTTTTCATTTTTTTGGGTCAACCCCCCCCCCCCCCCCCTCGAAATTGTGATTTTTGCATATTTATCCGTTTCAAACGATTTTGAACATTTTTCATTTTTTTTTTGGGTCAACCACCCCCCCCCCTCGAAATTGTGATTTTTGCATATTTATCCGTTTCAGACGATTCTGAACATTTTTCATTTTTTTGGGTCAACCACCCCCCCCCCTCGAAATTGTGATTTTTTGCATATTTATCCGTTTCAAACGATTTTGAACATTTTTCTTTTTTTTTTTGGGTCAACCACCCCCCCCCCTCGAAATTGTGATTTTTGCATATTTATCCGTTTCAGACGATTCTGAACATTTTTCATTTTTTGGGTCGACCGACCCCCCCCCCCCTCGAAATTGTGATTTTTGCATATTTATCCGTTTCAGACGATTCTGAACATTTTTCATTTTTTGGGTCGACCGACCTCCCCCCCCCCCCCCCCCTAGGACATACTATGTACCCCCCCCCCCTAGGCGAGCAACATTCTGTCAAGTCAGCTTCAGTTCCATCAGAGGGGTATATAAGGGATGAGCATCCAGCAGTGACAGTCATTTCGGTGAGTGGAGCAAGGAAGCAATTGGATCACATCAGATCCAGAGATGGCATCCAGTGACAACTATTTCGGTAAGTGTTTATTGAAACTTTATAAATAAAAAGTGAACTTTGTAAACAAACTTTGTAAACAAACTTTATAAACAAACTTTATAAATATAATTTGTAAACAAACTTTATAAACAAAATTTGTAAACAAACTTTGTAAACAAACTTTGTAAACAAACTTGATAAACAAAATTTGTAAACAAACTTTATAAACAAAATTTGTAAGCAAACTTTATAAACAAACTTGACTTATTTACATAATTGAAAATTTGTAAACAAACTTTGTAAACAAACTTTGTAAACAAAGTTTGCAAACAAACTTTGTAAACAAACTTTGGTTATTTGCTTAATTGAAACTTTGTAAAACAATACCTTTCGTTATGCTTGGTCGATTTATATGAAAATTTCACCTTTTGATTCAGTTTTATGTAAAGTTTTGTTATAAAGTAGTCATAGGCTATTTGCGCAGCTGGCTGTATGCATTTTTACCGCCATTTTAACCTAAAATTGTGATAACTTTCGTTATAACTTTCGTTATAGTTGACTGAAAATTTCACCATTATAGTGCTTCTTCGCGGATGAATACCATTTGGCAGACCATTTAACTTCACCGCTAGATGTCTCTACTGTGCAGCAGTGCAGCAGTACAACTGTAAGTAAGATATTCATATACACAAGTAAAATTCTGCTGAGTCAGCATTTTTGAACAATTTTTGAACAAAGTTACACACCATATTTTGATTACATGGAAGTAGAATAAAAGCATGAGTATCAACTAGTGATACATTCTGCTGAGTTAACACACCATTGAAGTGGTATAAAAGGAAGAGTGAAACGTATATTTTACTTCATTTCAGTTCTAGCAGTTGAAGAAACAACAACGATGGCAACAGTCTACTGTCATGATTGTGATGTGACATTTCCATCTCTGGAAGTGTTCGTGACACATAGATGTAAACCAGCTAGGTTGAAACGTGCTCGTGAAGAGCTTGTTGAGCAGATTGAAGTCAAGAGACGAAAGACCTTACAAGATGATGTTGAAAGACCTGATCCAGTCCTCTGCGGTGAATGTATTAAAATATTTCCATCTTTGGATGCATTTGAGACGCATGCATGTGTTGAGATGGAAAATGTGTCTCATGAAGAACAAAGAAAGAAAGAGACAGGACAAGTAGGCAGAGGCAGAAGAGTGAGTCTTGGTGAAAACGCACAGGAAAGACGGTTTGAGCCTGAAGATGGATCGGATTTGCTACTCGAAATGCGACAACAAGAGAATAGAATCAAGAGACATTTGTTCGAAACGTTAAACCGTGGCATGAAATGGTACATTGTGGTACATGCACGCTTCAAGAAAATGACACTAAATGTTGAAAGCGTGATGGTAGAACAGGTGGATAATGCCTTCATCAGTAGTCCAACGTATGCAGCATACAATCCAACAGATATTGAGAAGGACTTGCCAGAAGCCTATAAAGAATTGTTTACCAGGTTTGATGAACATGAGCGACAAGGTTCTGGTTGGGTGTTGGATAACATATTATTCATTGAAGTGCATACAGCTACGTCAGCGCCACTGGAAGCGAGCAGTTTTATCCCACTACCGAAGAAAGTAAAGAGTACAAAGGCTGTGTTAAACATTCAGAATAAAGACAACAAATGTTTCTTATGGTCTGTATTGGCTCACCTTCACCCTTCAACAAACAACCCACAGCGTGTGCATCAATACAAGCTATTTGAGAACGAATTGAAGGTAGAAGGCATGACATTTCCCACACCGATTGCAGACATTCCAAAGTTTGAAAAGGAGAATCATGTGTCCATTAACGTGTTTGGATATGAACATGATGTAGTTGTTCCCATACAACTGAGTCGAAACACCAGTGCGAGAGAAATCAACTTGCTTTTGATTAGCAATGACAAGACAAGGCATTACTGCCTCATCAAGAATTTCAGCAGACTAATGGCTTATCGATCAAAGCGTAAGACTGCAGCATTTTATTGTTTCAACTGTCTTCACGGGTTTATACGACAAGAGCTTTTAGATGAGCATCGTGAAGTGTGTGGCAAGCATGGCGCACAACGTTTATCATTCCCCAAGGAACCCTTCATCAAGTTCAAGAATGTAGCCAAACAACAGCGAGCGCCCTTTGTCATTTATGCAGACTTTGAATGTTTCACGAAAAAGCATGAAGGAGACAAGTATCAGCATCATCGTCCAAACAGCTTCGCCTATGTGGTTGTGAGCCAGTATGATACACGTGCACCAGTCGTGTATCGAGGAGATAATGCTGTGAAAGTCTTTTTAGACCATATGGTGAATGAGCGTGATCGTATTGTGCATGGTTTACAACAGAAAAAGAAAATGGTGATGACTCATGAAGATGAAGAGGATTATAAGAACGCCACAGATTGTTACATTTGTCATGAGCCTCTAGGAGCAGATCATGTGAGAGATCATGACCATATCAATGGCAAATACCGCGGAGCTGCACATAGTCAATGCAATTTGCAATTCCGATTTCGAAAGGATCAGCAGGATGTTGAAGATTCTTTCATCATTCCTGTGTTTTTCCACAATTTACGAGGCTATGACAGCCATTTGATCATGGAAGAAATTGGAAAGTTCAAAAACGAAAGGATTACAATCATTCCCAACACCGTTGAGAAATATATTGCATTCACCATGAGCAATCTGAAATTTACAGACAGTTATCAGTTCATGAGTACTTCTCTACAGAAGTTGGTCTCCAACCTGGCAGCAGAAGGGAAAGACAACTTTTATCACATGACGTCACACATTCACGATAGTGACCAACAAGAGTTACTGTTGAGAAAGGGAGTGTACCCTTATGATTACGTGGATGAGCCATCCAAGTTTGCTGAAACACAACTGCCGTCCAAGGACAAGTTTTACAGTCTGCTCAGTGAAGAAGACATTAGCGATGAGGATTATGCGCATGCACAGAAGGTGTGGGAGACATTCCAGTGTACTACATTTGGTGAATACCATGACTTGTACCTGAAATCAGATGTGTTGCTGCTGGCTGACGTGTTTGAAAACTTTCGTCACGTATGTCTCAACACGTATGAATTGGATCCAGCTCACTACTATACAGCGCCAGGACTGTCCTGGGATGCTATGTTGAAAGCGACAAAGGTGAAATTGGAATTGATCAACGACATTGACATGTATCAAATGGTTGAACAAGGTCTACGTGGAGGAATATCTGTCATCACACACAAGTATGCGAAAGCAAATAACCCCTATGTAGCAGATTACGATCCCACGAAACCGACCAACTACTTGACGTACCTGGATGCAAACAACTTGTATGGCTGGGCCATGTCGCAAAGCATGCCGGAAAGTGGATTTATGTGGGTGAGCGAGCCAGAATCCATTGACTTTATGGATGTGGATGAAGATGATGAGATTGGGTACATTTTAGAAGTGGATTTGGAATACCCATATTCAATCCATGATCATCATAATCACTACCCAGTGGCTCCGGAACGGAAATGTGTGAAAGTGGGAGAATTGTCAAAACATAGTCAGAAGCTGCGGAAAGATCTAAACATGAAAGGCAAACCTAGTGATAAGCTCATTCCCAACCTGTGCGACAAGAAGAAATATGTGCTTCATTATAGAAATTTACAGCAATATGTCTCACTGGGATTGAAAGTCACGAAGGTGCACCGTGCCATCATGTTTGCACAGAGCAAATGGTTGGCAAAATACATCTCCTTAAACACGGAAAAGAGAAAGTTGGCCAAGAACCCGTTTGAGAAAGACTTTTTCAAACTGATGAACAACTCGGTGTTTGGCAAAACCATGGAAAATGTGAGAAAGCGCATAAATGTGGAACTCGTTCACCAGGAAAAGCGGTTCAAGAAACTTGTGGCCAAACCTTCCTTCCACAAATTTAGAATTTTCAACGAAGATTTGACCGCGGTACATTTGCGCAAAGTGGATCTGCTTCTGGATAAACCCATTCAAGTTGGTTTCACCATTCTCGACCTCAGCAAGGTGCTCATGTTCCACTTTCATTACAACTACATCATGACCAAGTATCCCAACGCCAAACTCTTGTTCAGCGACACCGACAGTCTATGTTATGACATAGAAACGGAAGATATCTACAAAGACATGCAGGAAGATGCCGACTTGTTCGACACAAGTGACTATCCCCCAGATCATTTCCTACATTCCAACGTGAACAAGAAAGTGCTTGGGAAAATGAAAGATGAGACGGTGGGCATTCCCATTGAAGAGTTTGTTGGACTTCGGCCGAAAATGTATAGTATGATGTATGGTGGGAAAGAAAAACGTACGGCTAAAGGCATCACTCGCGCGTGTCAAAGACTGATGAAACATCAGCAGTATAGAGACAGTTCGTTCAACCAAACGCAAACGATAACCACAGCGTCAACATGAATCGGAAAAGATCTGCAACAACGGATATGGTTACTCTTGCTGATACAGTCAAAGACATGAATGTGAAACATCCTGACACTACCATCAAGAAATTAAAAGTGGAGACGGCGACGGCGACGGCACCAACACCACAGTCGTGGGATGGAATGCTTTCTCTAGGCAATAGAAAGTATATCAAGATTATGAAACAAAGTAATGAAGGTGTGATAAACATTCGCAAATACCTCAGAGATGAGGGGACTGGAAAAAACCGTCCAACGAAAAAGGGTATCTTGCTGACAATACCTGAATGGAAAATGATGAAGAAGCAGGTGAAAGAAGTGGATAAAAGGCTTCGCAGACAAGACGACAAGTCATAACAAGGTAACAATCATGAATGCACTCATGTTGGACGATGGTGTTTACCTTAAAGTTAATGAGAGGAATGAAGTGATGATGGGTTCTCGGAGAAGTTCTGCTTATCGGTTTAAACCTGAAGTGTGGAAAGACTTTAAAAACATACCGCTTGAACCTGGGTTTGAACGCAGACTTGAAAATAAACTGGAAGTGACGGTGGCTGAATATGATTCTAAGCTACGTGTGACATTCTGTAGAAATCTTTTACAGGATTATCCAAAGGATTATAAGGGAGTTGTGCCAGATACACCCTATGCACAGTTGATCTTCTTTGATATCAAGAACTGGCGCGCAGCCTTACGATTCCTAGAAGCGATACAACATCCGCTGTTCAACATCATCCGAGTATAAAATACATGGACGAGATGGAAGACTATGTGTTGGATTATGAACCCATAACATATGGATTCTCATACATGAGAAACTTATGTGATGATATTGTGCTACGACATTTTGGACAGTATCTCGTCCTATCGCTTGATGACCAATCCGTGTTGAAGGATCATCTAGACAAGTTGAGAATGCCCGGCTTTCTCCTAGCAGTCTCAAATGAATTAGAAGTGCGTGTGACTGAGAACGGTCTAGGCGTGTTTGTACAATTTCGTCAATATGACGAGCTTACAGAAGACTGCGACATCATCACCCTCAGCACAGTGGAATGGAACGCGCTGTTACAAGCATTGGATTGGAAAGAACCTAACGCTTGAATTCAAAGAGGAAGGAATACAACTTATGCGGGGTACCAAATTCATTGAGCTGACACAGCCTATGCGTGTGATGGACATTGACTTGGAAGAAGGATATGAACTGAAACTGTCTGAACATGTTACTGTGAAAGTGATAAAGTTTTGTGATGTGTGTTATGTGAGCTTTCATAGCATTTACAAATACGGGTATAATGTCTATGATACCTATATCAATTTAGATTCTAATGAATGGCATGCATTCATGAATGTATTGAAAAATGACTGTGTTTGTAAATAAAAAGTTTGTAAATAGTGTAAATAGACTTTGTAGTTAAGAGTTTGTAGTTAAGAATTTTGTAAATAGTGTAAATAGTGTAAATAAAAAGTTTGTAAATAGTGTAAATAGAATTTGTAGTTAAGAGTTTGTAGTTAAGAATTTTGTAAATAGTGTAAATAAAAGTTTGTAAATAGTGTAAATAGAATTTATAGTTAAGAGTTTGTAAATAGTGTTTGTAAACTTTGTAAACTTTGTAAATAGTGTTTGTAAACTTTGTAAATAGTGTTTGTAAACTTTGTAAATAGAACACAATAAACAAGACTGTTTGAAAACTTGGTTTGTTTTATTTAGCAATTAACAACAACAACAACTTAACTAATATAACAACAACAACTTAACTAATATAACAACAACTTAACTAATATAACTACAACTTAACTAATATAACAACAACATTAATAAAACAATGGTTTATAATGTCTATATACAAAGTCCTTTACAATAAAATCGCCATCCTTTCTTTTTAATATATTCACAATATCAAACATACTCTGACCTCGAGCTCTATGTAATATATAATATACACAATAAAAACCACATAACGATGATATTGGCGTTTGTAATGAGATAGAATTATACATATAGTCATTTCTTAAAAACATGTCTAAACGATCATCGAGAGGGAACAGTCCATAAGAGTCAAAATATTCTGCAGGGTCTTTATCATAATACACTGCCACCCAATGTTCTCCTGGTTCATCTTGATCGTCTGTGTTGATCACATAGACGCCGCGTTGTAAAGACGGTAACTGGTCCATGGCAAACACGCCTTGAAACAAGTCTTTGGTCATGACATCATGACTCAATATGGCATCAATCTGCTTCGTGTTCATGACTGGTAGTCGAATTGGATGCTGCGATTTGCACTGATCTCAATAATGTTGTCAAATTCAGCATAGACAATGACATTGATTGTAGGTTGCAAAGCCGTAGCAAAGTTCATTTCTAGCCGCAAATTCCCATGCTTGATCAGGGGGAAATGATCATCACCATCATAATCCGGTGTTAAGTCAAACGAAAATAAAGCATAACCTCTAGGCCAATCTTCCCGTTTTATAATGGAACTTTTCTCACCATTCAACCGATCAAACGATTTGTAAAGCGTTTCAAAAGCGTTCAGGTATTTGTTCTGTGTAATGTCAAGCTTGAGAGGTTTGGATAGAACTGGTTCACCATCCGTGTACAGTTGCATATAGTCCAGATCAAAATGTTTGAAATCATATGGATTCCTCAATACTGATCCACCAAAAGCTTCATTATGAACCAGACCAATGACAATACGATTTGGTAATTGACCCAAAAAGATGTTATCTTTCACAAAAGACTGAAATCCTGCTGGAATAGCCAAGACTTTACATTCTTTTCTAGTGATGATGATCTTGGCAGGACTTTTCATCAATGCATCTGTATGTCCTAACTGAATACCTGGACTCACCCTCACTTTGCGAATGGTTAAAAATGCCTCTTTCACTTCTACCTTATAGGTATTATCTGCAGCCATCAATACATAGTCATCTTTTTGTCTATGAAAACGCAATTTCAAACTGATGCCATTCGGAAGATAACGATCCTGCTCAAACAAATCTATCCTTAAACCACCTGCGAGCATAACATCACGGCTAAGACGAGTATGTAAATAACGATGATGTAAGCCATTATTGCCTTGCTCAGCCAAGTCACCACCGTCAGCATTGACATGAAACCCGGATACATATTGTTCATGATTAGGTCTTTTCACCTCATGACTATTCATTGACCCAGCAGTATCCTTGTACATGAGACGCATAGAGCGCTCAGAATGTAGACTTTCTTCCGAATCATGGATGAGATGAGAGATAATGCTGGTATAACCATGAGTATTGTTGCTATGCGAAACCAAACGATCATTCAGAAACAATTCAATATTAGACCATAACCCATTAAACACATCATTGATGCAAGAGACATTATCATCTGCGCCACACGCTGTTCCATCAGCCTTTAGAATGCGACATACAATATGAAGTTTGCTGTTCTTTAAATCTAGATATTCTTCTGTACTCGCAGGAATGTAGAATTCTATTGGAGCGCCTTCTCTAATGCTTGTAAGTGGTTGATAGTCAACATTATAACTTTTCTCTACAGCAGTTTGCGTTGGTGGTACGTGAAACCATTCCAATGGAGAAAGACTACATTCACACGAATGATTATGAATGAGAGACATGATTTCAAAAGATATCTTTGCGATATTTTGATGTTATCCGTCTGGCTGTTTTTCGTCTTCTGGCACGTTTCGTCGGTTGCACACGCTTTTGTTCTCCAAACACACGTTCTGCTACTCGGCCCGTCACATCTTTCGCGACATTCTTTGCAGCCTTCTTAAGATGTGGCGCAACGATCTTAGCCCCAGCCTTAAGTAGTGGAATAGCTTTGCGAGCCAATGATCCCAGTATTGAATCAATACCATCGCCATATTGGATTCGCGCTCCTTTGAATCCTGGTAATTCCCCGCCCACTTGACGAAGAAAATGGTTGCGATATGCAGACGGATCGTGTGTATAAGCTTTCATATTGCTTTTGGTCGAAAATGAAGTTTACAGATCACCTTTCTAGTTTGAAATGGAACATTATGGCCTGTGTCGTCCTTAATATTCATTTCTATCATGTCAAATTTGGATGTGTTTACAGGAACATAATGCGGTTCGCCAGACGTTTTCATGATAATATCTCCATCATGGCCTTGTATGCCAACAGAACGTAGTAACGGAACATAATAATCACCAACAACTTGTGGTTCACAAATGCTACAATACACATACAGTGTATAAAACCCCTGTTTCACATCCGCTTTATGGTCAGCTGTACATGTTTCAGTATACCATTGATCTGGGATAAATCCTAAAATCTCAGCCAATCCAGCGGAGAAGGACACTTCAAAGCCATAATTTAGAAATAGAAAAACACGTCGTCTAATCTTATCATACTTTATCCGAATAGCTTCTTTAAGTTCATCTTTCATAGAATTAGTCGCTTCTTCATTCACTGCCTGACATATTTCTTGTATGGATCTATAGTAGCCATAAGGAATATTAATAGTCTCAAGTGTCTCTGTCAGTGGTTGTTGTCGATACTGAATAGAATAGTCCATGTCATGTCTCATCGTTGTCCATGTATGTGGATATTGAATTTCAGCTAAAGCCACTTCATATTTTCCATTCAGATAAATGGTTCGAGGCATACGAATTTGATAATTCGAAGCCTTGTTATTGGGATAATAGGTCATACTCGCATTGCTAGGCAAAGTGATGTAAAAGCTTGTCGACTCCATGATGGGAACTAAATGGTATAGGTGCGTTGACGTTGTCTATATACTTCACGATAGCGCGCGCCATTCGACCAAGTATGTAAATGATCTTTTACATCATGATGATGATCTACATGATCTATGACTTCTCCTTCACAACAAGCACTTGTACATCTTATTTTTACAGGAATAGTTGTGTCTTGGCAACAACATAGCTCTTTCAGCCATGTTAAAAATTTTCCCATCCTTCAGGAAACTGTCTTTGTTGACGTTGTTTCATTTCTGTTGTAATGTCGTCACGAGTGGTCTTTTTACTAAACATTGTTTTTGGAATATTAGCATCAACAATTTCCTGGATAAACGGATGCCAGCCATATGGTGGTATGGCTCGTTCTTTTCTTCTTGTCGCCCCCAATGCTTCTTTCATCAAATCAACCATGTTGGAATTTGCTATAATATCACCCGTTTTCAACACAAGTTCATTCTTCTCTGTCCATTTTACACCATATTTCTTCAGTTCGGCTAAAAGTTGTAGTACTTTTCCATGATAGATAGGTTGAAAATGACTTAAAAATAACTTTTCTGGCTTTTCAGGTGGTGATGATGATGATGATGATGAGGGCTTTTGCTGCCTAGACTG
Organism: Protula sp. h YS-2021; assembly: GCA_949752745.1. NCBI lineage: Eukaryota > Metazoa > Annelida > Polychaeta > Sabellida > Serpulidae > Protula > Protula sp. h YS-2021. The sequence goes on along the minus strand of OX457027.1, from coordinate 12,816,630 downwards.
ACTTGTTCGTAAATGACGACCAAGAAGTTGAGACATTTCTATAGCCTTTTCACGTGTTCGTTTCCCACGTAAAAGTTTATTCACTTTTGTTTTGATTTCACCATCTTTTTCCTTCTTTTCTAGCAACATTTTATATTCATATTCAGGAATGAGGACCATTTTCATCGTATGTTTCATTTTAGCAGCAGTTTGGCTAACAAGGGCAATGCCAATCTAGCAATAACTCCAATGAATCCTCCTTTCTGATTAATCAACTTCTTTTTTCGTCGAAGGGATATCTTCTTATCTGCTAGAGTACGTAGCGTATGACGTTCACGTTTAAATTCCTTAAACCGTTTTGAGCTTAAGGGTAAATGTCCTTGCAATATATTCAAACAAATTTCAAACAAGCTTGTTAATTCCTCTTTTGTAGCTTGCTGTAGCAAGGATTTGCGTCGTTTAGGCCCACTGCGTGCAAGCAAATGAAGAAACGGCTGGTTCGCTCGAATACGTTTAGACATCTTGACTGCGAATGGTCAAATGAGTTGGTTCTTGTTCATACACTGCTTTATCAATATAGACATAATGTGTATCTTTTGGTAAAATGCCTGTACGAATACGTAGTTGATCATTTGTCTTTGGTTTTAAATCAATGAATAAATAACCATGAGGTTTGCTAGTAGCATCTTGATAGGCTTCTATGAGAAATTGAGATCTTCCAGGATACATTTGCCGCGCCAATGTACTAATTTGTTGACTGTCTCTCGGATTTTTAAACAGAATGATATAATGTGTATTCAAACTAATATTTCGCATCTCTTTCCCATGATGGAATAAATTATGCACAATAAAGATAATGCTTAGATTTTGATGACTGCTGCCAACACTAAAGAGACGTGTCATACGCTCATCACTATGACATTTCGTCATTAAGTCATCAATGATAAGTAAGTTTGGTTTCTTCGGGTTAAAACGCTCTTCAATGTCATCTGGAATGCCTTGGTAAAATTCCACGCCTTTCATTCCCTTGTACAAAGGCTGATCTGCTGCATAGAGCCATAAAATGCTTTTTGGAGAGAGTTGAATCAACTTTTGTTCTAGAATTTCCTTCACCAGAGACGTTTTGCCACTGCCTGTAGGTCCAGAGACCAAACATGTAAATGGATGCTTCATTGTTGAATGTCTGTTTCTTTCACCCAACTGTTAAACTTGTTTGGCCAACCTAACCACTTGACAAATAATTCTTTCACACCTCCTCCTCGTCTTTTACGTGTTTTCAAGACTTTTTCAATTCTATAAATAGATTCAATATCTTTGGTCACTTTCTGCAGTTCTTCTTCATAGAAATGACCATCAATATCTTCGTCTAAAAAGTCTTTCACACGATACAAATGTATTCCTTGCTTCTTACAACGATGTGTGACAATGAAGACTTCTTGCGTCCATTTGATATGATAATGGCGTTGAAACACATATTTAATGTGGGAAATACGAACATGATCGCCAATGTTAAATTTATACTTCTTCTTCTTCTTCGGTTTCAATTTCAGTTTGTCAACATACATATACTTCCACACTTTTGATTCGTTGTCTTTACGAATCTCGGCTGGAGCATATTTATTAGGAAGAGAACCATGAGGTCTATGGTTGTAATTGTACACCAAGTCTGGAAGAATGTCTAAGTAACGGTAAGTTTGATTATGTAGAAAATACCGATACATCATTCCCTTCAGAGTACGAATGACTCTTTCAGCAAAGTTGGCTTTGGTTTCATTCTTTGTGGTATAAGCATGAATGCCTTCTTTCTTCAAAAATGCTTTAACCCATCTGTTTTTAAATTCTGTTCCTTTATCAGACCTAAGAGTTCGCGGTCTTCGTCGTGTGTCATGAAAAATCTTTTGGAAAGCTTGTATGACGCTGGTATGTGATTTATTAGGTATTGGCTGTACCCAGACATATTTGGAAAACACATCAATGACAATGAGTAAAAAGCGTATGTCATCATTATAGGGAGCTATGTTTCCCATATCAGCCAAATCAATATCCCACATATCATCAATACCACGTGTAATGACACGTTGTCTTTTGAACCTGTATTTGACAGGTTGTAGTAAACTAAAAGCATCTTGATCCTGTAGCCATTTCTTCACTTGTGACTGTGTGACTGCTTGATTATGTTTTCTTAAGATGTGATACAGTTTGTAAGGACCAGCAAATGCTCCAGGCTGTCCAGGTTTGAAGTAAATATTGGTTAAGTAGTCTTTCCACGTCGACATGGTCACACCGAATGAAAACCACCTTCTCAACAGAACAGCTTTTATTTTATAACTCAACCAACATCACTTAACTAACATAGTAACTTAACTAACAAGTTTTTTACAAATCAAGTATGGATACAATGGTATGAATCACTGGAGACCATTGGTCTTCAATGAACATTAACCAATGACTGAGTTCATCCAATGTAATAACATCTACACCATATTTCTCACAACGTTGATTTGCATTCTCTAACACTTTATCTAAATGAATGTAATATTTAGCTTCATTCCAATATGTATAAACACATGCAGTATGACAAGTATGTTCTTGACACTCTTCATGTTGACAAGCAGGACAGACTAAATAGGCAAACTTTTTTACAGCGGATAACATTTCTTCACAATAAGCTTTTTGCACAATATATTGTCTCAGTGTCATGTCCGCCATTATGCAGTCTTGTGAGTCTTGCAGCACAAGTCTGTCAGGTTTAGCAAGTTATGCTGCTCCGGCAATGTAGCACAAGTCTGTCAAGTTCAGCAAGTTTTTTCCAGTTGCTGTTCACTTAACACACTTCTCCATGTTCACACGTCTGCACATCAATTCTCACACAACAAGATTCTCCATGTTGACTTTGTTTCTGTTGTTTTATTCTGACATGTCGGTTTCTTCCTGTAATAAAATATCTTTTAATATATTTGCTGCCTCTTCTATCATGTTCTTTCTTTGTTTACGTTGAAAACACTCACATAAAACTAAATTTGCTAGTAAGAAAAACATTGTTATCAATTCACTATGTTGTCATAAACATGTTTTAAAAGGTTTTTATATCTTTAAAGTTACCTGATAAAGCTGCTCGGTTTCCTCTTCTTCTTTACAACAATCTCTCAAATGATCCACTACGGTGAAATATACTTCAACATCAGTACGAGCAGAATAAAGTGCAGAATCAAAGTCAAAGTCAGGATCTTCTTCTATTCCAATTTTATGACATTCTCCAAGAAATCTTGAATGCAGTTCAATCACATCAAGACTATGATGTACAACATCCCAAAAAGCATCCAAATGATAAAGTTGATAGTCTGGAGTGCCACAGCAAGCAAGTTTAGCAATCATCAAGTCAATATAAGCATTTTTAAAACATGCGTCCATCTTGTTTCAGTGTCTTGTGGGCTTTTACTTTGCTTCACTGACTTTAAGTACTCCACACTTGCCGCAGAAGTTGTTTGGTTCACACAACTTGCAATTATACTTGTGGCAGTGGCAATGATAATCTTCCACATATCCACAAGCACCACAATACTCGCAGGTAAGTCCAAGTTGATTTTGTACGTTCATGTTCTCCAACTGAACTTCAGTCAGCCTTTTCTTGGATAGCTTTGACACCTTCATCCGACCATCCTTTCGCAGCTTGATAGAATTTATGGTATGACATTCCGTACATGGTAACAAGACTGAGTTAATGTTATCCATCTCCTGAAGCAATGTCTCCCATTCACCATCATCCATGTTGATGTACTTCGTATATCCTTGCCCGTGAAGTAGTGTTGTATGTGCAAAAGTTATATAGCGCATATCCAAGTGTGAAATGACTTCAAGCCACTTCGTTTGTGTTAAGTATACTTTGAAGCCAATGGTGTATAAATTTCTAAATTTCTCACATATACACTTCCACGAACATGGTGATAAAGCAACCCAATGCCCTCCACGTTTGATTCGTAGAAATTGTCCAAATTTTCCATGCTGCACAGTAATGGTTACGTTTTCACTAATTTTAAAGCTGCTTGTCTTCTTCTCCATGGTTACACAATGATAACTTCACTACCTTTTATGTCCAACTATATACCCAAACATTTTGCAAAGTTTTGAATTCACTTCAACTCATCCATCGTGAAATCGAGTAAGTTTTGACTTCTACTTTGCTTCACAGACTTTAAGTACTCCACACTTGCCGCAGAAGTTGTTTGGTTCACACAACTTGCAATTATACTTGTGGCAGTGGCAATGATAATCTTCCACATATCCACAAGCACCACAATACTCGCAGGTAAGTCCAAGTTGATTTTGTACGTTCATGTTCTCCAACTGAACTTCAGTCAGCCTTTTCTTGGATAGCTTTGACACCTTCATCCGACCATCCTTTTGCAGCTTGATGATCGTTTTCTTGTCATGACATTCCTCACATGGTGATAGGGCTGAGTTGATGTTGTCCATCTCCTGAAGCAGTGTCTCCCATTCACCATCATTCATGTTGATGTGATGTGTGTATTCTTTCCCTTCAAACCGTGACGTGCGCACAAAACTCACATAACGCATATCCAAGTATGAAATGACTTCAAGCCACTTCGTTTGCGTTAAGTATAGTTTGAAGCCAATGTCTCGTAAATTTTTCAAGCTCTGGCACACAATCTTCCACAAAGATGGTGAATAAGCACACCATCTCTCTCCACGTGTGATGCGTAGAAATGGCCCATATTCTCCATACTCCACAGTAATGGTTAAGTTAGCACTAATTTTAAAGCTGCTGCTGCGCTGCGTTGCGTTGCTTGTCTTGTTCTCCATGGCTGCAACAATGTATTGATGATCCACTCCCTCCAACTGTCTGCTGAGAAATGACTTCACTCTGCTGAGTTCACTCCCTTTTATACCCAACTGGTTGCTGAGTCAGCTTTCTTTTCAAAGAACTTGCAAACTTTTGAGTTCACTTCAACTCGTCCATGGTTGAATCGAACAAGGTCTGATGCATTATTTGGAACATCATCATCATAATGTAGAATAATTCTAGTAGCTACAACTAACATGAGGTCAGTTGCCCAAATTGTATTCGCGTTGATAAATTCTAAATCAATGTTGTAAGTTGATAGTAAATGCAGTTCTTCACATTCATGTAGAAACGAGCAGATGAAACGATCTCTTGGAATAGCCTTTCCCACAGCTTCCCAATGCATATGCAAATTCTTCACTTGCAGCATCCAATCCGATTCAAAAGCAGGAAGCTTTGAAAACACATAGTTAATATAGTTCACTTTGAAGACGTCATCCATAGTCATACATCTGTCAAGAAGTAATGCCGACATTGTGAAGTATTTTCTCGTCACTCTTCCTTTTATAAAACTTTGATGGTATCTGGTGTGTAACTTGTTCAAACATATTTAATACTCGTTCAAAAATTGTTGACTCAGCAGAATGTATCACATATATGTTTCACTCATGCTTTTATACTACTTCCATGTAATCAAAATATGGTGTGTAACTTTGTTCAAAAATTGCTGACTCAGCAGAATTTTACTTATGTATATGAATGTCTCACTTACAGTTGTACTGCTGAGTTCAGAATCGTCTGAAACGGATAAATATGCAAAAATCACAATTTCGAGGGGGGGTGGGGTGGGGGGTGGGGGGGGGGGGGGTCGGTCGACCCAAAAAATGAAAAAATGTTCAGAATCGTCTGAAACGGATAAATATGCAAAAATTACAATTTCCATGGGGGGGGGGGGGGGGGGGGGTCGGTCGACCCAAAAAATGAAAAATGTTCAGAATCGCCTGAAACAGATAAATATGCAAAAATTACAATTTCGGGGGGGGGGGGGGTCGGTTGACCCAAAAAATGAAAAAATGTTCAGAATCGTCTGAAACGGATAAATATGCAAAAATCACAATTTCGAGGGTGGGGGGGGGGGGGGGTGGGGGTCGGTTGACCCAAAAAATGAAAAATGTTCAGAATCGTCTGAAACGGATAAATATGCAAAAATTACAATTTCCAGGGGGGGGGGGGTCGGTTGACCCAAAAAATGAAAAATGTTCAGAATCGTCTGAAACGGATAAATATGCAAAAATCACAATTTCGAGGGGGGGGGGTCCTGGCTTTTTAGGGTCTGTTGCCATGGTTACACTGATTGACAGGTGGAGTTCGTTGGCTTCATGATGATTGACTCGGCCAACACTTTCAAACAACTTTCGCTCCAGACTTTCGCTCCAGACTTTCGCTCCAGACAGTATGACGTCATTATGACCTCATTATGACCTCATTATGACCTCATGGATGACCGCGCCTATCCTAACGCTTATCATGACTTCCGCTCCAGACAGCACTTCCGGTTCAGACAACACTTCCGGTCCAGACAACACTTCCGGTCCAGACAACACTTCCGGTCCAGACATGATGACGTCACTTCCAGACAGTATGACGTCACAAAGTGGGCCAGAACCCCTCTTTCCTACCTACTACATACAAACATACGTGCATGCTTACGTGCACACATATGTGCTTACATACATGCATGCTAAATATACATGCGTGCATGTATGCATACATACGTGCATACATATATGCCTACATACATGCATACAAATATACGTGCGTACATGTATGCATACATACGTGCATACATACATACGTGCATACATACATACATACATACGTGCATGCATATGTGCTTACATAGATGCATGCTAAATATACATGCGTACATGTATGCATTCATACGTGCATACATACATACGTGCATGCATATGTGCTTACATAGATGCATGCTAAATATACATGCGTACATGTATGCATACATACGTGCATACATACATGCGTGCCTACATACGAACATACAAATATACATGCCTACATGTATTCATACATATGTGCATACATACATGCGTGCCTACATACAAACATACAAATATATATGCGTACATGTATGCATACATACGTGCATACATACATACATACTAAATATACATGCGTGCATGTATGCATACATACGTGCATACATATATACATACTAAATATACATGCGTACATGTATGCATACATACGTGCATACATACATGCGTGCCTACATGCAAATATACAAATATACATGCCTACATGTATGCAAACATACGTGCATACATACATGCGTGCCTACATACAAACATACAAATATACATGCGTATATATATACACACATACATGCATACATACATGCATACATGCGTGCCTACATACAAATCTGCCTACATACATATAAATATACATGCGTACATGTATGCACACATACATGCATGCATACACACGTGCATACATACATGCGTGCCTACATACATACATATGTGCCTACATACATACATACAACAAATATAGGTGCGTACATGTATGCACACATACAGACTTTTGCGGCAATCATATCTCATTTGCGGATTCCTCAGTGTATGTTTGATTATATAAAACGGAATGTGTGTTCATTTTGGTAAATTTGTGTAAATTTGTCCAAGCTGGTAATTTTGTCAAATATTCAAAGGTTGACTCATCTCATTGCAATACAGCTAGAAGTGTGAAATTTCATTCTTGAACAAATCGACAAATTGGCTAAATTGGCCACATTAGGAAAGCATCTCGAACGCTGAAAAAGTTTCTGACATCACTTTTCAATTCTCAAACATTCTTGTTATATTAAATGCAAAATTTGCATGTTATTTATCTTGAAACATTTTGCGAAGCTTAGCCATTTTTTTAAAAAAAACTTCTAACTGTATGCATAATAAAGAGTTACCCCAATTTGGTCACCTGCAAACTCATCTCGTAAACTGCCAGAGATAAGGTGATTCAGGCCTTGTTTTTGAACTTGTCATAGCATATAATATAAGGTAAAATTTTTATCATGACTTATCTCGCAAAGGCGAAAAGATGAATCCCATCTGATAACCCTTGAAGGGGTACTAGTATAAGGTGTAAAATGTATATTTGTTACTCGACAAAATTGGCCAAATCAGCCATTTTTCAGATCGTTGAATAAAGCTGTGCGTCTAGATCTACACAAGAAACTCTATACCAAAATGGTAACTGGTGATACTATGTATGTTTTTACGTTTTAGTCATACATTGTTGAAAAGGGCTTGGTTAGTAGTAATGTCCCACGGCATTATTGTTTAGGACTTACAGTTAGAAATGTTCGAGAGTCAGTTTTGGAAGTCGGTATCTCTTGTAGGGAGTCTGGATGCTGCGGACTTGAAATCTATTTCGCAACAGTGACAGGGGAATATTGCGTTTTCATACAAAACAGAGTGAACGGTATATTTAAATAACTTACTTATATTCTCGTAATGTTTCTTTGGCGCTGCTTTGGTAGAGTTAACAGGTAAGAAGTTAACAAAGATAAAGACAAGGATAATAATTGTTTTATTTATTCATCCCAATGCTTGAAAGCGAGATGATATAGTGATAAATTATTAAATAAGGCGGATATACATCAATGTCCTTTAACGGAACAAGGTTAGTCTGACATAACTCAGACATTCAACAACCAACTCAAGATAATCTGAAGACAATCGCCACAGATAATTTTATGGGTCAATTGCTTGTCACCATGATTAAAGTATAGTATTTGGATCAACAGAAGTTTCATAACACTAAATTCGTCATGATAATAAGTGCAAGGTAAATGCACATGTAGGCAACAAGGCAAAATACATAACGTCAAAAATGGCATTTTAATTGAATGTGATCTAACTGACTTGTCTAACGAAAAGGTAATATTATTAAGTTATGTTGGCAGTCTTACTAAATTAGATTTAATTAGATGTCTAATTATATAAATCTGCATTTGGACATTGAACATTTTGGGCATAGTATTTAATTGGCGCATTATATGTCTGGTGCCAACGGGTTTTATTTAACTCTCAACCAAAACTAAGAATGTTTAAATGCATCTATATTAGTTTAAACGGATATTTAAACTGACGGGTATAGATGTCCACCCAAGTATGCCAACTTATGTATATAAAGTGTAACGAATATGCAAAAGATTATAATTATAACATTTATCAAAGAAATAATGATTCATTATTCAGTTCCCTTTCAGTTAATGTTAAACCTTGGGCATAGCGCAAATATTTGCACATTCCTGAGAAGATACCAAGAAAGAAAATTATATTCGTATTATATTTATTTTTCACTTTTTATATTGGGATATTGTAGGTAAGATGTACAAATGTTCCCTTATACTTAGGCATATTGTATGGTGAACCTGGTTGGTCAGGATGGACCAATGCTTTGATTATCTCTACCTTGCTTTTGTTCATTTTGGAATTAATACAAATTCCGTAAAGCACTTGGACCAAAATAAACAAAGATTTTTCCTATGTCAAAGCAGGTTTGTTTACAGGTTTTAGTGTTAGGATTTGAACGGACTCTAGATCACCATTGGATTTCTCTTGTTTGCCTCGGTTCCATTTTATAAATTTATGGCGCGTTAATGGAACCTAAAGACAGATCAAAGGTAGGTACATTTATTAAAAATTTGATATCGCAAGAGAATTTGATACCTCACGAGGTTTTATCTATTTTATAAGGTCATGGCTTTAACAATTCTTTTTATTTAAACTGAAGAACTTGATATCTTAAGAGAATTTGATATCTCACAAGGTCTAGTCTACTTTGTAAGGTCATAGATTTAAGAATTCTTTTCATTTATACTGGAGAACTTGATATCTTAAGAGAATTTGATATCTCACAAGGTCTAGTCTACTTTGTAAAGTCATAGGCTTAAGCAATCTTTTCATTTATACTGGAGAGGGCAAGTGCATTTTGTACGGCTTTCAATGGCATATAACACATAATAATAAGTATGAAGACTGATGTTAAAGGATCTATCTAGAATATAATCTATAAGATACATGAAAGTGTAAGTCATTATTTCATATAAAATAACAGACTAAAATGTTTAAGACGTAATTGCAATCAGGCGATCTATCAAAATAAAACACATATGTCATATTTGATAATTTTGTTACTCGTTGTGTTAAACTCAATGTTATCCAAAATACATTGAATACGTCATACAAAAAACGGACACCATAAAATGAACACTATAGAGTATGCTTGGAAAATTGTGTTGCCAGAAAGATGTTGACGAGGAAGGTGTAGTCGAAGAACATGTAGACAAGGAATATGTAGACGAGGAAAACGAAGAAGAGGTTTGTTTTCAAAAAATCTGTCAGAATTACATTTAAGAATTTACACATTAATTTTTTCGGCAATAGCATGAATGAGCAAAAATATAGAAAACGGTTACTTTTATCTGGCCAAATGCAACATATGCAATTACAAAATATATGATGTATTTCATTGTATTTATGTGTATCTTTTATTGCGCCAAGTATCTGGTTCTTAGTTGTTTCCAAGATTAGGCATGTTACAACGAAAGAAACAAATTACCATTATGATACGGTGTAAAAAAAACAACAACCGGGAATTCATTTACGAAAATAGGAAACATAAAGTTTACACAAAAGTGTGCAATAATGTTACATTTGTGGAATTAAAATTAATATAAAATGAATCTTGTCGAACGTACTGTTAGTCAAGTGAGGCGTCACAAAAAGAAGAAGAAACAGACGAGACAGATGGCAACCATGATGTAGAAGCAGATGAGGAATACCCCGAAGCGAACGAAGAAAGTGACGGAACAGACGAAGAGCGGCATGAAACGGTCGAAGGATATGCTGGAACAGACGAGGAACATGCCCTTGAAGAAACAGATGAAGAAAGCGATGGTTATTCGAACGAAGTACATGAAGATACAGATGAAAATCTTGACGAATCTGAAGAGGTTTTTCCATAGGTTTTAAGATCATAAACGCATGTGTTCATAAACGATCTTTCTGAACAATGGGTTTTTAGATCATATACTTTGTTTGTTTATCTGTCTGATTTATTGTAGTATTGTGTCATTTTTGTTGCGTAAATTGTTAAAGAACTAATTTATGATAATTATAGGAAGGACAAACGAGAACTGAAAACAGTGAATTGGACTCTGATGAATCAGAAAATCAGGTTTGTTCATCATTGTTTGGCCTCTTATTTCATATTGATTTCCGACATTTCATCGCAAAAGTCATTTAATTGCGGTTATCGAAAACACCTACTAAAACTAAATAAGTAACAGAAGAAAAGCAAGCATTAAGTCGAACGCCGGACGGAAATTGTTTAAAGAAAAGATGCCGAGTATGCTTGTGCTACTTAGTTCAGACCAAGGAAACACAGTTAAAATGCCGGAAAAAACATTTAGGAATTTGCTAAATTTAAAAAATCGCCATGTGTCTGTGATACAACAAGAGCGACAAATAAAAAATCCCATAATTTAGAAATTGAAACTTGAGAAAAAAGTGCAAAACTTTGTTCTAAAGATTTAATCCGCCCAATAAAAATCTTAAATATAGTCCCAAATAGGGGTTTGAAAATTGTTGCTATAACCGTTTTCGATTTTTTATTAAGATTTGAGTATAAAGAGATGTAGCAATTTCTTTTTTCAGCTGTAATCTATGTGATTTGTTTACTCAATATTTATTTTTAAAACAGGAACGCCGTGCTGCTACTGTTGTGAGTGAGAAAAGACATGTGGTTGATATACAGATAGGAAAGAAACCTAAAAACGAGGTAACATTGTCTTATGACAACCACTTGTGATATGCGTAAAAGTATTACGTTGAAAAATAGATAACTAATTAAAACATTGCATCATATTTTACTGATAGTACATATATAGCTACGAAAATTTTGTTTCGGTCGGTTTCGATATTGTTAAGATATGGAAAGCTTAAAAAAGGTCATTTTAGAAAAGAATGAGAAAGAAGAGCAATCTTCCGGACTTAACTGGCTACCACTCCTGTAAATACTACAGAAGCTGAAATGCCTTTGTTTCAGCTGCGATGTATGTAATGTTTTCACCAGTGTTTATGATTAAAACAGGAAAGCCGTGATGCTACAGCTGTCACTGAGAAAAGGCATGTGGTTGATATACAGATAGGAAAGAGACCTAAAAATGAGGTAAGATTGACATAAGACAACTGCTTGCGCTGTGGATAAAGATGCAATCAGCAGCCGATAAAGGCGTGGGTAGGAGGCGAGTTGTTCAGTGGCTGCATGACCTCTAAATTTGAAAAGATAGACTTAAACTTTGTATTTTCACAAAAATTGACCAGTAAACTGTCTACTTTGGTTCACTCCCTTGATCACAACTTGCATACGCCACTGCTAATGTTATCAAAGGACAATAACCAATTGAAACACTGTAGCAATGCTAATGTTCATAATGGATGACAGCCAATTGAAACATTGTAGCACATTTTAATGGTAATAAATATTTTACATTAAATGACATAAATGAAGAATAGATAAGTGTGAAAAGTAAAGCATATTTAGCATATTTGATACCACGCAAACAATATGATGTGTCATGGATAGGTTACATATTTGGTGTTTGTTCATATCTGTTATTGCCTATGCGAGTGATTGCCACCATCATGCCATTTATGATTTATATTGTTGTTGCGTATTTATTTTTCTGGTTAAGAATAATTTTACATGAGAAGAATACTCAAGTAAAAATAATATTTATTGTGTTATTAAGTATTTCGTCTTGTTTAACTACAAGAAGACAAAAATGTAAAATGTTTGTTTTCGATAAAGAATAAATCAGAAAACTCTTCATCACGCTCATCGACGCGTAAGAAACAAACAAAGCCATTAAGTGCGTCATCAATGACGTCTCAATCGGACGAAAGCGACAGCAGCTTCAAGAAACATACGCAAGTGAAGAAGGTTAGTGGCGATTTATGTAGATATTGTCTTATATGTTCACTCTGCACAAATAAGTAATTAGCCAATAAATCGGTCTATACATTCAATAACAAACTATGGAATTTTTGTACCAGAGACAGGGTTATCAAGCGAAAAGGCCTCTCAAACTAAATTTTAGAGCTTTCTTTAGACTGTTTCTTTACCCTGCTGTTAAGAGATTGTTCTTTCTTTCTTCAAACATTGTTCTATATTCACTGGTTTATATTTGATGTCGTAGAAGAAGAAGAAGAAATCAGAAAGTGGTGATCCATGTCAAGACAGAGCTGAGAAACAGGAGCGCCAGAAAAAAGTAAAAAAAACCCGAAAAAGTTGGCACATATTATAAGGAATCAGAATCAGTTGTACAGCGCCGTAAAAACCATCAGGCCAACAGCTGGTGGACAATTGAACTATTCGGTGACTTTTGTCTAAACATGAACATCTCCTACAGCGAAAACAGTTCAGACTGTAGATTTACAAATGGAAAGAATAATGAAATAGTTCACATATAAATAAAGCGGTGTATGAATTTTAAAGCAATTAGTATCATTTTGTTTTGCACTAAACGAAATTAAATAAGGTAACAATTTATGAATGTCGTCTAGCAACAAAACTTTTTAAAATTGGCCGTTTCTTCTATTGAACAGAAAGGGAATAAGACAAAAGAAATGCCCGAAAAAGAAGAGACAGATTCAAAAATGGTTCAGGTTGGTAACTTTCTGTAGACCTACGTGCATAATATTTTACTATGCTCAGATTGTTTTTAAATGCGCTTTGCTCAAAATAATTACTTATTTCACGTTATAAAATTCCTGGTAGATAAAATACAATACAAATAAAGTTATATAACATGAATAAAGTTTACTGAAGTGTTATCTAGGAGAATCTTGCGTTTTAAGCCGTGTCAGTGTTATAAGTTACATGGGCCATGTCCTCATGATTGTAGGGTGGTGTTCTTCAAGAATCCCCATCTGCGGCTTTATTGGAATTACTGAGTCAGTATGGTTTAAACAGAAGTATATGGGCTGGGAAATTACTGACTGAAATGCATATAAGTGAAGTGAGCCAACTTAAATTTGTTACAAGAAACGAGATTAACGATTTGAGTAAAGACTGCAAGGAGTGGCAAAAGCAGGCTTTGATCAAAATGTTTGCAAGTCAGCAAGATGCTGAAGGTGAAGATAAGGTCAAGCAGACTGCTGAAGGCCATGGGGCGTTTGGTAAGAGCAAAGAGGAGAAAAAGACACCGAAAGATAGAAAAAGTCGAAAGATTTCAGATGTAGTTGAAGATGTAAAGGATAAAGTCAAGAAAAAGAGCGGAACATTAGAACGGCGAAAATTATCAACCAAAAAGATTTTTGACAGTGAAGAGGAAGAGAACGTGATAGAACCAAAAACAAAAAGACTTGAGAGGAAAAGTAGCAGGGAAAAGAGTAGCAGAAGTAGCACTGGACTGGAGATGGAGGACCCGGATGTGGTCAATACAGGAAGCATAAAATCAAAGACCGAAAAGTTCATTAAAATTCAAAGATCAGTAAGCGGTAAAAAATCAAAGTTTGTCGATGAGGAAGTGAAAGAAGAAGTTGAAGAAGAAGAAGAAAGATATATAGACAAAGAAATTACCGCATCAAAAATAAAAAGGCAGAAGAGTAGTAACGTAGAAGTAAACAGCTCAAAAGCTGTTAAATCAAGAGAAAGTGGCGAAAAACGTAAATCAATCAAGCACAAAGAAGAGGGGATGAAGACAGCCATGCACGGATCGAAAGGCATCGAAACAAAATCGCTGCCAAGAGAGTGGACTGTTGAGGATTTGGTGTCTAGATCTTCAGGGGCTTCTATGCTCAATGGCATATATTGGTCAGGAAAAAGTGCCAGTCAAAAAGCACAAGTTATAAAATGTCCCGAAAATATATCAATTTTAAGCCCAACGATCAGCAGAGCTGATCATAGTGAGGATTTTTCAAGCAAAATACAACACGATTCATTCAAAAAGAATGTGGAATCGATTGGTTTTCAAGCGGCAACCCATGTCAAAGCTAACATCTTGGTGGCAAAGGTTGATATGGAATATTCTAATAATCGTACAAGTAGTCAATATGAGAACTTGAAAAGCAACAGAAAAGAGATGTATATGGCGCACGTATTATCTTCCGTGGTTCCTCTGGCTGCTGTAAAGCTTGATAGCTCATCATTGGTGTTGACGGATAGACTGGTTAAGGAATTGCAGGAATTGGAGGCTCAGGCAAAACAGTGTTCGTCTCTACAAACATTCCGCAACAAACTCAAGTCTATTTTTAAAGAGTTTGGCTCACATGTCAACACGGGTCTCGTTCATTTTGGTGGAATATATCACGTTCACGCAACATATGAAAACGAGATTAGCGGAAATAAGAGCGAATTAAAAAGCATGCTTTCCGCCAAAGCACACGCCATTATTTCTGCACGCGCACGCCACTTGGCTATTGGTGGATCAGGAAATGCCGATGTTACTAAAGACAAAGATACTGACGGCGACATGGCTGGATTTGATGCGAAAGAAATGGCTAAAATAAAAGTAAACACAACAGTAGTGGGAGGTCCGCCAGGAGCTGATAGCCTAGAGATGTGGAAAACACACATAGTCGATGACAGAAATAAGTCCTATTGGAGAATCATAGATCGAGGAGATTTGAACGACGACTTCAGTGGTATTTGGAAAGTACTTCAAAATCACAGCTCAGAGTTTAGCTATCCAAGAGGACTGGCTCTTCTTCTTGAACATGAATGGCATAAGTTGATAGGAAACATGAGCGAATTTGGAATCGGGAGTGAAACTTCAGCAAACGATTTTGTAAGAATGATGACAAAAGGCACCATTGAAAGAGTACAAAATCTAATCGACACAAATGCCAAAGAAATGGAGATAAAATTGCAGCTGCAAAATCTTCGAGACCGTATTCAATGGTGTAAAGAGTGTCTTCTCAACCCTTCTGTGGCCATGGAGAGCACAATGGAATTATACGAAGACCTGGTCCTTATGAGCCAAAGCAGCGACTTGAATGAAATCGGCAGACTGTGCATTGAGGTTGGAAGGCTAATAGGCAAAGCAGAGGAGCAATCGGTTAGTATTAGTGTCTTAGATCTTTGTTTCCTGCCCTAACCTCAAATAAAGTAAATCATATGATGATAGCACTTTCCAGCAATCAAATGGAGCTAAGATATTAGCTTATGCAACTGATCAAGTTGTAGATCCTGCTGTTAAGTCACATTTTAAATAAATAAAGTTACATTTTAAAAAAATTAGGACACTGGCTTACAGTTTGTACTCTTTAAACCTACATTTTTACTTAATTTTTTAGATATCTGTAGAATCTGGAGTCCTGTCTCACTTATGTAAGGCGCAGTGGATTGAGCGAGAGAATATTGCCTTGCCCGGTTGGCCTTATTCAACGAAATTGATTGGAGGTTTCCTTTGCATTGCCTGTTTTGAAGAGGGTGTCCATATCTACGACCTCAGGTTGAGCCATATTGCAAAACTGGCTTCTCACGAGATGACCCACATCTTCGATATTGCTGAAGTAGATGTCGGAGAATTGATCATTGCATCTGTTGCAGGATTGTTCTTAGTTAAAAGAAATGGTACGTAAATGCTGCATAGAAAATAGGGGGTGGCTTTTCCAAATGGGGTTGCATGTACTCCACATGTAAGCCTGCATTTCTAAGCTGCGGCACGTGTACTGACGCACATAAGGCATATACTTCTAAATAGTGGCACGCACTACCGCATATAATTGTATGGACTTCTGAATGGCGGCATATGTACTGCCACATATAAGCCTGCACTTCCAAATAGTGGCAGTTGTACTGCCACATGTAAGACATGCATTCTAAATAGCGGCACGTGTACTGCCGCATATAATAGCATGGATTTCTGAATAACGGCACGTATACTGCCACATAAAAAAACAGGCATCCCTAAGTTGCGCTTTCAAAACAGACTAAGATGTTTCAGTTTTGCAATTAATAGTACATCTTATAAATTACATAAACAAAGCCACTCATAATGCAGGTCTCTCTCGAATTATATTGCAATTTATTTTAGCTTAACCACTTTCATACAAATTTCTGTTTCAATGGTTTTAGGAATTGACAAGGTAAAACTGGCAGAAGGTTGCTATTCAAACGTTGCTGTTGATCATGACTCAATTTACGCCCTGAAGCACAAAAGTCCCCGCGAGCCGTGTACTGTGGAAGTCTTTAGCAGAGACAATTGGATCCCTCGCCAGGTCTTTGAATTGCCATGTCAAGGCAGCCACATTGTGACACTTCTAATCAATGATAGAGTTATCTACACCAGTTGCGCAGATGATAACAAGATATATCGATTCTTAAGTGACGGCTCTGTGGAGACCACGTACGGCAGTACAGGTGAAAACGACGCAGGGACCTTTCAGGGCCTACGCATTTGCAACAGTGACAAGGAAGGCGCCATCTTAGCAGCTGACGCCCAAAACCGACGCCTGCAAGTTCTTCATACTGATGGTCAATGGGCCATTGTTAACGCGGATTTAAATATAGATCCCTTCGGCGCCATCTATACCCAGGGCCTTCTCTTTGTGACGACTTGTGAAATTACAGAATACGATTATTGTTATGAACTTAAAAAGTTTGAATGCTCAGACTAAAGTATTGAACAGCGTTTGATGGTATCATAAATATGAATCGAATGCATGTTGAGAATTGAACATTGTAAATAAAGGTAAATTGAAAACTAATACGTTAAGTGATGCAACAGAAAAGCTTAAACCGCACCTGGATTTATAACTTAATGTAAAGACTCGGTTTCATGAATATACCAACATACAGATGAGCCTTCTCTCCCTCTTCCCTTCGTACGGGGAAGTAACGAACTATGTGCCGAACATAAATGATAATTTTAGTAGGATGTCAACTGAATGCACTGAATGCTGTTAATTAAACACTGTACTTATTATATAAGCATGCTTTTCTACGGAATGCTGTTTTAACATTTAATACTTATTTTTGAAATCAAAATATAACTAAAGATATCAAGAAATCAATGTAGATCTGAATAATTTATATTCTGCTATCATTAATTTAATTTTAGATAGCAAAAAGTTATTTTTGAGATAAAAAATCAAATTTACAAATTTAAAAAATCTTAAGGGGAGATACACATTTATATAAAATTTAACGAATCATCAATTAAATCTTGGAGATGAAAACTTGAATTAAAGAGATCAATAATAAGAACACATTTTTTGATCTCAAGAATTGCTTCTTTTTTGCATAGTAAAAATTTAAAGAAAGATTCTGTATACATGACTGTACAGTCATTATTTATTTTCAGAAGTGTGTTTCTGAATTTTCTATTAAAAAAGACTGATATTTTGACATCAAAAATAAATTTTTGAGATCAAAAAGTGATTTTCAGATTTCAAAATACAAATTACAAAAGTTTCATTCTGAAATAATGATATCTGAAATAAATTCTAGATATCAAGAAATGGAAAATGAATTTTTGAGCTCAAAAACTGATATTTTGCTTTCAAATATTTCATTTTTGCTATCAAGAATTGAATTTTTGATCTCAAAAAATAAATCTTAGACACCATTAAACCATTTTTGATATCAATAAATATTTCTTGATATCTCAAAATATTCATTGTTATCAAAAATTATTTTCTGAGATCAAGAATACATTTAGAGATATCAAAAATACAATTACAGATAGCAAAAATTAATTCTTGATATCAAGATATGGATTTTTTGAGATCAAAAATTAGTTCTTTATATCAATAATTCCCTAATAAATGTGAAAATGGCATTCCATACTTTTTTAAATGTCATTATACATCCGATAAAATCACGAGAGTGATTGATATCAATCTTACTCTAAATGTAACATTTTTATATGTTGCTTTACGAGTGTAGCGTGGACAAATGACGAAATATATGAGAAAATGTTTCTTATGATCATTCAAATAGGCCCTGAAACGATCAGCATTGTGCTGTTGAAATAGCTGTTTTTGAAGAATACACCAAAAGCCCCAAAAAAACACCATGTAGGGGAGGGGGCGGTGGTGGAAATACAAAAAGTTGTATGAGTTTCGTTGTTATCCATAACTTGAGTAAATTAGAACTGAAGCAAAGTAGGGCATTTTTTACTATATGATCTTATTTCTAGGGTGTTCGGATGCTGGTTAATATAAAGTTAATTCCTCAAAATATCCCATTTTGAAGCTAAAATATGTAACAGCTTTAGCTCGTCATATACTATTATACACTATTCTAAGCATATTTTAGTATATTATTACAATTATAATATATCTACAGTTGTCTGAATTAACTAACTTGGTGAAATTGTTTGTGTTTTGAGATAGCATTTTATTGCGTACTTAGATCGATAAAAACTAGATGTTTGATTATAGTGATAATTTTATTAGTTATAAAATAACATTTATGTTGTTTATACATTTTCACAGCAAAAAAGTAACAATTCACCATGATAGTTTAACACTTATTCATTAATAATTTGGTTACTGAACTATATAATTTATTTCTCATCAACTTTACTCGTTGTAAATAAACAAAGAAATAAAAATGAACAAGTTTTATTTACAAAAAGTGATAAATTTATTTTCCAGTTAATTTCATAGGTTAAATATACTTAATTGCGGCACATGACGATGTGTGGTATTAAATGGGCTGGTGTACCACTTCTCATACTCAAAGTCAATTTATTTTATCTGTTGATGTTAGACAGTGACCACCCAAAGACAGGCAGTTTATATAGACATATGCAAAGTTTGTTAACCTTGGTAACTGAGTTCATGTGTGCACTTACAGCAATATGTACACCCACAGCAAAGAGTATTGAGTACATGTGTGCGCCTACAGCAAATGATATAGAGTTCATATGTGCACCTGCAGCAACGTGTGCACCTACAGCCAATACGATGAGCATCTTATAAGCATCATTAAATTTAAACCAGTAATATAATAATGTATTAGGGTATACCTACTAATAAATATATAATAACAATAAAACATCAGAAACGTTTATTTCAGTGTTTCACATAAAAGTCCCGTTTCTCATCTTATCGATGGAAACGGCTAATCTTTGATTTTTCTTTCCATTTGCAACTGCTGTAAAAAACCTCAGGCATATGTTTATTACTGAAAGAAATGACCAGTTTGGGATGAGACACAAGCCTAGTTCTATTACAACATCATCAACGTAACATCAAGACATGAAAAAAAAATGATTTGTGTATTGCTTATACATATATTATAATCTATTTGGCAAACCATTTAAGTTTTGGCAAATAATAGTTTCGTTAGCACTGACTACAATAAAAGTTCTTGTTTAATTTAGTTTGTTCAATGATATCAGTAGGGTGTTAACAAGTATACCATACTGCCGTCTAAAACAATGAAGTCACCTGACGTGAAAGCGATGGCATCTTTACATCGCCCTGGGCATTTCTCCATATTTAAGGGGGTAGTGTAGTACCCCAAAACGACAGACAACTGTGAACTAACACCTATTAATATATTTCCTTCTTTATCAATACAGCATAATCGAGGATCCGTACCTAACTGATCCTTTAGTACCTGTTCAAACACAACATCAGAGCCCGGTTGGTCAACCTCAAATTTTGCCTTGAACAGGCAATCATTCAAAGCAAACGTGGCATTTTTCACTGCATTGATAATACCATCATGAACCAGAATCTTGGGGTAGAGTTTCTTAATCCCTCCCAACTCAGCTTTCTTAAGACATTTCCAGTTACAATCGCTATCATTGTATTGGTACAAAGCTACTGTATCTTTCTTTTTCTCTAACAGGGCATACACGTGGTTTTTGTTTGATGAATCCACGGTGACATACTTAAATGATCCCTCTGCTATAAATCCTATCGTATCGGCTACATCGTCAACTTCATAAAGCCCTTCATTAGAAGCTAACACTATCTTACCATTTGCTGCTTGAACAGCGGCTTTTGGTTTAAATTTCTTTGAAAAATTGTATTCATAAATACCACCTACTTCTAAATAATTAATGTGTTCACAATCTGTGCTCATTACCTCAATAAGTCCATTATTCAAAATAAGCCATATGGAGTCATTTATATAGGCCATGTTTTTGACTTCATCATCGCATCTGTAGTCGTCTTCTATTTGGTACCAAGACCTGGTGAAGCTCACAAGACTTGTAATCTGTTCAGGTGCCTCGGTGCCGTCTTCCACTGAACTGTCCTGGCTTCCACCGTTATCAGGCCCAGCTTCGGCATATAATTCTGAACGCATCTCAGCTGCGTCTAATGCATCCAATTCATCATAGTCCACCGGCTCAAATGTGTGCAACGAACAAATAGGTCTGCGAAGATGTAATTTTTTGCACAGGTTACAAAAGTAAAGTTGGCAATCTTTGCATTTTTCGTCTGGTTCTCTTTCGTTACAAGACTGGCATCTCATGCTGGAAGTTCGCAGATATTTCTGGAAGAAATATTGAAGTAAAAAGTATCCTGTAAGAATGTGAATATTAAAGCATATAGTGGGTGAATTTCCAAACCAGATTAATTAGCAATTAAAAAAAAACTCCGGGTGATTGTTCGCGTAAAACATAGAAAAACTCCATCAGGTAAATTATGGCACATTCGCCAGAATGTCTTGATTTTAAGAAGCGTTTCAGGGTATCTATGACAAGCTGGAAAGAATATTTCAATGCATGTTTGAAAAATAGTGTGTTACCGTGCATGTCACAAAAAATGTGGAGAAATGGAGATCATTTTTGGGCTTGAAGCAGACCGTATGTGTTGCAAGTTTCTTTTTTAAGGTGATTTTTTATTGAGCACTTCTCTTTTCCTGCAAATGGGAGAAGGTGGGGTGACGAGGACACCCTTGTAAATTTTACCAAGCAAACCCGGAGTGTCAAAGTTCATTAAAACCTCTCTTTTCTCTAAATTGTGCATTTGGGAGTATAGATGCGGTTACAATGCACATTACTGCAACTCAACTAGCACAAAGTCGACAGGCACTTGCATTGCTATGCGTTTGTGTTTGTATGCATGTGTGTGTGATAATGTGTTTGCCAGTTTGTGGGTCATATGTAAACCAATGGCAAGCATATGACCCACAGCTTTCTTATATGCCCTTTGTAATGGGTGGTGAGTACTTGTATCATTTCTGTCATCGGCCAAGTTGATGCCAAGTTGATTGACACAGTTGATAGTAATCTTGATAGACAAATCAAAATGCCTTACTTGTTCTCATAAAATATCGAAACACTTGAAGCACTCACTTAGTCCAAAGCTGCAGCAGTTAGGCAGAGATCAAACAGAAAATTATTGCATAGAATGGCTATGCAAATTAGACCCATTTTGTTAGACTTGAGAGTACAAAAATCATCATCTGAAAATCATCTGAAAACTAAGAAATGTAGTACTTTGCTAAAAGTAATGTTGCCATGCCAACTGACCAGATATTTGAAAATAAAAACTTGAAAAGTATTTCCTCCTGACCGTTACCATCCCCATGCCAAATTTCATGAATTTGTAGGAGGAGACATGTTTGTAGCAATCGAACTGTCGCTTCGACAAACTGTGGAGAATAGCTGAATCGCCCAAATATAAAATAAAGCATGTCCAGCACCCTCCAAAAACAAAGAACAAAAAAGAAACAGGCTCACAGAACACGCAAAGGAGTGGGCTATATATGCACAAAAGTTGATTTCGATCTACTGAAAATTGTAAGAGCAGTAGCATATAAACAACTTATTTAATGCCTCGGGAGTTAAATAAATAAAATTGAATTTTTAAATGCAAAACAGGAAAAATAGATAAAGAAATCAGCTTATCTATCGTTATCGTGCCGACTTTATCTTAAACGATAAGACTAAATGCGGAGATTCTTTAATTGTTCACTTCACCGATCTAGCGGCCATCAGATCAATAACAAGCATGAGTCTGACTGCTTGCATACAGGCTACTCTCGTTATACCGCCATTCGTTATACCGCCATTCTCGCTATAACGCCATCAAACCCTGGGTCCCGTTTTTTCTTAATTAATTCCCCCGTCATACCGCCATACTCGCTTAACGCCATCCGCCACGCATTTTGTGGTCCCATAATGCGATTTACAGTGCAATTTACCCTCGTTATACCGCTATCTATTTCATCCTTTTTTACAAGAAGCCCAAGTCAAAGGCTTTTCTTATGTGTTGTTGATTTTATTGCCATGGCAAAACACTTGAGCAGTATGAATCAGTGGACGGTTGGGCATGAATGCTAGCACAAAAGCATTGTGGCCGGCATGTTATCACATTGGATTAGGAAGTTGGAATGTCATTATGCAAATCAGAAAAAAGTTCAAATTTTCATGAAAAGGTTGCTGAACAGAAATGAGGCTTAGCATTTTAAACCGTCTCAAAATGGAAAAGAAAAGAACGCGTTTTCAGTTTGACTATCAGAAAAAGCTCAAAATCTTTTATTATGCAGAAAAATTCATCAAGAAATAGCAAAAACTCATCAAGAAATAGCAAATCATTTTTCTCTGCTTTGGAATAGTGAAATAAACGAGGGGTATTTGGGGATATTGTAAATAAAAAAGCAAAGCCTGCTCTGATAATATAAGCATTTGTTTAAAACTGGAACAAGTCATCAAAAACATATCAACACAGGAATCAAAGCAAAAAATCAATTCTAGATTTTTTCAACAAAAAGTGGATGTGTCAACGAAAAACTGAAGTAAACGAAAATAACTGTTTTTGAAATTAAGCAATTGTGTCTTTGCATGCACTTTAAATAACGATTTAATGTATCATGTGATATGTTGGATTATTACAAAGAAAACACCAATAAATATTTTCTTAATTAAGATTTTTTCGTTACAACGCCATTTCGTTATAGCGCCATAATTTTACTGGAACAAATGATGGCAGTATAACGAGGGTAGACTGTATGTAAGAAAGTCTCAATGGCTTAACGATGCTTTGGCTATACTGTTATCGAACCACAACATACTGTATAGATTCATAGGCGTTTTTTTCTCTTAATACCGTTTTTACAGGAGACTTTGTAAGCATGAAAAAAGTAAAAAGTGGAAGAATGAGAAACTCCCAGAATTCCCAGGAATTCAATCACACATTACATAATATAAAGCAAATCATAACAGATAAACTATTCGACTCAGGACAGATAAATTCAATATTTTTTCAAAGCTTTTATACAATAAAAGAGCCAGAATAAAATTTCTTTTGCAGACAACTCATGTGAAACTTTTGGGAATCTGACATCTTAGATGACTTTAATATAAACTGATTTTTACAGGTGTACATAAATGATGCTGAAATTCCAGCTGTTGTTTACTTTTGAATCTCTGAATCTAAAGATTCACTGTTAAAATATACATTAAGTTTGGCTCGATTTCTTTTCTACCACGTCACTATCACGCGTGTCCATGTTTTTTTTTTAAACTAATGACCACGTTCGAAACAGTATTCCCCTTTT
Source organism: Protula sp. h YS-2021 (assembly GCA_949752745.1). Taxonomy (NCBI): domain Eukaryota; kingdom Metazoa; phylum Annelida; class Polychaeta; order Sabellida; family Serpulidae; genus Protula; species Protula sp. h YS-2021. The sequence continues at coordinate 12,792,287 of OX457027.1, read as the reverse complement.
TCACCAAACGCGACGTTCAGTTATGAAAGAACCACCCCTTTTTGTGGGAAATGCGGAGTGCTGATTGAAACCACCTTTTCCTTGTCCCTCTGGCGCAGACCTTTCTCTGCGTTCATTGGACGCGTATGACAGCACATATGATATCAAGTGCCCCTCCTACCCTCCCTCCAGATGGTCATACCAACTGCAAAAATCAATTACCTAGTGACGAACAATTAATCAGTCAGACAAAATTAGCATAAAATCACTTTCTAAAGGAATTAATATTGTAAAGGAATAAAGGAAAAAGGATATCCTTGATTCTGCATAAATCTGGGAATATAAAGACTCACTGTTAAAATATATATTAAGTTTGGCTCGATTTTCTTGATGCCTCAATGCTGATCACAATTTCTGATATATATAATTTTGTGAACATATTTCGAAGTTAAGCTTCTTTGATAATATTGTACTTTTATATCAGCTATCTTGAACACTTAAACAGCAGAAACAAACAAATTAACTCACCAAAAAAAACCAAGCAGAAATGGAAATATAAGCCGATTCTTTTACTTGGTTGAATCAGTGTGAATCAGTGCGCAGTGTTAATATTTTTGTATTGCAAACTCAATACTTGACATTGTTTATCCGTAAAACTATTGAGTTATGACAAGCACAGTGATATGAGATCAGGCATTGTTTATAGCAAGTATATAAGCTTGTTAACAACCAGGTGTATGAAGTGAAATCCATGTTGAACTTTGAAATGTGGAGCGATAAAAATGGCTAAACATACCTTACCTTTGGCTTGATGTTTAGTGTGTGAATATCTCTCACGCCCGGGGAATCGAAAGGTTCCGCAAATCTTCTCACATCGTCTTCAGTTTGATGATCTTTATTAAGGTTAAAATTAAAATTGTCGTAAATACATTATTGCTTTGACAGTTTTTCATTCACCAACCTGACATCTCAATTTTAATTTTACAAAATTGTTCACACTGTTGTAAAGGAATGCCATGCAAGTGCAATACCGCTCCCTTAATCACATGTGGCACTACGGAGCAAACCTTGATCGCCCTTGAGCGCTATCACCTTAAAAGTGTTGTTGAATAGTATAGGGTTTTCTCTGCATCCAATATGGAGCGGGTTCATGAATACAATAGTGTAATAAACTGTTAAAAATTAGTCAGTCATGTGTATTGCTGTCAGTCATCAATAATTACGGTATTGCGTTTAACACAGTGTCTTAATATTGTCGTGCTACAGCATGACACGCCGCACGTCTCTGATGTCATTGGCATGACACGCCGCACGTCTCTGATGTCATTGGCATGACACGCCGCACGTCTCTGATGGCATGACACGCCGCACGTCTCTTATGGCATGACACGCCGCACGTCTCTTATGGCATGACACGCCGCACGTCTCTTATGGCATGACACGCCTCACGTCACTGATGTCATTGGCAGGACACGCCGCACGTCTCTGATGTCATTGGCATGACATGCCGCACGTCTCTGATGTCATTGGCATGACACGCCGCACGTCTCTTGTGTCATTGGCATGACACGCCGCACGTCCCTGATGTCATTGGCATGACATGCCGCACGTCTCGATGTCATTGGCATGACACGCCGCACGTCTCTGGTGTCATTGGCATGACACGCCGCACGTCTCTGATGTCATTGGCATGACACGCCGCACGTCTCTGATGTCATTGGCATGACACGCCGCACGTCTCGATGTCATTGGCATGACACGCCGCACGTCTCTGATGTCATTGGCATGACACGCCCCACGTCTCTGATGTCATTGGCACGCCCCACGTCTCTTATGGCATGACACGCCGCACGTCTCTGATCCGATGTCATTGGCAGGACACGTCGCACGTCTCTGATGTCATTGGCAGGACACGCTACACGTCTCTGATGTCATTGGCATGACACCCGCACCTCTCTGATGTTATTGGCATGACACGCCGCACGTCATGGCATAAACGTCTGGCGTCACGCCTATCCGTTTCGTCAAAACTTGAAAACACTGCCCATTTTTGCTGTATAACATCCAATTGTCAAAATCTATTCACATCGTGGAAAGCCTTACTGTGAATATGAAACAAAAACCCATATGAATGTTTCAGTTCAGTCACGACTGGTGATCTTATTTCTGGGGTTTCTCTTGTATTTTGTCGTGTATTGTCTGAATATTATTTTCTGTTTTGTGTTGAGAGAAGAGCGCATTATGATTACATATTTGTTATTTTTGCAACTACATACACGTGAAAGAAATAGAATTATATAAGTCTTTTATTGTTCGAAATAAAAATATCGAATGATGATAAATATCCAGATGGGTAATATATCTTATGACTCAACTGCTTCGCTGTGGAAAATGCACCTTAACACCTCAAATCATGGATTTTTCTATGACGTAGTTTGAATAGCTGTTATACATTTCAGTTTCAATTCTTTCTCAAATTTAGAGGTGTGTGTATATGACGAACGACGCCAAGTTAAGATTCTTCAAACAAAAACATTACGCCATTTTGTCAATTTTTGGCTAATAGTCTAGTAGCTGGTTGTCGATTGATATCTCTATGTGACATAAGAAGAATCAGAACAAGAAGCCAAAGTAGTAGTCATGTTTAGGGTTGGTTACATCACGTTTAGGGTTGTTTGAGTCATGTTTAGGGTTGGCTAAGTACTGTTTAGGGTTGTTTGAGTCACATTTAGGGTTCATAAAGTTTTAGTTAGGGTTGGTTAAGTTATGTTTAGGATTGAGCAAATCCTGTTTATGGTTGTTTAAATCCTGTTTAAGATTGCGTAAGTCATGTTTAAAATTGATTAAGTCCTGTTTAGGGTTGTTTGATAATTTCTACGATTAAATTGAGCCACCCCTTCAGGACTCGCTAGCTCTCGGTGAGAGGAGTTTTCTATGAGATGACTATATCCAGTCTACTCCGGTATTACCACCATTCGACGTAGCACCAAATTCGCACTTACGCCATAATGTGCTCAATCCCGTTTTTTTCTTATGTAAATCCCCCGTTGCACCTCCAAATTCGCTTAACGCCATCCACCACACATTTTGGGGAACGAAAGTGCGATTTATAAGGCAATTTTCATTCGTTATACAGCCATCAAATTTCACCGAAGACTTTTTTGCCAGCGTTCCCAGTCCAAAGTTCAACTGTATATTAAATTCGCCTGCTTTTATTAGATGATTTGCACACCCGACCATGGTTTAAACAGCAGGAGTTGAAGTGCAATTAACACACTTTTACACACAGGATTTGTGCGCATCCGTTCGTCAATGCTAACTGTTTAAGCATCCCGATGCGCTACTCAAGCATTCATTTGCATTAGGGATATTTTAAATATCGGATAAGATTTTGAATTTACCATAAAATAAGCCACCGAATGCTTTCGAAGTGAAAAATACATTCACAGGGTCTTACGCTCTTTGGAGTGAACACAAAAAGCGTCTGTTGATGACAGAAACGCGTGTTTAAAACTAGAGCAGATTGTTGAAAAAATTCTGTACAGGCTGCTAAAAAACTCGACCAGTTAATAACATGTTAAGTATATACAGCTTTATTATAATGATGACAACAAAGTTTATAAGAATCCTAAAATTGTGTTTTTTTTTTCGTTGTAACGCCTTTTCGATGTAACGCCGTAATTCCTCAGGAACAAACTATCGTGGTACAATGGGAGTAGACTGTATACTGATTTACTTGGCATGTGTTTGTTAATATGCACACCAACCAGCATTCGTACTGAATGCCAATGCATATGAGACGGAATGTGATTGTACTACATTTAATGAATTAGACTGTATCCAGGGTCTCGGTAACGGTTTGGGTGTTGCGACATGGTAGTAGGCTATTATCTGTGCGTCTGTGAATCAGAATAGATGTGATTGTGATAACCAATGAGGATAAAAGCTCTGTAGTGTTCTGCTCTGTCCTTATTTTTAAGGATGTCCTTATTTTTAAAAATAAGGATAATAAAGCTATTCTGCTCTATCCTCAAACTTAACAAAGTCTTTTAAAAATAAGGATAAAAATTAAGGATGAACCATCTAATCTCAAGAATAAGGACGTCCTTAAATATAAGGACAGAGCAGCATACTACTCGTCGCTTCTGTTGCTGAATGAATAAAAATAAAAAATAAAAAGAGCCTTCTGCTAAAAATAAAAGACTTTATTTACTTGTGAAAGAATCTGTAAAAACACTTTACTAGGCAGCAATGTTTTACCAAAACCTGAACAAAATAATTGAATTTTAGCACGATATACAATAAAGAGTAAAACTTTATTGGAACGATATTTAATTACGTTAACTATAAACTTGTATACACATCGTAAATACATTTATTTTGTGTTCCATGTCATGGCTTATAGCATCACGTCTATCGCTAGTTGTACAATTACAACATATTCATAACCAGACCGATTTTCGCTACAATGTAGTCATAAATTTACTCCGCAGCTCAACGTTATAACTGTTTCGTAACCAATGGATGCGTACACAATAAAATATCACTTCTTACCTTTGCGGCGTTCCAATGGGGGTCGATTCCGGCTTTCCAATTGTGATGGGGGGGGGGGGGGGGGTCAATTGCTGTCCGAGAAATACAATTAAAGGGATATGTGCAAATGCATAACGTTTTAAAATCCGAAGCTATTTTTATGTGTAAAATACTGCAGATAATGGCAAATGCTTGTTAAACTCCAATATTCTTTGGCATGTGGACTTCAGTAAAACCTGTCTCCGGACAAACCTATATAATGTGGACAGCTTCCTAATTCGGCAAAACATTTCAGTCCATTTTAGGTTCCCTTTGGGTTCTTTGTTATGATAACCTGAATAGTTGGGACACCTCCCTATTTCGGCCTGCTGTAATAAGTTTTGCAGACCCAGTTGTAGGTTTTATCGCATAAAAACCCGTGTAATTCAAACAAGCCAATGGTGCAGTCCTTTAGTGTTGTTAGCATTTGTTCCCTGATAATTTCAACAAGAATGTGCCACAACAAATATACTTCTGTTTGCGAAGTTACGCCGAGTAGTGGGTTCTATGTATAAGTGTTTAATGTTTTCATTCACACTGCTCGACAAAATAACTGAATAATAATCGAAATGGAGACAAACAGGAAAGCATAATTGTTTAAATCTTGGACAAGGACCTGCTAGAAAATGACGTGGTTTAGAGCCCCTACCATTGACGTTTTGAGTATCAGTCATCCGCACGCCCTTAATGTCATCTCTTTAGCTGCTGGTTGTTTTTGGATTGCTTTGGATTTGGATTGCGAGGGCACATTACATTAAATTACGCACATGTATGTGTAGTAAGAGGCAGATTGCTGACATGTGTGTTGGTAGAAGGCAGATTGTTGACATGTGTGTGTGGTAGGAGGCAGATTGTACACTTGTGTGTGTGTGGTAGGGGGGATACTGCCTACATGTGTATGGTAGGAGGCAGATCGCAGACATGTGTATGTGGTAGGAGGCAGATGGCTCACATATGCGTGTTGGTAGGAGGCAGATTGCGTACATGAGTGTGTGTGTAGGAGGCAGATTGTACACTTATGTGACACGTGTGCCTGTTTCAGTATATCATGCTGTCAACTTGCTCCATCTGGACCCACTTTCTACGTCATGACAGTTCGGCTTGCTGCTATAACGCTGCTATAATTATCAAGTTATAATTACCATAGAGCCATTGTTTAGGTATACTAATTTAGATTTGCACACACAACATGCAATTTTCCGAATAGCTGCAATTATATACGATGACACTGTGAGCCAACATACACCAGGGATGAATCCTGCTGCACGGAAACGAACGTGAAACGACAGCCCCACTGCCGTCTGTGAAAGAAACTCGTTTTCACAACTCTGTAGTTGCTGGCATCTCGTGCCATAGGGCTACGGTTTTAGAGCTCAGAGGACACTGAATCTTTTTTTTTGCCAGCGAATGACACACACAATTTCCCTGTTTCTTACTGGTGTTTAACAGAATTAATCATGTAGTTTACTCAACCAAGCAACAAGATTAGATCAGACAGAAACACAAAAATTGCACGAGACCTTTGCAATAAATGCAACGGAATGTCGGTTATTTCAGTGTAAAAGAGTTACTAGGGTGGTGGCGGTGGCGGTTGTGTTGGCGATGGGGCCTGCATCTCTAGCACTTATAACCGTCCGTCTTTGGGGTAGGCTCTTTCTCAGTCTACGCTTCTCTGCCAGGTCATCGGTTCGTCTCTGCTCGAAGCTTATCACTGCTACATGGCACATGTGTCTGCACAAATCCCTGGGCTGGACCTCACGTTCCCAGTCCTTTTTCTCTATATGACACGACTTACGACTGGACTTCAGCGTGTCTTTGTATTACAGATACGGACTGCCGTTATACAGATACGGACCGCCGTTATACAGATACGGACGTCCGTTATGCAGATTACGGACCGCCGTTATACAGATATGGACCGCCGTTATACAGATACGGACCGCTGTTATACAGACGCGGGCCGCCGTTATGCAGACACGGACCGCCGTTATGCAGACACGGACCGCCGTTATGGCTAGAGTCTCCTTTCTGCTTGCCATAGAACATTTCGGAATACGAGAGTCGTCCATGCGCATAACCTGTGCTGCCCAGCGCATAGCCTGTGTCATCCAGCGCAAATGACTATGGATAAGGTTGGTGCTATACCTCCGCTGCCACTTGGTCGTGAGACTTCCCCGTTTGGTTCCTTTATCTTGCCACTTCACACCACATATTCGGCGCACAGATTTCATGATGAAGGAGTCGAGTTGTCGTGTGTGCCTTCTATACAGCGTCCACACTTCTCCCCCATGGTGCAGGGCAGATAGAACGACGGCATTATAAACGCTTTACAACAAATGCAACGGAACGTCGTTTATTACACGATAACAAGTTACTTAAAGGTTCGGCATTAATCGTTAACAATATTACTGATATAACAAGCCAACGTAGAGGGCAGAGCCCCCAAACTGGCGGAATTCTGATTACGAAGGACCATAAGGACTTGCAAACGGAATTCAGCAAGGGCATGGTCTTAGCTATTGTTTCAATAGATAAATGTGCAACTTTGACTTTAAGGCTCCCAGTACTTATTGTTTTATAATGTTTACAAGAAATGTACTGTGGATAAATTATAAGACGGTGAGTTTTTGGTTATTCAAAAACTCAAAATGACAGCCAAGTGTGCTTTTAAAATGGTTAAACCGCATCTGGAATTTGGCGATGACAGGACAAACCACTTTTGTCTTATCTTATTAACAACAAATTGCGGATGAAAATCTAAGACGGCGCCTGTTGGCCATTTTGAATTTTCATATTCAACTGAAAAACAGTCCCGAGCCTGATTATCAGAAGGTTAACCTGTGTGTAAATTTTGACGACGTGCCTTTCTTGTAACACATGGTCGTAACAACAAAATGTTCGGACTACACTGACGCTCCGCTGTCATGCCATGAAGTTTGATTACAACACCAACAGTTGTTTCACCGATAGATGCCGTGTAATGCCCAATTCCGGCTGTCCGGCTGTCTGCCCGGCTGTCCGGTTGTGCGGCTGTCCGGCTGGGGGCTGTACTCAAATGTTGCTGAAACCTGAATTGTGATAATGCCCTATTTGTTGTCAGTTCAATGAACACTTCTGCTCTTCGGCCGGTATTACGATTCTCCATGAAGACTGCTCTCATTTAGAAGCAAAGCCTTTGCAGACAAAAAACTGTTAACTGGCACATAATAACGCTTATTATTGTCTACATTTTTATCACCAGTGACGGCATTTCTGAGCAGCAAACAGGGCTGTGTACTTTTAGACCCGATTTGGGATGCATCGCTCTTAATTTCACTAATTTATTTAGTTCCGGAAATAGCCACTAGGTTGTGCTGCGGTGAACGACTGGTCTCGCTGCTAGGTGGCGCCTTAGTCGATGAAATTGGCGGCAAAGGAGCTTTGTGCCAAAAGCACCCCTTCGTTGTTACAATAGCATCTTCCGAAGTATGGCGATCGTATGTGGTTAGGTTTGAGTTAGACATCACAGCAGTGCGTTCCACGCCGCCATGTGGCATTTGCGGGTTATGTCGAGAAGCCGTAGCGAGTAAATGCTGGTCGGTAGTTGCGTTTATACCCGTATCCAGTTTAACATCTGTTCCTCGGGGGTGTCGGCAGGAAAGCGGAGGCAGGCGGATAGGTCTAACAGTGACACTATCCATCACTTTACAATCCAGAATTCCGGAATCTGACATATCCACTCCCATACAGCGTCACATAATCACGCAGCGTTCTGCATTACGCGTTTTGTTGTCTTGAAGATTATTTTACTACATTTAATTTTTTTCCACATCAGAATATGAGCTGTACAACGTTAAGTCATCTTGTGTAAAAAAACAGTTGCTCCAGGTCTCTGCTCACCCTTCGTGTGGGGTGTGAAAAATCAACACTTACTGTCAATAATACTCCCAACACCAGGGGCACCCAAACCTCAGAACCTCAAAATATATATGTATTTTTTTGTTCAAATTTATTGTCCTCTTTTATCGTGGGATGAAAGTAAATCATAAAACACGGTAGAAGATATTTGAACTTGTTTTTAACATAAACAAAGCAATAAAGAATTAAATTAAAGCAATCAAGTGAGGGCATTCTAGAAGAAATAATACCGACGAATGAGGTATTATTACCCAGAATGCCCACCTAAGTGATTTCTTTCATTTAAAGCATGATTTAACCAATAATATCCGTTCTACTTCACTCCTTCCCCAGTGTGTGAAATCCAAAATTCAGGTTTTGATTTGGCTTATTGCATATGGACAGAAATACAAGGTGTGAAAAAAATAACACTCAGGACAAGCTATATAGGATTTGCGCACCGCATACCCAATAGGTACATAGAAGTTAGTATAAAAAATTTAGAGTCTCATGAGATTTTGGTCTTAAAATGGATGATAGAGAATATATTTTTATAACGCAAAAAAAATTTATGGATGTTGATTTCGAAAAAGAAAACAGTGGCATATCATTTTCGGATTTATTAAACAGAAGTTTATCAGAAACTTTGGAAGATATTAATGAAAAATCTGGACTACAAACTTGAAAATTTTGACAGCGGTGAAAAACCCAGATATGTGTATGAGCCCCTTATTCTAGAAATCAGAAAACAATACGGGAGTGAATACCCCCCCCCTCCCCAAAAAAAAAAAAAAAAAAAAAACCAGGAAAACTTATTTGGTGCCTTCAAATGTTTTTACTGATGTGTAATAAGCCATACAGATTTTTTAACCATGTGTCATTTTATCAGTTAAAAACACCCTGGATAACATAATGAAGGATAAGGCGACTCGAGCAATTGGAACAAAAGTGAAACAAGCTGAGGAAATATCTATTGATGAAGAAAACATGCTTTGGGAATGCTCTGCGCTTGGAAACAACGACCCAGAAACTCTTCTTCATACAGTATTTTATATGATAGCCATGTACGATAGTTCTTTTTGACATTTGAGCAAAAGCGTGAATTTAAATAAGCATATTGTAATTTTTAGAACAGAAAATATTTTTGTAAGGTCAATTAACGTCAAAAGTAGAAATGGAACGAAAAAATGAGAAACATAAGCATTGCGATGATTGCAATTTATTTAATACATATTTTCGAAAATCCGAACGTAAAGGCAATCCATGTCCCAGTTGAAAGCTAAAGGAGAGGTTTCACTTCCTGTCTACGGGGCCTAAATTTTCGGGTCGCGGCGAAGGTCGACGAATGTTTTTCAATACATAACCGGGATGTCAAAAAATATTTTTCATAATTACTAATTTACACAGCCCAGCGAACGACCAACGTTTCGATTTGGGCGACCGAATATTTTCGCTAAATCTGAACCCTGAGTAATTAAATAGAGTATCAAGATTAAAAAATAAAGTTACATCTTTCACAGGTCTGCACTTTGCGTTAAGGGGTGGCGAGGAACACCGATAATTACGTGGTGGGAAAGATTCCTAGCTTCAAATAAAAACCGATTCGGATGGGAGACGTTACGTTTTATATATCTCAGAATCGAACAAATGTCGTACAGGCGGACTGAAAGACATAGTGTAACTTCAAAAATTGTACGTGCCTACGAGAACAAAGCAAAATCCAAAACGCTGTTTAGTAAACCTATTGCAGAAATACGAGTCCTTATGCCAAAACCTCGACCATCGGCGTTTTATCTCAAGCCGTTGCAGTCCAATACAAGCGCATTATCTACATGTTGGCACTCCTTGGCGAAAATCGTTGAGAAAATATGTAAAAAAAGGTAACATTTGCGGCTACAGAACGAATCATAGTCTTCGTACGACGGCTGCTACACGATTGTACTGTCAGCAGGTCGATGGGCAGTTAATACAAGAAGGAACCGGACACCGGAGTGAGGCAGTCCGAAGCTATAAAAGAACTCCAGTTCAACTCCGGAGACAGCTTAGTGATCATCTATATGGAAACACACATGCTCCCATACAAGCAATCAAATCTAAGCAGCAGGATTTCAGTCTTTCTTGTGCATCGGATAAGGATCTGGGCAATACTGATGTGGAAAAAAAAATCAGCTGGTTGTGTGTCGACAGGAATGTCCTCCGAAGCGTTTTAAACTAACAATGGACATTCAGTGAACATATTGAAAAAATATAATCTTTGGCTGTATGTTTTGTCTATTTTGCTTAGAAAATAATAGAAGCTAATTATTTTTCTTTGTTTAAAAGATCGTTTGCCAAGTTTAAGATATTACTTTGGGGGGGGGGGGGGAATTGTGGGAACGGCCCACACAATTGAACGGGTCTTCGTGGTGGAAAGATAATACCGACAAACAACAAAAAATTTTGAGCTATGACGTCACAATCAGGCTTTAATTACGAAGAATTTGCTTACATTTCGCTTGTCTATTGCAAAGCTTTATAACATTCATGCCCCGTCGGATCCATTTTTAATCATATTTGCTTTCTTCTCAAAACCTGAGAGCACAGACATTAGACTGATGTTGTCAAACAGTTTTGAAAGGACATATCCGAGCGATAGGCATCCCTTGTCTTGTCCCACGCACTGTTAGCTGTCCTTTATTATCAACTACCCATCAACTACGTACCGTTGACACACGTCTAAAAGCAAGAGGTTTATTTCAATTTCATTTCAATTTAAATTTAATGACGATTCTTTTCTACAAGCCCACAGCAATTACTTGTAAGCGGTGTGACTGTGCTTGGGTGCTTCTGTTACGTTATGACTCTCTGGTCACGAATACTCAATTATCGCTGTTATTTCCTTAAGCAGGTGACAGTACTTGGCAAATATGACACCGACCGTTCCTTGTTAATGATCAACTTCCCGTAGTATGAGCAACTTGTGTGTAAGTTTCTCTTACAACAGAAATTTTCACATGTAGAAAAAAAAGTAGTTGCAGCAAACTGAACTATTTTTTACGTATTGTACCCCAGCTCATTACGTCCAGCACTCTAGTCGCGTATGAATTTTTTTGTCAGTAATTTGATCGATGTCCTGTCACTCTTGTTACATTTTCGCTGTTCAAGGTTTTCGAGTCTCACATACAGCCCCTGCCCCTCACCCCTCCCCCAAAATGTTTAAATAAAATTTATCTTTAATCCCAACAATAATCCATCAATTCTTAACATCTTTACTTCTCCAATTTGTTGTGTGAAAAGTATATCAAGTGAAAAGTGCGATGGTGAAATCTAGCAAAGACTTTTTTTAAAATTATCTTTCTCTGTAACTCATGCATCTTTTTGTATGGACCTTGACCAAGTTCAACCCAGATAAGGCTCTAATTGTATGAAATAAACGTCTTTTTAAGTGTTATGTTTCAACATTTTTCGAATTTTCGACTGATACAGTCGTCTTCAGGTAAATATTTCACGAAATTGTGACGTTGCTATGGTTACTATGGTTACTTCACATACTGCACACAATTGTGATAAATTTTATTTCGAAGTAAATCTACGTTATTTGTCTTTACGTTTTATTTTGTAATATGCATCTAACACTACTTCCGCTTAACTATAAGATAAACCACAAACATTGAAATATAGAGGCCCTTAGGGGGCTTGCATGCACCAAATATTTAATGCTTTAAAATATATAACAAAAATAGCGCTAAATGCAAGTAATGTAATTCGAAATGAAATTTCGAAGATGATAAATAAAACGTCAAACAATAACTATACACATGAATCCAATGTTTACACAAAAAGATAATATAATTGCAAACAAAGTTGAAATCATATCAAAAACATAGAATAATAGGAACATTCAACTAAAATAATCCACATTCATTCCATGTCCCAAAATACAACCTTATTTTGCAATTAATTTTTGTTCTAACATGCAATTTTCGTTTCAAAGGGTCTTTACAAAAAGCAACGGCACAAACAGACATATCGTCAAAGTCAACCAAATAAGGCTCGACTACTGCATTTGTTGCATAATATATTGATATCAACCTCGTGGCGTTGAAACGCATAGAAACGTCCTGTTGCTGCCCGGTTCGTTCACAGGACTTCCACGCGTGCTCGAATCCCATAGAAAACACTCATCTCCATGATTTATCCCTAAAATTAAAGAGCAAGAAATAAATAGTCAAATAATGAATGAAACGTAAATGTTGCGCTGCTAAGAAAATTGCCGCGAAAAAGAAGAAAAAAATCTAATGTTTGAATGAAAAAAGCACGAATAAATGGATTCGTACTTAGATTAGTTTTGGCAGCTTAGCTGTGGACAGAAACACACAAAAAATTCCACTTTAAAAGAAGAAATGTATAATCTTGGTCCTTTTTGTGTGGGTCATATGTTCCCCTAGGGATACATTCAGGTTTCAAATTAAAGACAGATGGAAAGCTAGGTTTTATATCAGCAGGGCTAGTTAAGTTAAAATAAGCTTGACATTTGGAAAGTTAAGTTTAACATTTATGGGGTTTAAATATTTTAAGTAGCTTAGTTGTTTACAGAAATACACGAAAAAAAAAAAAATTTAAAGAAAACTATCTATGAAGAACAAATTGACATTTTAGCTGTTACAGAGACATGGCTAGACACTGAATCTATATATGAAACAGAAGAAATTTTACCGAACTGTTTTACACTTGTTCATGAAAATAGGTCCAGTCGTGGTGGCGGCGTTGCCATACTATGTAGAGACACTTTTAAACCGAAGAAAATTAGTCTTCCACCCTTTTCTACATTCGAATGTTGTTTAGTAGAGCTTTATTCTGCACCACGCTCTCTAAGGGTTTTAGTTATCTACCGCCCTCCTCAGTATTCACTCACAGAGTTTTATGAAGAGCTTGCTAGTCTCCTTGAACAGATTTGTCTCGGAGGGAGCCCCATTATTATTGCAGGGGACTTAAACATCCACTATGACAAGGATAGTGCTCAGAGATATATTGAGACTCTCAGTACCTTTAATCTCACACAACATGTCGATATGCCCACCCATGTTAAAGGTAATGTCATCGACCATATTATTACACGGAACTCAGATTCGATTGGGCTTGATGGTATTGAAGTTGGTGACTTGATATCAGACCATTATATTCTGATGACCAAGTTAAACATCTCCAAACCCAAACCTGTAAAGAAAATGGTAACTTTTAGGAAGCTTAAAGACATTGATGTAGATGCTTTTAGGAAAGATATAGTGTCTACTAATCTGTATAGTAATTACCAGTCATTGGATCTGGATACACTTGTTAGCTCCTACAATACAGAGATGAAGGGTCTACTTGAACGTCATGCACCGTTGATTAGTACAACGAAACGTGACAAAAGGGAGCCCTGGTTTAATGAAGAAACGCATGCCAAAAGAACACGATCACGTATTTTTGAACGGCGATATCGTAAAACACGTAGCGACGAGGATAAGGCCGAGTTTCGGAAGCATTGTGATGACTATCAGCATAGTCTTAGTAAGGCTAAAACTGATAATCTTTGTAAAACAGTGTCTCAAAATGAACGCGATCAAAAGGCGCTATATAAGACAATGAATAAAATTATGCACCGAAATCAAACCAATCCGCTACCAGAACATTCATCACCTATGCAATTAGCTGATGATTTTAGTGATTATTTTAGGTCCAAGGTGGATAAAATTCAAGAGCAGTTTGACGAGGATTTGAATTCAGCGTTTGAATTCGATGGGAAAGCCAATAGTGATGACGTTTTCTTGACAGACTTTGTGCCCGTTACGGAGACTGAAGTTCGCAAGTTGATAAGCGAATCGAATACTACCTCATGTGAGCTTGATCCGATTCCCACAGTGTTGCTCAAGCAGTGCACTGATGAATTACTACCAATTATAACAAGAATAGTCAACATGTCAATCACAACTAGCAGAATGCCACATTCTTTCAAGACTGCAGTGATCAGACCGCTTATTAAGAAATCGTCGCTACCCCGAGAATTAAAGAACTATCGACCTGTGTCGAATCTTCCTTATCTATCAAAGTTAGTAGAGCATGCAGTTGGAAATCAACTTATAGCCCATATAACTGAACATAATCTGTGTGAGAATCTCCAGTCTGCATACAAAAAGTTCCATAGTACAGAGACAGCTCTGCTTAAAGTCACTGATGATTTATTCAGAGCCCTAGATCAAAACCATGCAGTCTTTCTGGCCCTACTCGACTTATCAGCGGCCTTTGATACGGTAAACCATTCCGTTCTGCTACGACGCCTTGAACAAACCATGAAGGTCTCGGGATCAGCGTTATTATGGTTCACCTCATATCTCGATGGTAGGACTGCCAAGGTGTGTGTCGATGGTCACTACTCCAAAGAAGATCTACTCACGCGATCTGTGCCCCAAGGATCATGGTTAGGTCCAAGGCTGTATAGTGATTACACACAACCACTTGGGGTCCTCATCAGATTATTACCACTTTTATTCCATATGTACGCAGACGATACCCAAATCAAGAAAGTGTTTAATCCTAAGTTGAAAGAAAACCAAACGTCCGCAATACATCAGTTAGAAAATGGCATCAACCAGATTTCAACCTGGATGAAAAACAATAAGTTGAAATTAAATGAAGAAAAGACTGAGTTTTTGATAATATCAAGCAAAAGAAATCTGTCCAAAATTGACTTTAATTGTTTAGAACTTTCCAATGAAACAGTGTCTGCGTCATCATGTGCACGAAACTTAGGATTCATGATCGACAGCAGTTTAACTCTTGAAGACCAGGTCGCCCAAGTTAGAAAATCTTGTTTTTACTACCTCAACTGGATAAGAAAAATTAGGAGATATTTGACCACGGGTGCAGCAAAATCACTGGTGCAAGCACTTGTGGTTTCAAAGCTGGATTACTGTAATAGTCTGCTGATCAATGCTCCTGTAAAGTTGATCAATAAGTTACAAAGCGTTCTCAATGCTGCCGCTCGGATAATCGCAGTTGTACCTAAATATGAGCATATCACGCCCACCTTGATGTCTTTACACTGGCTCCCCGTTCAACAGCGTATAAAGTTCAAAGTGCTGCTCATCACTTTCAAGGCTCTAAATAATGAAGCCCCGCAATATATCTCTGAACTGATCGAGACGCACAATCCGACGCGAGCACTTCGTTCTGCCGACGGCCATTTGCTTCACATTCCAAGGACTCGCACAGGGTATGGTGACAGGGCATTTAGCAGGGCCGCCCCTTCACTTTGGAATACGTTACCGAGACATATCAAGTCAGCACAGTCTGTAGAAGAATTTAAGAAGCTTTTAAAGACACACTTATTCCGAGAAGCCTATTATATTTCGTAACTGATGTGCGCTCAGTGGCAAGGCTAAATGAGCGCTATACAAGCGAAACCATGATGATGATGATGATGATGAAAAATGTTTAATCTGTGTCCTTTTTGAGAGGGTCATAGCTTAAATTAGGGACACATTCAGTGTTCAAATTGATCATAGATACAAAGTTAGATTTCACATTAATAGGGTTTATGTATTTTTTCTACCTTATTTGTTTAAAGAAATACATGAAAAAGACCAATTTTTGAAGAAAAATGTTTAATCTGTGTCCTTTTTGCTAGGGTCATAGCTTCCCCTAGGGGCACATTCAGGGTTCAAATTGATCACAGATGGAAAGCTAGGTTTTACATTAAAAGGGTTTAAGTATTTCTTGTACCTCATAGTAGTAGGAAAACGACAGTTCTACCACAGCCCCCCCTCCCCCCCTAGGGGTCGACTGTCACCGGTAAGAAAATGTGAAGACCCCCCTACCCCCCCACCCCCCTATCCCCCCTAGGGGTCGACTGTCACCGGTAAGAAAATGTGAGGACCCCCCCCTCCCCCCTAGGACTAAGAAAATTTTGCGATTTCAGCATAGTTATATGTTTCAGTCAATTCTGAACAACTTTGGTTTTGATGACCCCCCCTCTCTTACTTAAAATTGCGATAACTTTCGTTATAGTTGACCGATTTGTATCAAAATTTCACTGTTTGATTCAGTTTTATGTAAACTTTTGTTATAAAGTAATCATGGGCTAGTTGCGCAGCTGGCTGTATACATATTTATAGCATGTAGCCATTTCAACTTAAAACTGGGATAAATTTTGTTATACTTGACCGATTTACCTGGAAATTTCGCTGTTTGATTCAGTTTTCTATCTAGTTTTGACATAGTCATGGGCTATTTGCACAGCTGGCTGTATGCATATTTATAGCATGTAGCCATTTTAACTTAAAACTGGGATAACTTTTGTTATACTTGACCGATTTACACGAAAATTTCACCATTTTGTTCAGTTATTTCTTGTGTTATTTCGCGGATGAATACCATTTTGGCTTGACCGCTAGATGTCTCTGCTGTACAGCTCTACAACTGTATGTGAGACATTCTGCTGAGTCAGCAATTTTAACGAGTTTGAACAAGTTACACACCATATTTTGATTGCATCGAAGTAGTATAAAAGCAGACCTTTTTGTTCTGCTTGGAAAAACTTGGACAAACTTTTAGTTTTTGGTTTTTATGACTCTATGACATTATGTGACAACATGTGACTGTGACATTATGTAATCTATGACATTATGTGACTCTCTGTGACTTTTTTTTTAACATAATAGCCATATTTCTATGTCTATTTTCACTATTATTATTATGCTAATATTTAATTAGTCATATTTCAATGGTTTTATTACAATAACCACACGCACACACAGCATAGGAATAAGTACATGAAAGGTCTCAGAGTGTGGGGAAACCAATCAATTAATTTCAGAGTGCACTGGTTCTGAGCGTGGGAACAATCAATAATTTGAGAAGGAATGGGATTTTCCCTACGTTAAGTCCAATGTTATGTTTTATGTTATAGTAGTTGGAAAATGGTGCAAACTTTAGCAAATGTAGTTTTTTGACAACATATGATATATAAAATAAGTTTTAGCATTTTACCATGGTACTTATTCAAATATTCTAAAGTTATAGTGGTGCAGAAATGGTGGTTCTAGACCAACTTTAACAAATTTAATTTTTCACGTTTCAAACAATTCTACCACTTGGTTGGTGGGTTGATTGTTGGAAAATGGGAAGTGAAAATGTGGATAGGGGGGGGGGGGGGGCTGTGGTAGAACTGTCGTTTTCCTACTACTCCTCATTTGTTTATAAAAATACATGAAAAAGACCAATTTTTAAAGAAAAATGTTTAATCTGTGTCCTTTTGGGGAGGATCATAGCTTCCCCTAGGGACAAATTCAGGGTTCAAACTGATTATAGATGGAAAGCCAGGTTTTACGTTAACACTGTTAAAGTACTTGTTGTAGCTTATTTGTGTATAGAAATACACGAAAAAGACCAATTTTTAAAGAAAAATGTTTAATCTGTGTCCTTTTTGCTAGGGTCATAGCTTCCCAGAGGGACACATTCAGGGTTCAAATTGATCACAGATGGAAAGCTAGGTTTTACATTAAAAGGGTTTAAGTACTTTTTGTACCTCATTTGTTTATAGAAATACATGAAAAAGACCAATCTTTAAAGAAAAATGTTTAATCTGTGTCCTTTTTGGGAGGGTCATAGCTTCCCTTAGGGACACATTCAGGGTTCGAATTGATCATAAATGGAAAGCTAGGTTTTACATTAAAAGGGTTTAAGTATTTTTTCTACCTCATTTGTTTATAGAAATACATGAAAAAGACCAATTTTTAAAGAAAAATGTTTAATCTGTGTCCTTTTTATGAGGGTCATAGCTTCCCTTAGGGACAAATTCAGGGTTCGAATTGATCATAAATGGAAAGCTAGCTTTTACATTAACAGGGTTTAAATACTTGTTGTAGCTTATTTGTTTATAACAATGCATGGAAAAGACCAATTTCAAAATAAAAATGTTAAATCTTGGGCCATTTTGGAAGGGCAATAGGTTTCCCTAGGGACACATTCAGGGTTCGAATTAGGGACAGACAGAAAGCTAGGTTATATATTAACAGGGTTTATTTACTTTTTACAGCTTTGTTATGGAAGGAAATACAAGGGAATAACCCATATATTTCCCTAGGGACACATTCAGGGTTTAAATTACGTAAGATTTATGAGACAGGGGTTTGTTTAATAAAGACAGACACATTAAACCTCCTTTCTTTTGGATACAATATATGTAATTTAGAATTCAAAATGAAGATATTTTAAAAGTAGTTCACACAAAACGCATAGCAGGTTCCCTTAGGGAGCGAAACAGGGAACAAATTATATGCGAATTAAAACTTGAAGGCATATTGTATACTTATGATATGTAATATTTGTAAATTTATGTAGTTAAGTGTTATTTGTAGTTCAATCAATGTCCTATGTTTTCCCACCTTAAACACGAAAGTAGCCAAAATTACCTTTAAACACTCATTTTGCATTGATAACATATGTTTTATTATCGCTCTTATAGTCAAGGTATTTCTAGAATACTTATTTTATGCTTACATTACTTTCTCTTCAACAAGTGGTGTTGACTTCCAGGCAAAAACTTCAAAATTCTTCTTCGGAATATTCTTTCCTCCCGCCAAAATGTAAACAACGGTCTACACGCACAACAACACGCACAGCAACATCGGGTTATACTCATGGAAATTATTGCCCGAAAAAATTGACCAGTTTTTATAATAAACCAGTTTTTATAATAAAAAAAATTCATATCCATGCCAGCACCATGGGTTGACGTAGTGGTCTGGGTGGTGGGTGTCGGCGTGGTCTGGGTAGTAGTTTCGCGTATGATAATTCTGAAACAATAAAAGTAAGTTCTAAGCCTCGGATATTTAACTTGGATAGTAGCTCAGAGGAGGAAGAGTGGTCACTCCCACCCCGGCCACGGTCCCCCAGTACGTCTCCAGTCCGCCCTTCTCCTCCAGCGCCCTTGCCCCAACCTGCCCCCTCCCGCCCGCGCCCTTGTTTATCCACACGCCACACCTCACCCGCTCTTCCCATGCGATCCGTTGCTCCAAAACCTCCTCTACACCACCCTTGTCTAAAATTCTTATCCCGTGCAAACAGTCTCTGGAATGACCCAAGCGTCCTCTCATACCACCCTTGTCTCGAACTGTTATTCATAAGACTCCTCCCCCACCTCCCTTGCCTCGACCTGCTGTTCCCAATCCGACCCAACCCGCCACACTACCCTCTTCCCCCACCTCACCCCCGTCTAGTGGCCGGATTCCTGTGACAACAAAATACAATGTGAGGGTGCTGATATCAAAAAGCGAATACTGAATAAATTGATGGAAATGAGTTTACATTTTATTATTAGTTAATACCAAGAGACATAAAGTAAGTACTCACCTCTATGATTTCCAAAACATCTCCCGGACCGCCAACCTGAGCCTCCCCCACAAAAAGCTCTCCTCCCCTCCCTCCGGCAGCCAGGCAAAGATGAGACCCTGGTTCTGTATAAGCGTCATTCCCCGGGCGCCCAGTACGGCTTTGAATATATCGATACGGGATCTGTATCCGAAACATTCTAAGAGAGTGCCCGTCCTCACGCACAGCACACTCTCTTTGCTGCCATCAAATCCAACAACATTAAACCGTGTCCCCGACACGATCGAGGCACCACCGTATCTGACGAATACGGCGTACTGTGCTTCAAAAGTATCGCTCTTGACGGCCATCTTCCTCATGAAAAAGATTTTCAAAGAAAAATGTTTAATCTGTGTCCTTTTTGCAAGGGACATAGCTTCCCCTAGGGACACATTCAGGGTTCAAATTGATCATAGATGGAAAGCTAGGTTTAACATTAAAAGGGTTTAAGTATTTTTTGTACCTCATTTGTTTATAGAAATACATGAAAAATACCAATTTTTGAAAAAAAATGTTTAATCTGTGTCCTTTTAGCTAGGGTCATAGCTTCCCCTAGGGACACATTCAGGGTTCAAAATGATCATAGATGGAAAGCTAGCTTTTACATTAACAGGGTTTAAGTACTTGTTGTAGCTTATTTGTGTATAGAAATGCACGAAAAAGACCATTTTTTTCAGAAAAATGTTTAATCTGTGTCCTCTTTGCTAGGGTCATAGCTTCCCCTAGGGACACATTCAGGGTTCAAATTGATCACAGATGGAAAGCTAGGTTTTACATTAAAAGGGTTTAAGTACTTTTTAGACCTCATTTGTTTATAGAAATACATGAAAAAGACCAATTTTTAAAGAAAAATGTTTAATCTGTGTCCTTTTGGGGAGGATCATAGCTTTCCCTAGGGACAAATTCAGGGTTCAAATTGATCATAGATGGAAAGCCAGGTTTTACATTAACAGTGTTTAAGTACTTGTTGTAGCTTATTTGTGTATAGAAATACACGAAAAAGACAAATTTTTAAAGAAAAATGTTTAATCTTTGTCCTTTTTGCTAGGGTAATAGCTTCCCCTAGGGACACATTCAGGGTTCAAATTGATCATAGATGGAAAGCTAGGTTTCACATTAAAAGGGTTTAAGTATTTTTTGTACCTTATTTGTTTATAGAAATACATGAAAAAGACCAATTTAAAAAAAAAAAGTTTAATCTGTGTCCTTTGGGCAGGATCATAGCTTCCCTTAGGGACAAATTCAGGGTTCAAATTGATTATAGATGGAAAGCCAGGTTTTACATTAGCAGTGTTTAAGTACTTGTTGTAGCTTATTTGTTTATAGAAATACATGAAAAAGAACAAATTTTAAAGAAAAATGTTTAATCTGTGTCCTTTTTGGGAGGGTCATAGCTTCCCTTAAGGACACATTCAGGGTTCGAATTGATCATAGATGGAAAGCTAGGTTTTACATTAACAGTGTTTAAGTACTTGTTGTAGCTTATTTATGTATAGAAATACACGAAAAAGACCAATTTTTAAAGAAAAATGTTTAATCTGTGTCCTTTTTGCTAGGGTCATAGCTTCCCCTAGGGACACATTCAGGGTTCATATTGATCACAGATGGAAAGCTAGCTTGTACATTAACAGGGTTTAAGTACTTTTTGTAGCTTATTAGTGTATAGAAATACACGAAAAAGACCAATTTTTAAAGAAAAATGTTTAATCTGTGTCCTTTTTGCTAGGGTCATAGCTTCCCCTAGGGGCACATTCAGGGTTCAAATTGATCACAGATGGAAAGCTAGGGTTTACATTAAAAGGGTTTAAGTACTTTTTGTACCTCATTTGTTTATAGAAATACATGAAAAAGACCAATTTTAAAGAAAAATGTTTAATCTGTGTCCTTTTTGGGAGGATCATAGCTTTCCCTAGGGACGAATTCAGGGTTCAAATTGATTATAGATGGAAAGCCAGGTTTTACATTAACAGTGTTTAAGTACTTGTTGTAGCTTATTTGTGTATAGAAATACAGGACACATTCAGGTTTCGAATTGATCATAGATGGAAAGCTAGGTTTTACATTAAAAGGGTTTAAGTATTTTTTGTACCTCATTTGTTTATAGAAATACATGAAAAGACCAATTTTTAAAGAAAAATGTTTAATCTGCGTCCTTTTGGGGAGGATCATAGCTTCCCCTAGGGACAAATTCAGGGTTCAAATTGATTATAGATTGAAAGCCAGGTTTTACATTAACAGTGTTTAAGTACTTGTTGTAGCTTATTTGTTTATAGAAATACATGAAAAAGAACAAATTTTAAAGAAAAATGTTTAATCTGTGTCCTTTTTGGGAGGGTCATAGCTTCCCTTAAGGACACATTCAGGGTTCGAATTGATCATAGATGGAAAGCTAGCTTTTACATTAACAGGGTTTAAGTACTTGTTGTAGCTTATTTGTGTATAGAAATACACGAAAAAGACCAATTTTTAAAGAAAAATGTTTAATCTGTGTCCTTTTTGCTAGGGTCATAGCTTCCCCTAGGGACACATTCAGGGTTCAAATTGATCACAGATGGAAAGCTAGGTTTTACATTAAAAGGGTTTAAGTATTTTTTGTACCTCATTTGTTTATAGAAATACATGAAAAAGACCAATTTTTAAAGAAAAATGTTTAATCTGTGTCCTTTTTGGGAGGGTCATAGCTTCCCTTATGGACACATTCAGGGTTCAAATTGATCATAGATGGAAGATGTCAGAATGACGTCGGGTCGAAGTCGTTTTTGACGTCTGACTGACGTGAGAGTTTTGGTTGTAAATGAAATGGAACCGACGTCCGGTTTTCAACGTCAGATTGACGTCAGGTTCCGATGCTAATCCGGCGTCGGGCTTTGGCTGCATATGAAATGAAACCGACGGAGGTTGTTCACAGCAGATTGGCGTGGTTCATCATCACCCGACAGCCTTACTCGTAATCTCTTAACTATCAAACGCACCCCTGTCTTTCACTGCGTTTAACATATCTGGCTGTGCCGATAAAAAGTTTTGAAAAATGTGAGATATTGCTAAATATAACCGGTAACATTCTTTTTACCTTAAAATGCGTGGTTTCGTTCAACACCTTTCGTTCAACACATCTTTAGAATATTTGCAAATCCTTAAGCTGTTTTTAAACTTCGCTTTGAATTTCCTTATAAAATAATAAATTCAAATATAAAGACAACCAGTTTGCAAGCACGAAGCATTGTTTACAACTCATGAACGGCACAAAGAGTATTTTCCAGAAACGTTCCAAAGTACTCGAGGCCATGACGAAGGCAAATGACGTACGTAGTGTGCATCAGCGAAGTACTGGATGATTGACAACATATGACACAGAGTAGATAGTTTAAGCTCCAAACCCACTCTTCCGTTCAGTCGTCACCAAAGCTCAAGGACAGTGGTAGAGAACTAACTGACAGACAACGGTACTCCTTCCCCCTCCCCATCCTCTTTGTACTACAACCTTCGCTATATAGAAACATTGATTATTTTGGAAAAGATCTGAAAAGGACGTCGGAATGACGCCATGCAGTTTCAGGTCATATACATCGCGACCAAACCCGACTTTTATACGACGTTTCAAAAGTTTAAATTTCCCAAACTAACAATCATTTTACAACCCCATAACACGTTGGATGTTTGCTTGGTTATACATAAGTTTGAGTCGACGCTTAGTACCCGTTAACCCCTCCCCTCGACACCCCCCCCCCCCCCCAGCCTCTTTGCCACTATTCAGTTAGGCTTTAATATGAGTATGCAACGGCAGAATTTGCTACGATCAGTGTCAGTGCGATCGTTATCAGTAAGCAATCGTAAATAAAAATGAGATAAACAATGAAATAGCAAATAAAACTGACGTTTTATTTTCGTAAAACGCTCTTTTACGAGTAAAAGCGTGATTCGCGTTCTCCACTTTTATACGGGTTTTCTCGCAAAACTCTAAGAATCACGCACTCAGTAACTGAAATTTTCTACTAGTGACTCGAATAGTCCCGTCGTTGGTCCCAGCCAATCAGCATCCTTGGTCACTGTGACCAAGCCTCATTCGAGTATTGCCCCAGTGTACCAACCACACCCAGGTCTGCGGGGTGGCTGGGCGGGAAGCTATGATAAAAGTGGAGAACGCGAATCACGCTTTTACTCGTAAAAGAGCGTTTTACGAAAATAAAACGTCAGTTTTACTTCGTAAAAGCTCAGGATTCGCTTATCTCCACTTTTATACGGGACTAACACCGGAGACGGGGAGACCTGCGTTGCGAGTCAAACTTAGAAAATTTCCTCAAAGTTCGCTTTTACTCGAAAGAAAACGTGCTGTCTTCCGTGTCGGGAGAAAAAGGCGTAAATAAAACACTGTAGAGAAAATTCAAAGTGTTTAATGTGCCTCAGAACAGAATATAATCGAGTTGGTAAACAACTCTAGCACACGGAAGGACGAACGAACCAAGAACCAAGACGTGGAGTAGACGTGTTGACGACTACGCTACCCCCGTCATACACCTTGCTAATACCATCTCCCTCCATCCTCCCACAAGATGGTAGCCCAACCTAACCACAAGGTCAGTTCACATAAACATTTAACTATCCCTTTATTTGAACTGTCACAAACACGATCGCGGAACCAAGGCCGCGTACCCAGTAAGACGATCAAGTAACTGCTGACCGGGCTTGGTCGCTTACTAACTAACTCACAATTCATAATTACGAACATTACTAAAACAATATGGAATAACCCAACTAAGACCTTAAGCTACCAGCTTAACTGAGGGCTGGGTAGCGAACCAATGCAGCGATCTTCAAGCGTAGCAGGTGAGAAGAGTTTCCCACATACTCAGGGTTGAGCGCACTGACCGTGTGTTATTGTACAATATCGATTGACTGAAACCAGACACACTACAAAGCGCCCATTCAGAACACTGACTGGAAACTACGCACCCGTTCAGAACGGGTGACGCACTTACACGAGCCCATTCAACACCTATATACAATATGTCACACACGCAAACGCGTTACAACGTGCCGATGTTCAACCTCGGTCACTGGTACATGAACCTAGCCGGGCTAGGTACCTGATCCCTGCGAGGCCGACTCTAGTGGAAGCGACGATCGCACCGAGGGGGAACGCGTGGTGCGAAGCAGTGTTCACCTCCCCCCCCCTTTTTCCAAGGGAAGATGGAGTACCGGACTCGCAGGGGTGAGGCACCGAGACCGGTGCTAACACACAAGGGAGCGCGGACTCCCAGAATACTGTACTAGTTTGAATACTGAACTGAAGCTGTAACGTGGAGAGTTCTCTAACTAACTCATTGATACGCGACTGGGTGTCGTTAACGGCGGGCTTGATTCTGAGTCTTCTTGAATTTGCCTGCACCGTTACCAGGGCGTTGAAAGGCGGAGTCCTTGCGTTTGAACCTGCCCTTGTTCTTGTTTGACTGTTCACTGCAAACATACAAGCGTTAGATAGAAACTACTGACTCGGCAGCCACAAAAGGGCCCAACGAATACAGACCCGAAAGTTCGCACTGAGAGAAGTCCTTCAGATAATACTTAATGAATGAATTAGGTGAAGACCAACAGCCTGTTTTCAGAATGTCTGTTAGAGACACACTACGCAGTGCCCTAATGGAGTTGGCTACCTGCCTTACGTGATGGGCCTTAACTTTACACAGATCTCTGAATTCGGGTTCTGTCTGGGCTCTTTCATAAGCTTCCAAAACTACCGACTTAATGTACTTAGAGACAGTTTGTTTAGAAATATCTTTATGAAACTTGGGCATAAAGGAAATGATCAAAGCTTTCTGCCCCTCGCTTCTGTAGTCCTCGGACACCTGGAGATACTTACGCAAAGCTTTGACTGGACAGAGGGAGACCCGGTCCGAGTCCTCGTCCTCTACCCCCAAGGCTGGCAGCGTTATCTGTTCCAAGGTACCAAGGCCTGCGGTAGCGATATGTGTCTTACCCATAAAGCCTGCCCTCGGTCGCAGAAAGACTTTTTTCCACTCACCATTTTCCTTCAGTATCTCGCGGTCCAGGGCGTGTATCTCCCCTCTTCTCTTGCCCGAGGCCAGCGCCAATAGAAAAACAAATCTTACCGTTGCACCCCTAGGAGTGATCACGTCCTCTCCGAACACATCTGCTCTCTGAAGGTAACGCAGGACCAAGGACAGGTCCCACTGGGCTATATTGGTGTTTGACGGAGGAGAGTTTACCTTGAAGTGCCTAAAAAGCATAGATAGGGCTGGATCCTCCCCTGGATCGTAACCTGTTGCGGTTTTCAACCTAGAGCCTATGGCGGCACGATAACCCTCGATCGAACCCACTTTCAGGCGCTCGGTCGTAAACAGGTGATCCAGGAAGTCTGCCACTACCGCTGGCGTGGCTTGGAACGGGTCTAGCTGGGCTTTGGCGCACCAGTTAGCGAATTTGTTCCATTGTGCACGATAAACTCTCGCCGTTGACTCTCTGTGGCTGTTTAACATTTTTTCTCTCACTCCCCTGGAAAAACCTTGTTTCTCTAACAGAGAAGGGACAGGCACCACAGGTGCAGGTCCAGGAGGTGGGGGCTCGGGTGGAAGTACAGCCAGTGGGGTTGTGTCAGCATCTCCGGGTGGCAAGGTAGCCTTACCGGGGGGCTGGTCGCGTATTTGACTAGGAGGGGGAACCAAGGAGCCTCGGGAGCCCAAGGGGCTATCAGAAGGAGGCGAAAAGGTCTGTGCGACGTCAAGTTCTGCACCACCCGAAGCAGGATGGGCTGTGGGGGAAAGGCATACAGGACCTCGTTCTTCGGCCATTGGCACGTCAAGGCGTTGATTGCCCAGGCCTGGGGATCGGGGCATGGGGAGACATACCTTGGTAACTTCGTCGTGAGGGCGTTCGCAAACAAGTCCAAGGTCGGCTTCCCCCACGGAGAGTGCTTGGTCACCCACTCGAAGGAGCGGGGGGACAGGCACCACTCCGTGTGGATAACTTGACCGACCCTGGAAGCTAGGTCTGCCAACACATTCAGCGACCCTGCCAAGTGTCGGGCTGAAAGAAAAATTCTCTTTTCTCGGGCGAACTTCAGAATGTCCCCAGCGAGCTTCGTGAGTTGCTGGGACCTGGTACCGCCTTGCTTGTTTAGGTATGCCACTGCGGTGGAGTTGTCTAGATGGAACTCCACACGTCGACCCTCTAGGGCAGGGGTGAGGTCGTGTACGGCTATCCACACCACCTGCAACTCTAACCAATTTATGTGGCGATTTTTTACCTGCTGTGGCCACTGACCTTGCCACATTCTGCCCTGGAAATGAATCCCCCAGCCGGATAGGGAAGCGTCGGTTTGTACCTCTGTTTCCGGAGGCGGGGCTGTGAAGGGCATCCCTTCGCCCATGACTCGGTCGTCGCACCACCAAGCCAACTCTTGGTGGGCTTCCACCGACAGAGACATCACGGCTCTGGGGTGTCTGCCTTGGCGTAAAGCGCGCCTTATCTCCGCCTGGAAGGGCCTGTAATGCAGTTTCCCTAGAGGGACCGTCTTCTCTGTAGCTACTAGACAGCCCATCAGGGACTCCATTTTTACCAAACTCACCTTGGAACCTGGCTGTATGGATCCGACACTGGTACGGATTCTTTCCCTCCGCTCGGAAGTGGGGTAAGCCCTTGCCAGCTGCAGATCCCATCTTTCCCCTAAAAATACCATTACCTGTTTTGGATTTAGCTCCGACTTGTCTCGGTTTACCATGAGACCCACCTTCGTTGCCTGGTCGACCAAGGCCTGCGTTTGCCGACTCACCGTGGCTCGGTCGCGATGGGCTACGAACCAATCGTCTAGGTACTGAAAGACCAACATACCTCGAACTCGGGCCCACGCCTTTAATACTTTCATTATTTTGGTGAAGACAAAGGGAGCGGTAGAGAGACCGAATGGGAGGGCTCGGAACCAAAACCTTTTCTCCCCTACCTGGAAGCATAGGTACTTCCTGGCGGCGGGGTGCAGAGGTACGTGCAGGTACGCATCTGATAGATCTATGGACGTACCCCACATGTCCCTCCCCAGGGAACTCTTTATGACCTGGGCCGTATCCATCTGAAACGGCGTCACATGGAGAAATTGATTCAGAGAGGATAGATCTATGACTAGACGCCAACCCCCCGACTTCTTGGGTACCAGGAAGACCCGGCTGAAAAACCCTTCCTGATTTTTGGGCATTTCCCCTACGGCCCCTTTGCTCACTAAGTCTTCGACCATCGAGCGTAAGGCTCGGTGCTTTGGTGAGTTTGCATCGTAGGAGGCGATCAGGCAGCTCGGGGCCAGATCGCGAAGGGGTATGGGTGGAACGTGGCCGCGTCGGTCCCGTTTGAACGGGAGTGCGTAACCTTCTCTCAACCAACGCACTACTTTCTTCGGAGCACCCATGTCCCGCCAAGCTTGCCAGAATCTGCCTAGCCTGCCTCCTACGAGCAAACAGTCGCTGAAGGGCTGGAAGCCCTCCTCGTCTTTTGACCTGATAAAAGTATCTCTTAGAGACGAGGCGTTCCCCTCTGAGAGATACTTTGATTGATTGCTACCTGCACTGAGGCGAGGCCCTCGGAGGGGTCCTGCCGTTGCTTTGCTGCCTCGGCTTCTTCGGGGGAGAAGACCTGGCTTTGCTGTTCGACCTCGACCTGTCTCGGCGCGGGGGCTGCGAGAACTGGCGCTTCTGTGGACGCACAAACTGCCTCGGTGCTCTAGCCATGAGAGCTAGGTCCTGTGACAGTGACCTGCTCTCTTGATGAACCCTCTCGATTTCTTCGGGGGGAAACAGCTCCTTCTGGCCAAGTATAGGGGCGTGGCGTAGGTCACGGAGGCCCTTGACACTCGACCAGCAGTGTAGCAAAAAGGCATCGCGTCGCAGGAACACTAGTGAGGAGGTCAGATAAGTAGCCAGTTTCACCACATCCCTGGTCGCTAAGGCTAAGCACTCCAGGAGTTTAAGTGCTACCGGGTCTGACAGGCTCAGGTCCTCCAAACGCTTCTTCAAGGCACTCAGGGTGTGGTCCTGGAAAGACATAATGTTCAAAACGTGTCTAGCTGAACCTTCTATGGCCTTCGCGTCTTTTTCGACCAGCGGGATATCCGAGTCCTGTCGCACCGAGGGCATCCATACCATACGTTTAGTGGGTTGCTCCAGGGCTTCCAGGGGTATGAGGTCATCTGAGGATCGGTAGGGACCCTGCTTCACCGTACAGTGCTTGGAGGGGTGGAGACGTGACAGCACACGACCTTCGGAGGCATCTAGACGCTTGAACTCCCGGCAACGCACCGACAACGCGTTTGCCACTCCCTCGCTGGTCGTAAGAGCCACAAACGCTTCCGGCTGAGGAAGGGAGGCCTGTGAAGTCATCCTGATAGGTGGGTCTTCTCTGTCTGACACCGGGCGACCACATTCTATTCCCGCTAGCCTGGCGATCTCCTGCACCGCATCCCGGAACGGTACGTCCTCAGGGGCGACCGACTCTCCTAGGGGCGAAAAAGAAGTCTCTGGCTCCTGGCAGCACTCGGGTGGGGACGGGGTACGAATCGGACGTCTCCCCGCTGCGGCTGGGTCTTTCCACAGACGCTGTCCTTTGCCTGGGGAAAGAATGGGATCTGTGGAACGGAGGGGAAACTGCACTGACGGGAAAAAACTGCTTGGTGACTCCTCTTCCGCGTCGCCATCTGCTCCCGAATCCTCCGAACTCCCCTCCTCCTGCGCCGATAACTCCGGTTCTTCTTTCACGGCTACGCCTGGGACCGGGGTATAAATAGCTCTCTCCCTGTTCTTGGGTATGGCTTCCAGAGGCGAAGTGTCCAACGGTGCGAGTTCTTCGTCCTCCTCTGCGTGTTGCGTAAGTGAGATCTGGCCCGATGGGGGAATGTCTCCAGACTCGCTCTCGCTGAGGGTGATAGTTTCCAAAGCATCCTTCGTGTCTGGTTCCTGTTGGTGAGCAGGGGTAGACACCGAGAGTACCGGAGGATCATCTGGTGGGCGAGAGATGGTCGCCGAGGGAGCAAGTCTGCGTCTCTGTTCTGGCTTAGAGAGCAGCGCCTCTTGAAGGTCTTGGATCTGTCTTTGTAGCTGAGATTGCATGGCGAGGAACGAAGAAATGTTCAAGGTCTCAGCTGGAGGCAGTGGAGATGTGTCCGCTATTTGTATTGGGTCGGAGTCCGGGCGCGGAGGGATGCCAAACTCTCCCACACTGCTGGTAAAACATGCCCCAGACTTCGCATGGGTGATGGTAACACTCTCTTTCACGGTGGGCCCAGACGGGGGCGACACGAGGGGAGGTTCTTCCGAAACCAGTCTACCCCTCCCTCTGAGTGCAAATGGCCAAGTCTTATCCAGCGCGGTGATCGCGCTTGTACCTGGTGAGCCCAGCTCGGACACCAATCTCGAAGTTGAAGATTTGAGTTTCTTCTTCTTACGAGGCAAGTCGAAGTCCGACTCCACATCTCTATCTGCTCGCACTGGTGAAGACACTGGACCAGCCACCACTGAACCGGCTCTCGGTATGTCCAGGGATAAAGACTGAACCTTCCGACGCACCCTACGCTTAATATTCTTGGCGCGCACCTTCTCCAGAGCGTCCCAGTCCTGGGGGGAAAGGTGTGCGCACTCCTTGCAGGTGTGTAGAGCATCACACAGCGGAATGTCCCTATCTCTCCTGCACCGGTCGCAGAGCGAGTGAGGATTGGCAGCCGACGCCGGGTGGACGCAGGAGATGTGTGACGTGCTGTGGTACAGACTGGCCTCCGTCATGTCTGGAAAGCAAATAAACGAGAGTAAGTAACAATCTCAAAAGGAAAAAACACTCTTTCCAGAGCTGAGGACTGAACTGAACCAAGCTCTGTAACCTCAAGCTAATACCTAGGCGTGCCGAGTGCGTAGGTACGCAGGGGTGACGCAGTGCGCAGCTACCGAGTACCCAGGTCGAACAAGTACCAGGAGCCAAGGACCCAGAAGGCGCTTCGGTCCTGGTGACTTGACCTAGGATTACCAAGCCTAGACGCTCGGTAAGCCGTAGGTACCTGGGAGTTACCAAGCACCAAGATGGAACTTGGTAACCAGCCCCCTTGCTCAGGACCGAGCACCGAGATGGTACTCCGTAGTCGCTAAGCCTAGAACGCAGAACGTCCTGGGCAGAGCGAAGAACAAAAGTTCTGTAGAGCAAGGGGGGGTGACCCAGAGGCTGAACACTAGCCCCTCTGCGCTAGGCGGTTCCAAGCAACTCCACACTGAACTGGAGAAGCTGGAAGCCTGCTAGGAAGCATGCACTACGCAGCCCGGACTGGCTAGGAACCAGGCGTTGAAGTAGCTCAGGAACAGAACAGTACTCAGCAACTGAAATGACCTGCGCTCCCTAAGGGTCAAGGGTGTACGCTCGTACTAGTAAACGTGGAGACAACGAGTAACACTTCTCGGGGAAAAACATTCGAAACCCCCGTGATGCAAACTCAGAAAAACTAGCAGAAGCGTACGAAGGCAAAAATCTCCCGAATACGTAAGCTAACAAGCCTTCGCCTCTAAACAACCAAAAAAGACTGAATAAGGCAACTAAAAACGTATAATTTGGAGAAAATTACCTTAAACTGACGGTAGGAAAACCAGAAATTTTCCCAGTCTAGAAAACGCGTGTGGTTGGTAACCGCACGCAATACGAGAATGAGGCTTGGTCACAGTGACCAAGGATGCTGATTGGCTGGGACCAACGACGGGACTATTCGAGTCACTAGTAGAAAATTTCAGTTACTGAGTGCGTGATTCTTAGAGTTTTGCGAGAAAACCCGTATAAAAGTGGAGATAAGCGAATCCTGAGCTTTTACGAAGTAAAAAATACCCACATGGAATCTAGAACTCCTAATGGGATTATAACGCTGCCTGAAAACGCTGCGATGCAGAGCTGCCTCTGCGACCTAATTCCATGTCTTTGTAGACGGAAATACGCTTTTATTTCCCTGTAGTTCCTGACATCCGGTGCAATACATCTGTCGTCAGCACACGACGGAAATGTAGGCCATGTTGGGAATCTTTTTTTTATTTTTTTTGCCAACCGAATAACCCATTTTCCCAAGAGGTTGTACTCTTTCGTTGTTGCTTGGTGATTACCGATATTAACTATATAGATTACTACGCCAATCATTAGATCAGATAAAACAGATACACAAAAATTACACGAGGCATTCACAATAGAGACAGAACGCCTTTTATTATACGATAATAACTGTCTATAGATGTTTACGGATTCGTCGCCGATGTCTTCCACCGACCATTACTGCTATAAAAAAGAGACAGAGGTTGTTCTCTATTTGGAAACTACACTGGACTATCTGCAGCTGTGTTCTTATGTATATAGGGGGGGGGGGGGCGGGGGAAGGGGGGAGGGATGTTAACTCAAAAGTAAAACATTGCATATCCGATTTTTCCATGTCGTGTCTAAAATTAGCTGACTTCTAGTTTGTCTTAAAGTAGCTATTAGTTCCAAACAATTTCCAGTTTTTGACATCCACCACCAAAACCAGCCAAAACCCATCTTCTGCAAGTAGTGCTGCACATGAATAGTATTTACATAGGTGTTTCATTCCGGGGGGGGGGGGGGAGGAGGGGGATTGGTATCATTTGGGTTACCATGCCCATTCAAGAAACGCGGAGAAAGGAGGTATTTTTAGTCCAGATACGGTCCGCGTGGAGTGAAAATTTAGTTGAAAAATGGGGTGGAGGTTTTATTCAGTATTTCTCGTTAATGGTCTTTTTTCGGAACTTCACTCTACGATTGGTTAAAAAGGGCGTATTATTTCAAACTGAGCACTCCACTTTTAGGAATTGCTTTAAAAAGTCATGGAATTCGTGGTAATCCAGATTGTACATAAGCACCCCCTCGGAAAAAGTCATGGAGACGCGTGGTAACCAGTTGCTACATGGGTGTGCCTCCCTCCCCGAAAAACCCCCTCCCCGGAAACAAAGTCATGAGCAGGCATGGTAACCAGTTGCTTCATGGGTGTGCCCCCCCCCCCCCGGAAAAAAGTGGTGAGCAGTGTCCCATGGGTTTACGCATATTCTGATTATTGCCAAGAACAAATGGCGTGCGTAGCCCGATGGAGAAGACAAAACGAAAACGGCGTTTGTTCGAATGGAAATGAGTGACAAGAACCGTCCAGGATTGCAAGCCTTGCCTCAATATCCTTGTCTATTTATAGCTGACGAATACTCCCACTGAAGAGGGAAATATACGAATTTAATTTTATATGTATCACTCTTCAGTATTATATGAATATAAGGTTAGAGAAAAGCGCATATTTTTCATCCGTGTTAACAACGCAAAGGGTAAATAAACCACATCAGCTCTAAGCAGAAGCAGTGATTGTTAAAAAATTATGTTACAGGGAAATCTGTTAAAATAAAACTGCAAAAAAAAAAAAATAATAATAATAAAATAAAAATATAATATTATATATATAACTATAAATATAAATAAATAGTAAATAAGCACCAACACGGCTTATTATTCCGGTAATTTTGATGACGAACAAAAGCACTAGTGCTAAAAGTTTGAAGTATTGGGTTGCAACCTCGCAGGCTGATTAGGGTTGCATCGTTATTCATTCGGCAGAGATTCAGTTCCAGGGTCAAATTCTCCGGAAGCATCCACTTGGTTGAGCAATTGTTGTGAATGAGTGGTCGTGCTGCTAGGTGGCGCTTTATTCGGGGAAATTGGTGGTGAAGGCTGTACACAACAAGTGTGCTTCACGACCATCATGTGGCATTTGTAGGCACTGTTAAGATGCGGTACTGCACGACCATCATGTGGCATTTGTAGGCACTGTTAAGATGCGGTACTACACGACCATCATGTGGCATTTGTAGGCACTGTTAAGATGCGGTACTACACGACCATGCTGTGTCATTTGTATGCACTGTTGCGATGCGGTACTACACGGGCATGATGTGGCATTCATAGGCACTGTTAAGATACGGTGCTGCAGAACGGGCAACCGCTTGTTACTTTTATTCTGGAATCCAACTCTACATCCTTCCGTCTGGAGTGTCTGCCAGAAAGAGGAACCAGATGGACAGATATAAATACCACTATCCAAACATTTAAAATCTAGAGATCCATAGACTGATATATCAAGTCTCTTGCAGCCTAAATAATAATGTCAAATTCTACACCAAAGGTACGATTCTTGCGCATATTGCCTTTCCTTCCACATTCACATAGGAATATGTATTGCTATTGTTAACGGTCACGAACAGCGTGTTACGCCTTGAGCAAGGATCGAGGAACAAAAAAAAAAAAAAAAAAAAAAAAAAAAAAAAAAAACAGAAAAAACAGACACAGACCACTCTCTCAGGCGATTGCTTCATGTAGCTTTTCAATCTTGTTGCGGGTTGTGACAATCAACGCATGCCTCAACGATAACCACACATCAAGGGCAATCAGAGCTCCAATCTGCAACAAAAAAACATGTATTAAAGAACAAGTTCAATGTTTCCAGGGGTTGGGATGGGGTTGCTAAAAATAAGTTATATTTTCGAAATCTTGACTTTTGGAGTCGGCAAATTATTATTATTATTATTATTATTAATTATTACACAGCTTATACAGCCCTTAATCTTACAAAAGCTCAAAGGGCTTTACAGTATATATGTTGGGCACAATTTTTAAATCTGCACAATTTATAAATTGTGCTGCACAGTTTTTAAATTTATAAACGGGCCGACCATTTAAAAATGGGTAGCCCATTTATAAATGGGCGACCCATTTTTAAATGGTCGGCCCGTTTTTAAATCCAAATTGCGGACAATTTTTAAATTGTCCTGCACAATTTTTAAATATTTTCAATTTTTTTTTGTATTTTTCTTTGTTTTTTTTTTTTTTTGTTTTTGTTTTATATTTTGTCAACATTTTACTGCTTTTATGTCTTTTATCTCGGTTCACAAGTATATTCATCTATTGTTGCAATTGCATTTCACAAAACTGCATTTGATTGATTAGAGTACTTTATAATTGCAACTGTGGTTCACAAGTTTGATTTTCTATTGTTCTAATTTTATGTACTCTTCTGTTGTTCTGTGCTGTAATTGCTTTTCAAAGATTTTCTCCGGCTTTTGATTGATTGGCCTAATTGTAAGTTTTATGTTGTAACTGTTAATTATGCAATTGCAATTAGAACTGGCATTGATCTGGCACCCCAACCGGACACAACAAGTCGCCATTTAGGCAATTTTTGACCAATGTGAAAAACTAGAGCGGCCAGTGCACACAAAACATAACATTACAGGCTTATATTATACACTTTCAATCATATCTACTTAGTTTCTGATTTTTGCAAACAAAAATAAATGTCTCCCCGACCAAACCCATAACCTCCCCCCCCCCCACAAAAAAAAAATCTTTTTTTTTAATTACTGAAATAAAATATTCATTTCTGCAAACATAACCATAATGCATTTTCCTTGGTCGAACGTGGCCCATTTACAATACCGATCTGTGTTTGTTCCCACAGAAGCTACATACCAAGTTTCATTAAAATCCTCGCAGTTGTTATCGAGATATCGTGTTAACAAACTCATTCCGATGCTGAATAATTTCCAGGATTTGGTAAATTTCAAAGTGCACGTGGCTCATTTTTCTTGGGCCAACCTAACCCATTGACAATACCGATCCTTGTTAGCGCTCACAGAAGATACACGCCAAGTTTCATTAAAATCTTTGCAGTTGTTCTTGAGATGTCGTGTTAACAATAGTCAATGAAGAGCTAAAATTTTCTAAGTCCAGCCGGTCCATTTTTCTTGGACGAACCTGGCCGATTTACAATACCGATCTGTGTTTGCTCCCATAGAAGCTACATACCAAGTTTCATGAAAATCCTTGCAGGAGTTTTTAACTTATCGTGTTAACTAGGTCACACAATAGTCAATGAAGAGCTGAAATTTTCAAAGTCCAGCTGGTCCATTTCCCTTGGACGAACCTAGCCCATTTACAATATCGATTGTATTTGTTCCCATAGAAGCTACATACCAAGTTTCACTGAAATCCTTACAGCAGTTTTTAAGTTATCGTGTTAACAAGCTCTTGATGCCAGACCGACCGACAGACCGACAAGCGGTCGATGGCATATAGTCCTCCTGTGGGTAATAAATAAATCAAACCTGTGAACCACAGCACAAAAACAAAATCACGGAAAAAAGTTGCAATGATAAAGTACTCTAATCAATCAAATGCAGTTTTTGTGAAATGCAATTGCAACAATAGTATATGGTATATGGAGTACTACGAGTGGTGACAGAAGAAATATGAAACATGTGTGTGAAAGGCCACGGTTGGAGCCTTATGAAGCCAAAGGTGTGACTTACTATTTTCGAACTTATGGTTTTATATTGCTCGTGGCCTCTGACGTATCACTCCTGTGATAACAATATCATACCCGCCCATAAAACGCTTACTCAAAAGCAATGAACCTACCCAGATGAGTCCCATAAAACAGTTGTACCCACTCTCTTCTATACCACTATTCCGCTGCTTTACTCGTAACATCTATACAATTATCTTCTCGTGGAAAATCTCAAAGTATCTAAGAATAAATGCTCTATTTCCGTCCCTTATATACATGCACGATTGCTGTGCACGAAAAATACACGCGTCCTTTACGATACACGTTCTTCACTGTGCTGTTTAGAGTAATTCTATGTGTATGTGCTTATACCCATGTGTCTGTGCGTTTATGTGTTGTTATTGTTGGTTGTTTTTGGTTGCTTGTTTTTCATGCAGGACGGTTGGTAGGCTTCGGTTTGGCACATGTCGTTGTTGAAGATCAAAATGAACGGTTTAAAATTAGTATCCTTTAACGTCAGAGGTTTGCGGGACTTAGGGAAAAGAATTGCTGTCATGTCTTTCTTAAGGGAAAGAAAGTCAGATATATACCTCATTCAAGAGGCTCATGCCCTTGAAGGAGATATGAAAAACTGGAAGGAAGACTGGGGTGAAGGTATGTTGTATATAAACCAAGGAAGTACACGTAGCGCAGGGCAGGTAATTTTACTCAGCAAAAACTGGGAAATCATTTCCCACAGTAACCCATTATCGGGGCGTATCCAAGTCCTTAAATTTTCAAGATTTGGAACGTGTATAACCCTTATAAATATTTATGGTCCCAACTCGGAAACAGAGAGAATTCCCTTCTTGATCAAGCTACGTGAAATTTTGAATGAAATAGACTTTGGTGACTTGCTTATATTAGGAGGGGATTTCAATATAGTCCTGACACCAGCCTTAGATAAAAAGGGTGGAATTAGCGATTCAAATAAAAAAAGTCGCTCTGAACTCATTGACATCATAGCAGATTGTAATTTGGTAGACATCTGGCGGGTGCGAAATCAATCTACGCAACGGTATACGTGGTCTCAAAGTTCCCCAAACATCAAATGTAGATTAGACTATTTTTTGCTACAGAATAAATGGGCCGACAAAGTGAAATCTGCTCGAATATTGCCCGGGCTCTTTAGCGATCACTCATTAATAGAACTAGAGATTGTTCTAGATAGGGTAACTCGCGGACCAGGTTTTTTCAAACTAAATTCGTCTGTTCTAAAAGAACCTGTATACAATGAACAAATGAGGGAAATAATAGATCGTGAATGGAAGGCAGCAGAAACAATAGCTGATATAGCTTTAAGATTTGACTGGTTAAAACACAAAATTGTTGAGTTTTCGATTGTGTATTGCAAAAATAGGGCAAAAAAACGTAGAAAAAAAGAAACGGAGCTCATGAAGCTACTAGAAGATATTGATAAAAAGATATGCTCTGATAAGGCTACAGAGGCGGAAATTATTTCTTTTGCTGAATGTAAGGAAGAGCTAGAAAAGCTTAACGAAGAGAAAGCCCGAGGGGCATGGTTGCGATCACGAGTACAATATATAGAAGAGAACGAAAGGAGCACGCCTTACTTTTATAATAAGGCAAAAATTATTTTTGAGAAAAAGACTATCTCCAGACTTATGTGCGAAAGTCTCGAAGTTACGGAGCCAAACTCTATCCTTGAAGAAATACACAAATTTTATTCAGCACTGTATGCCTCCTCTGTCCATCTTGAGGGTAACGATATTAGAAAAAAGGTTCTTGAAGCAGGAGAAATTAAACCCTTCACTGAAGCTCAAAAACGAAGCTGTGAAGGAGATATCACAGTGGCTGAATGTTTTGAAGCCCTTTGCCGCTTCAAACCAAACAAATCACCGGGATGCGATGGGCTGACACCAGAATTTTACAAGGAATTCTGGGATATTTTGGGGCCGAAACTAGTTGAGGCACTAAATTTTAGCAAACGTAAAGGGGAGCTCTCGACATCACAAAAAAGAGGCGTTATTACCCTTTTAGAAAAAAAAGGCAAAGACAACAGTTTCTTAAAGAACTGGAGGCCTGTTTCTTTGCTTAATACCGACTATAAAATTCTAACTAAATGTTTGGCGATGAGACTTGAAAAACATATTCCGAGCGTTATTCATAGTGATCAAGCAGGATTTATAAAGGGTAGATTTATTGGGGAAAACATCAGATTCATTGAAGACCTAATTGAACTCTGCGATCTGCAAAATAAAACCGGCATACTATTGCAGCTCGATTTCGAAAAGGCCTTTGACTCGGTTGAATGGCCTTTTCTATTCACGGTACTAGAAAGGTTCAATTTAGGTAAAGACTTTATTTCCTGGGTCAAATGCTGCTATAAAAATATTTGCAGTTGTGTTTGCAACGGTGGCTTTACAACGGATTGGTTCGAATTACACAGAGGCCTGAGGCAAGGGTGTCCGCTCTCGTCTTTTCTATTTCTCCTGAGTATAGAAATTATGGGTGGTATGATTAGACAGGATAAGGACATAGATGGGTTTGAGATAGGAAACCGGAAACATAAACTAAAGCAATTTGCAGATGATTGTACATGCTCGCTTAGAAATACGCGTTCTGTCTTAAAACTAATAGAAACTATACGAGCGTTCTCGGGTTTTTCTGGTCTGAAGCTAAATATTGATAAGTCTGTTCTTTACTGGTTAGGCCCGTGGAGATACAAAAGAACTACAATCGCGGGTATGAAGGTAGAGACTGATACCTTCGAACTTCTAGGTGTACATGTGGGAACGAATAATGAAGAAAAACTAAAAAAGAATGTTGACTCAAAAATAAAAAAAATGACTAATGTCCTCCACGAATGGTCTCAAAGAGACCTAAGTTTGTGCGGGAAAATACTGGTGGCAAAAAACTTTGGTATCTCCAACCTAATTTATTATATGACAATGCTACATATCGAAGAGAACAGAATTTCTAAAATCCAATCTGAATTAAACAAATTTGTCTGGAACTATAAACCCCCTAAAGTAAAACACTTGGTATTGATTAACGGTCCGGAGGAAAGTGGTCTAAATGCCATAGATGTTGAATCACAAAGTAAAGCGTTAAAACTGACCTGGTTGAAACGAATCCTTCAAGGGGTGGGCTGGAATGACATAGTCAATAGATATTTCAACTCTATGGGTGGGTTGCTTTTTTTGCTTAGGTGTAACTACGATATCGACAAACTGGGTTGGCTGCCCACATTTTATAAGAAAATGTTACTGCATGCCACAGAAATCCTAAAAGCAGACAACGCCGAATATGTCATTTGGAACAACAAAAATATTCTGATTAACGGCAAAAGCATTTTTTACAAGGAATGGTTCGATAAAGGTGTGGTGCTCATTCACGACCTGTGTGACAAGGAAGGAAAATTCCTCACCTATCAACAATTTGTAGACAAATATACCATAAAGGTAGATTTTGTAACCTTTCAAGGCGTAGTGCAGGCCACGAAGAGTGCTATGAGAAAAGATAATACACTGAAAACAGCCGGTGAAAAACCAAACTTTTCGGTCAATGACTTATTTAAAACAATTGACGGCAAAACTATAAATATTACGAAGGTGAAAGGCAAACAATTTGCGATGCTTTTCACCTTTATAAAGAGCAGCCCTGCAATAGCCATGTTAAAGTGGCATACATCGCACCAGATAAGTAATGACGTTTTTTACAGGAGTATCCCACTTGCAAAAAAAAGTACGACAGAAACTAAACTAATTTCGTTCCAGTTTAAATTAGTGCATAACATTGTTGGATGTGGAGAAAATCTATTCCGGTGGAAAGTAAAAAATTCCGCAGACTGCGAATACTGTCAAACTGGTGTGAAAGATACGCTAGTTCACGCCCTAATTGATTGTGGGTATACACAAAAGTGGGTGGAGGAGACATTTTTGATTTTGGATATTTCTGACAAATTACAGCACACCTGTACCATAAAAGACTTTCTTTTTGGGGTAGAAGATCTGGCTCTAAATCTTATCATTCTGGTAGTAAAATTTGAGATAATTTGCCGTAGGGGCAGGAAAGAAAATGTAGTTCCTTCAGTTGTAGCTCGGAAAGTTTACCAACGTGTGCTTACCGAAAAAAAGCGTTTAACCCATCAAACATTTCGAAGCAAATGGTCACCGTATAATCCCATAGTGGAAAAAAGCCTTCTTTATGAAAAGTCAATATTAACGTGAAATAGTAAACTCCAGTTGGCCGCAAGCGTTCTCCTGTTACAAGCAACCAAAAAATTGTGTATTGTGTGTATGTGTGTGGGTACTGTGTATGTGTAGGTGTAGGAGTGAATGTGTGTGTATGTGTGTATGCTGTCACATCGTAACTCTGTCCTCAAAGAATTTGTTCAGTGAGCGTTTTGAACCCTGTGGTAGAACAATGTCCATTGACAGGCACCTAAGGCCAGTGAAATGGATGCCGCCGTGTGAAGTCATTTTGAGGATAAGTTATACTATGCTCTTTGTGTGGTGTCTTCTGTACATTTATATTATGTGATAAGCAAATAAAAAAAAAAAAAAAAAAAAAAAAAAAAAAAAAAAATTGCAACAATAGATGACTATACTTGTGAACCGAGATAAAAGACATAAAAGCAGTAAAATGTTGACGAAATATAAAACAAAACAAACAAAAAAAAAACAAAGAACAAAAGCTAAAAAAATTGAAAATATTTAAAAATGGTGCAGGACAATTTAAAAATTGTCCGCAATTTGGATTTAAAAACGGGCCGACCATTTAAAAATGGGTGTCCCATTTATAAATGGGCAACCCATCTTTAAATGGTTGGCCCGTTTATAAATTTAAAAACTGTGCAGCACAATTTATAAATTGTGCAGATTTAAAAATTGTGCCCAACATATATATATACAACTACACCGACATATCAGTAATAATCAGCTACATTAAAATCAATAATAACTCGAACAGAAATAAAGAATTATAATAAGACAAAAAGTTGAAACAATAAAACATTATAGGCTTTTTACCAAAAATATGCTTGTCTTTTTAAATATAGCAAGAGTTCTTGCAGACCGAATATGCAGTGGTTGTTAGTTCCATAAACGAGACGAATTTTTTGAAAACGCTCTAATACGATATTTTGTTTTAATACTGTTTTCTTTAAGCAACAACCGAGATGATGATCTCAAAACACGTGTTGGTGCGTGCCTGACTAGCATTTCTGAGATATAACCGGGAGAATTACCATTATAAACATTGACTAAAATTTTTAAAACTATCCTTTTGTCAACAGGTAATCAGTGTAATTCCATCAAGACAGGTGTTATATGTTCGAATTTCCGTTTTTTTTGTAGATGAGTCTAGCTGGCATGTGTTAGATTTTTTAAGGCGATTTATCTGAGATTTGGGCAGTCCATGTAAAAGTAAATTGCAGTAGTCTAATCGTAAAGTGATGTAGACGT
Source organism: Protula sp. h YS-2021 (assembly GCA_949752745.1). Lineage (NCBI taxonomy): Eukaryota > Metazoa > Annelida > Polychaeta > Sabellida > Serpulidae > Protula > Protula sp. h YS-2021. The sequence continues at coordinate 12,750,656 of OX457027.1, read as the reverse complement.
TGAAAAGTGAAACTGTGGCCTGATGTGATAAAAAATGCCGTATTTGGCTGATCGCTCTGAGATAGTACATAATATTTTGACATTTGAAATCATTGAACTTTTTCATATTCATGGTTTTATCGAAAAATACACATAGGTTTCTCACGAAATTGGATGAGTGCACGGTTGCACTGTCAACCTGGATCTTAACAGATGGGGTTACTTTTAGCTGGTGTGGAGTGCCAATTAATACCACTTCAGTTTTGTCAGCGGTTAACCGGAGAAAATTTGCGCTCATCCATGCTTTAATGTCTGAGATACAGTGGTTTATAATTTGCAGGGAGTTTTTGACATAGTCATGTACAGTTGTGTGTCATCCGCATAAAAATGCACTGACATATTGTGCCGAGTCGCAATGTCACCGAGTGGAGATGTGTATAGCGAAAATAAGAGCGGCCCGAGTATGCTTCCTTGCGGTACACCAAATGGCAAATACTTTGACTCAGAAAGATTAGCATTCTCACACATTTCAATCAGCTCACCAGTCCATTCGTACAGTATACCAAACTAGGAGGAGCTTCGAGTCCCCAACAGGCCCACATCAGCTTATCAGTTCATTAGTAAAATATACTAAAACCAGCAGGAGCTTCGAGACCCCAACAGGACCATTACATACCAAGACATTCCAATCAGCTTATCAGTTTATTAGTAAAATATACTAATCTATGAGGAGCTTCGAGACCCCAACAGGCCCATTATATCCTAAGACATTCCAGTCAGCTTATCAGTTCATTAGTAAAATATACTAAAACCGGCAAGAGCTTCGAGTCCCCAACAGGCCCATTACATTCTAAGACATTCCAATCAGCTTATCAGCTCATTAGTAAATATACTAAACTATGAGGAGCTTCGAGATCCCAACAGGCCCATTACATCTCAAGACATTCCAATCAGCTTATCAGTTCATTAGTAAAATATACTAAACGATGAGGAGCTTCGATACCCCAACAGGCCCATTATATCCCAAGACATTCCAGTCAGCTAATCAGTTCATTAGTAAAAATATACTAAAACCGGCAAGAGTTTCGAGTCCCCAACAGGCCCATTACATCCCAAGACATTCCAGTCGGCTTATCCTTCATTAGTACAATACACTAAACTAGGGGGAGTTTCGAGCTTAGCTGTTCCATTTTCCAGTTACCACGCAGGGGTTGCACGTTTACACGGTTTCCAAAAATTTTCTGTACTTTGCAGTGAACTTAAGTTATACTACCATAATAGCTTCACCACAGCCAAAGTTAAGGTAGTTCATTAGTATAGTTCTCAAGATCAGAAATATGTGAACTATAAAATTAGTTCAGTTACAATTAGGTTAGTTACAATCGGACTATTGGTTGTAAGGTTAGCGCTTTGGTCTTGTAAAGCTAGTGTCCCACGAGCGAATCCCGTCCGGGGGTGTGTTTTAAGGAGGGGAATGGCGTTTCTTGTCACCTCCTTAGCCAAGCTCGTGAGAACCTAGATCACCTATTATGGAATTTAAAAAAAAAACGAAACCCATTGAGTTTTTGAAGTGAAATCATTTTCTGTACATGACATCACTTTATTTAATCCCTTAATGTTCTCAAATTTGTTGGTCTTATGTCAAAGCTTATCCAGCATCGTCATACGGTATTAAATTAGTAACACCTGCAACACTTGGCACATATTGACTTATTTTGTGTGAGCAGTTTTTGCAGATATTAAACTGTAACATAGTCACTTCTACGCATAGAGCTCACACAACGGATCTCTAAGGGCATATAAGAGCCACCTTGTGGAACGTTAAACATTTTTAAAATGTAAATGTCGTGTTTTTTTAAATAAAATAAAAATAAATAAATAAATAAATAAAAGACTATATATTTCAAACCAAAATTTTGCATACCTGTTTAGAACAAGGTATAAAATCTAATTTTTTGTCGTTTTAAAATCGCCAACTCCTTACATCAAAACACAAGTTTTTTGGCAGATAAATATTAGCAACCCAATGGCTGCGACATTCAAAATAATCTTCTTTTTCTATGTTGCAGAATATAATCCAAAAATATCAACATGTTAAGCAACATAGAAAAATGTATAAAATAAGTAATTATCAATTTCTATGTTTAATAAAAAATACACAAGTAGGGAATTTTCGTAAAATATGACTCCCCGTAACTTTTTACTTCAAATATACAATCGCATTGTATGTTAAGGTAACTTTCTGATTTTTTTTCAAAGTCTGTCATCATGGAAAATACACAGATAAACGAGACATTCAGGTAGAACATACAAGAATTGAAGAAATATTTAAAAGGCATAGATGTGTTCATGGGCAATCCCAGTTAACATGAGCTTCCAGATCTTGTTAGACTGTCTTAAACTACTGAACTAGAGTCAGTTATTGATGAATCAATCGTAGAGGCCTCAGTTTTAAAGAAGTTAGAAACTGAGAATAACCCCATCCAACAACGTTACTGCATTGGGAAGAGGGAGGTCCTAGTACTGCCATTATAACACATTGTAAGGTGAATGAGTATTATAGAAAAATTAACAGAAATTTGAACATTTCTACAGGTGGCTTCGAGGCGGTTAGTCATGAAAAGTTATTAAAAGCTCTAGTCTTATTGGAACTATTTCCTATCACGAGAAATCTATAAAGCTCATTTCGGCGATTTTAGATCAGATTTGAAGACAATATATATTAAACAAAGAAGTAGAAAACATATAAAATTTAACACGGGGGCAATGCAACGATATTTGGTTTGATTATCGTATAGGGAGTGCGACTGTGTTAGAAACAAAAGAATTTGTTTCCAAAGTTTCTGATGACATGCGGAGTGTCTGGTAAAGCAAATTCAAGCGTCAAGACATTTATGCATTATAAAACCGAATATGACTACGGAGCTACACCTTAAAACTGAAAATGTGCGAAAATGTGGGTTATAATTTTCAGTGGAACATCATATTTGTGCCTGTTAAGCTACCAGTGCTCTTGAGAAATGTGCCTAAAAGTAAAAAATGCTTAAATTGGGAGTGAACTTTCGATTGAAGAGTATATTAAGATTGAAGGTGGGTGTTTGATGGAAAGCAGTGGCAAATCTGTATTTTTCTCATCAAATTCAAGATCAAATATTAACCATAAGGTGTAGCTCTGCTATATCCTGTGATAACGTTACATAGGAGGGCATATTTATTCAGCATACAGCATATATACTGTAATTGGTATTGCAAATATTGTGTCTGCGCCAGAGAGTGAGAGAGAGAGAGAGAAAGAGAGAGAGAAAGAGAAAGAGAGAAAGAGTGATCGAGAGAGAGAAGAAGAGATAGATAAATAGATAGATAGATAGATAGATAGATAGATAGATAGATAGATAGATAGATAGATAGACAGATAGAGAGAGAGTGAGTGAGAGAGAGAGAGCGAGAGAGAGAGAGAGAGAGAGAGAGAGAGAGAGAGAGAGAGAGAGACAGAGAGAGAGACAGAGAGAGAGAGGGAGAGGGAGACAAAAGTATAATAAAAATGAAGTGTTCATTTGATTCAAATGATTTTTAATTTTTATTATTAATTTATTATCAAGCAAATCACCAGCATTAACTTGTAATTCCAATTTCAAAAGACGAAATTCGTTCATTCTCTCATAGCTCTCTCAATTTGAATTCTCGCATTTGCTATGGTTTTTTGTCTTTTTGCTCTCAGCCTCGTAAGTTGATTTTTTTAGAAAGGGTGGAACCACTAGCTACATGAAATGGCAATAACAGTTGAATTTTAAAACTCCTGTGAGCCAAAATCACTAGTTGATCCTCTGATTCTGTATACTATTTTTCAAGAAAATCACTTTTCGTACTATTTCCTTATCAGAAATAGACCCACATCTGGATTTGGAAATGTAGGACATTACTCCTTGAGGACTACTACCAACAAAGGCCTTTGCAGTGGGACGATCTTTGTATGACGAGTATATTTGATACTTTGCTTTTGGCAAAGATGGCCTTTGAAGTAAAGGAGCTCTGTACAATCCATAGTTGCAGAACGTTTCCACATTTCATTCTTTGGACTGATGCTTCTTTCTGTTCCTGTGTTTTTGCTAAAATTATGCTGGTTGTTTTCTCTATAAAAAACCTTCGCCGCTATGATATTGTACAAATTGAAATTTTTTCTTCATTTTTTTTTGTATATGCACTCAAACACTGCGTAAGAAGGCAAACCAATGTACAGTTTTGCTAATTCATGACTCCCTTTTATTCGATCTCGACCAAAACATTCGTGTTTTTTTTCATGTTTGACTCATTTTCATATTTCAATTATTCACTTCATTCAATAAATTATCTCATTCTTCTTTGAGCGCATCCATCCCACTAGTCACCACTTTGAATGCACTTTTAGGACTAAACACTTGACAAGTTTTTGATGTGCCTTTTCACCATTCACAGTGTAACTATGTTAATCCATTAAATGATTCACAAAACTAGAACCTCACTTCGCTAGCGAAATGTTAAACACTTGACAAAAATTAAAACGCAAAAATACTTCCTTCAATGGGTTATTTCTTGAATAATATATTGCAAACAACACAGCTTGACTATGTCTTATAAGCCGAGTAGCGTTTGGTTTCTGTCGACTTAAGGTTTTATTGACTGATCTAGAATACGCCGTGTTAGCTATTTACGCAGTGAGAGCTCGCACAAAGCTCACTGTGCAACTGCGTGTGATGTGGGTTAAATGCTACGCATTTACTTGCCAAAAATGCACTCTTTTCACATGGCGTTTTAACAAAGAAAACGAAATCAAAGACGAAAATAAAAAGTGACATGCACATGTTCAGATCAAGCTCTTCATAAGTCCCAAGTTTCATGGTCGTAGGGCCCATAGTGTCAGAGGAGAAGAAGACACAAAAAATCGGAAAAAGTGTCAAGAAGAAAAAAAAGGACGAATTTTGCTCGCACAAATTCATATAACTCTTGCAAGCCAAAGGCTTGTCAAGTGTTAATAATCCGAAGACAAATTAGGATGAGCTGTGTGTTGAGTCGTTATCATTTTTCATGCCAATAGTCCTTGAACTTCAGTATAGTTGTGATAAAGCAAGACCCTTCGTTTCTTGCTGATACGCGATGGATTGAGATGCTAAGCCTCATTTCAATCTGAATATGTAGTTCTCTTTCTCATGGGAACACCCGAGTAGCCCTGAAAATGAATGATACTAAGTATTGCTATAATATGTACAGTCACATAAATTTTCATTTTTCTTAGTTTTATTTCTTTTGTGTATTGGTTTTGATTGAAGAAGTGCAGTTCACTGTTCTTTTTTTCTAAAAATGCAATTCTTTAAAACTAACATTCAAAAACAATTTCAGACTCGGAGCTGTTCCTTCTACGAAGTGGTTGCTGCAAACCGTTGTCCATTTGGCCACTTTGAAAAACTTTGAAACTCTGTTTATTTATGCTTTCCAAGATGAATATTCATCAGAAGATGGTCTATGGAATCGCAGAGCGCTTACATGCTCTTAGGCGATCCATTCTTTCTTTTATTGTATGTCGTTACAGCAAACAAACACGGAATCGCTCCCCGCCCATCTGCAAATGCCAGAAATATGTTAGAACAACAAAGCAACTTTAAAAATATATGCAATATGTGTTGGCTTTCTAATAAACAACGTTTAAAGACACGGTGTAAACGAGCCATCTTTAATGATTATTAAATAAACTACAAAACCCTATTAACTTGTTCTCATCGAAAGTATATTCAAATCTAAAAGGTGTGGTTTGTGCTGCACTTAATAGTCACGAACATTTAACGCAATTCTTGACAGCTCACATCAATCAAAAGTCGTTTGGTATTTTAACTGTTATAGAAGGGGCACAGAAAATGAATAGGTGAAAATGCAAGAACTAATGCCTTTTCACACAAAAATTCTGCTGTCAACCGTTAGTTTGTTTGTACACACATCTCGACCCCATTGTGTGCCCCCAGTGCTATGGCGGTTCCAAATGGGGCCGTGTCTGGAAATGGGACTGCTGTTCTGCGTCTCGTGTTTTATTTTTACCAACTGAGTCTAAGTGGCGTGATAGGTCAATAACTAGTTTTATAAAATGTGAAATATCCTATATATAGCCATAAACATTCATTTTAAATAAAAATGTGTGGTCTTATTCACTAGCCAACATCTTTAGCATGCTAGAAAAACTGTTAAAAACTCCAAAGCTGTTTTAAAACTTCTCTTTGAATTTCCCGATAAAATAAACTAAACTGGTTTACAAGCAGAAAGCATTGATAATAACACATAAATGAACGGTACAGAAAATAAAATATTTTATAGCGGCGTCCGTAACTACAGTCAAGTTCATGACGTAAGCCAATGACGTAGTCCTCCTCGCATCAGTGAAGTACTGAAGTACTGACAACATGGCACCTATTCGTTAATCTAAGTTCTTGTAGCCCTAGCAAACAGAAGAAGTTTGGCTGTTGGTTTCTCGGAATGGTTGATGCATAATAAATATAGTCCCAATGCATATTCCTTTTTTTTGTTAAACATACTTTTGTTATTGTACTAAATAGGAAATCGTTCAAAAGCCGTTAGTTTTGTAAAATGAAAAGAGTTAAATTAATGAAGTGCTGACGGCCAGAGTGAAGTGGCATTTTGTGCTTCGCCTTGTGCAACATTCCATCCCTCGGTTGAACAAAACTGCATGTCACACTCCTAACTAGGTCACGATTGCATATTGTTGCATTAGCAAATAAGATGCTCCTTTCTGATTGGTCGGGAAGTGTTTGACAAATCTGACTATCACATAGTTAACAAAACTAATTGTCACAGAGTTCGTCTCAGTGCTTTGTTTACAGTGGAATAATCCATTCATTGGGGGTGTTTGATGTATAATAAATATAATGACAAATATAGATAAACGGATGTTTTTTGGCTAAACACATTTCTGCTATTGTCTTAAATAGAAAATCGCTCAAAAACCGTTAATTTTTTAAAATAAAAAGTGGTTCAAGTTAAATGAAATGCCTGACGTACCGAGTGAAGTGGCGTCGTCGAAATAGTTTTCATCTGCTTGAATCAAAACAAAAGAAAAAAGGCATGTTTTTCGACGCATGTGCCGATATTGTGGAGGATATTTGACCGGAAATGCCTTTGACGAATGCCACGTATGATGACTTTTCCCCAACCACGCTAAAGAGAGGAGCAGCTGGGAAATCGACAAACTAACCGTAGAAAAAAATCAGAATCAACACAGAGGGCGACAAAATGTCCATATAGGGCGCTGAACGATTTCATTACTCGGTTTGAAATAGACATGATTATTTACAAGTGTGCGCCAAGTGGATTGTATGAGATGCTGAGCAAGTTTTATGCCAGTCTAATGAAGCAAACCGTTGTCAAAAGTGTCATTGTTGTCTTGTAGTTACTGTAGCTAAGAGTGTCATTGTTTCCTTGTAGTTGCTGTAGCTAAGAGTGTCATTGTTTCCTTGTAGTTACTGTAACTAAGAGTGTCATTGTTTCCTTGTAGTTACTGTAACTAAGAGTGTCATTGTTTCCTTGTAGTTGCTGTAGCTAAGAGTGTCATTGTTTCCTTGTAGTTGCTGTAACTAAGAGTGTCATTGTTTCCTTGTAGTTGCTGTAACTAAGAGTGTCATTGTTTCCTTGTAGTTGCTGTAACTAAGAGTGTCATTGTTTCCTTGTAGTTACTGTAACTAAGAGTGTCATTGTTTCCTTGTAGTTACTGTAACTAAGAGTGTCATTGTTTCCTTGTAGTTACTGTAACTAAGAGTGTCATTGTTTCCTTGTAGTTACTGTAACTAAGAGTGTCATTGTTTCCTTGTAGTTACTGTAACTAAGAGTGTCATTGTTTCCTTGTAGCTACTGTAGCTAAGAGTGTCATTGTTTCCTTGTAGTTACTGTAGCCAAGAGGGTCAGTGTTGTCTTGTAATTACTGTAGCTAAGAGTGTCATTGTTTCCTTGTAGTTGCTGTAACTAAGAGTGTCATTGTTTCCTTGTAGTTGCTGTAACTAAGAGTGTCATTGTTTCCTTGTAGTTGCTGTAACTAAGAGTGTCATTGTTTCCTTGTAGTTACTGTAACTAAGAGTGTCATTGTTTCCTTGTAGTTGCTGTAGCTAAGAGTGTCATTGTTTCCTAGTAGTTGCTGTAACTAAGAGTGTCATTGTTTCCTTGTAGTTGCTGTAACTAAGAGTGTCATTGTTTCCTTGTAGTTGCTGTAACTAAGAGTGTCATTGTTTCCTTGTAGTTACTGTAACTAAGAGTGTCATTGTTTCCTTGTAGTTACTGTAACTAAGAGTGTCATTGTTTCCTTGTAGTTGCTGTAACTAAGAGTGTCATTGTTTCCTTGTAGTTGCTGTAACTAAGAGTGTCATTGTTTCCTTGTAGTTGCTGTAACTAAGAGTGTCATTGTTTCCTTGTAGTTACTGTAACTAAGAGTGTCATTGTTTCCTTGTAGTTGCTGTAGCTAAGAGTGTCATTGTTTCCTTGTAGTTGCTGTAACTAAGAGTGTCATTGTTTCCTTGTAGTTGCTGTAACTAAGAGTGTCATTGTTTCCTTGTAGTTACTGTAACTAAGAGTGTCATTGTTTCCTTGTAGTTGCTGTAGCTAAGAGTGTCATTGTTTCCTTGTAGTTGCTGTAACTAAGAGTGTCATTGTTTCCTTGTAGTTGCTGTAACTAAGAGTGTCATTGTTTCCTTGTAGTTGCTGTAACTAAGAGTGTCATTGTTTCCTTGTAGTTACTGTAACTAAGAGTGTCATTGTTTCCTTGTAGTTACTGTAACTAAGAGTGTCATTGTTTCCTTGTAGTTACTGTAACTAAGAGTGTCATTGTTTCCTTGTAGTTACTGTAACTAAGAGTGTCATTGTTTCCTTGTAGTTACTGTAACTAAGAGTGTCATTGTTTCCTTGTAGCTACTGTAGCTAAGAGTGTCATTGTTTCCTTGTAGTTACTGTAGCTAAGAGGGTCAGTGTTGTCTTGTAATTACTGTAGCTAAGAGTGTCATTGTTTCCTTGTAGTTGCTGTAACTAAGAGTGTCATTGTTTCCTTGTAGTTGCTGTAACTAAGAGTGTCATTGTTTCCTTGTAGTTGCTGTAACTAAGAGTGTCATTGTTTCCTTGTAGTTGCTGTAACTAAGAGTGTCATTGTTTCCTTGTAGTTACTGTAACTAAGAGTGTCATTGTTTCCTTGTAGTTACTGTAGCTAAGAGTGTCATTGTTTCCTTGTAGTTGCTGTAGCTAAGAGTGTCATTGTTTCCTTGTAGTTACTGTAACTAAGAGTGTCATTGTTTCCTTGTAGTTACTGTAACTAAGAGTGTCATTGTTTCCTTGTAGTTGCTGTAACTAAGAGTGTCATTGTTTCCTTGTAGTTACTGTAACTAAGAGTGTCATTGTTTCCTTGTAGTTACTGTAACTAAGAGTGTCATTGTTTCCTTGTAGTTACTGTAACTAAGAGTGTCATTGTTTCCTTGTAGCTACTGTAGCTAAGAGTGTCATTGTTTCCTTGTAGTTACTGTAGCTAAGAGGGTCAGTGTTGTCTTGTAATTACTGTAGCTAAGAGTGTCATTGTTGCCTTGTAGTTACTGTAGCTAACAGTGTCAGTGTTGTCTTGTTGTAGTTACTGTAGATTTTATTTCCGTTATAAAATATAAAATATGTTCGAATGCAAAAATTTTACTGCTAACAAGCGCTATAAAATGCATAAAAACCTGCTGAACCCTCGGATGAACAAAACAGCATGTTACACAGCGGACCATTCCAAAATTGTGTGCTATTTCACGACTTTTTTGGGTGGATGCTGCAATCTGATTGGTCGATTCTCAAGTCCACATTTTTCCAATGCTGACCTGAACACAAAAGCTTACTGCATTGAACATATTGATCTTTAGGTCACAATTCCCTAAAAGTGCACCAAAGTTAATCAATATATGCTTTGTTTTATGTTCAGCAAAGCATAGAATCTCAACAAAAGGGAAATGCTTTCTGATCATTGATCTAAATATTAACCAGAAATTTCAAAAAAAGAAGAAAAAAACAACAACAACAAAAAAAAAAAACAAACAAAAAAACAAACAAACAAACAAAAAAAAAAAAAGAAGGCGAACCATCATAAACGGTATATCAAGACTCGAATGCAATTAAATCAAATAAAACTTTCTGTTACACGCAATCACAGAAATGTACTTTTTTTAGCGCGTTTTATATAACATTTGTGGTGACAGAAAGAACCGTTTTGAATATTTCTCAGGTGCTTCTGTCACATAATAACTATTTGGTCACGATCCGAAGAGATGATTGTCGCCAGTGCTTCCGCAAACAGGTCACATCACTTCGTAGATACAATACTGACATACTCCTTCGCCAATTTTCGCGTGTGGTAAAAAAATGTAGCGTCTGAAACCCAACTCGCTGTTTTACATGTAATTGTTGTGGAGTTGTTATCGCCGATGTGACTCCACTTCTCATACTGGCTTCCTACACTGTCAACACTCACTCCATTTTTGAAAAAAAAATCGTTCCGACCTCGCTGTTGGGTTGTGAAAACTTACTGATGTTTAACCGATGTCAAGACGGAGGTCTGGCGTTGCGAATACGACATTAAACCGTCTTCATAATGACATATCCCAGCAAACATCGGCGTTGGAACAACGTTGGATTGACGTTACACCCGACGTTGGATCAAAGTTAGGTTTTAATTGATTATGGAAACTGGAACAACGTCTGTCCCCTGACGTTCAACGTTGCGAATAGGTTGGAAATGTAAGTCGAAACAACGCCTATCTGTCGACGTTGTATAGAAGAAAGTCTTTATCAAGAATTGCCATCAATACAGTGCCATAGTGTAGTCACCCCTCGGTCACAGTACCCCCACAGCCCCAGCCATGTTTCATATGGTCACGCAGGATACATATAAAATCGATTTCCATGAATACTTTTTAAAAGAAGGCATGAAAAAAAAAAACTTGAGCGCTTTTTCAAATTCTCATATGTTACGTCCATCTCGAGCTGCTTTCAAAGTGACCTATCATTGCTATCATCCGGTGAGCGATAAGACAAGGAAGTTGTTTTTTTTTTTCATCATGAGTCTGACATCTATACAACGTCTATGTTTCGACGTCTAGGCAACGTTGCCCAAAGACGTTGATTAAACGTGGAGAAAGTTTCGTTTTGGTCCAGACCAAAAGCAACGTCTAAACAACGTTGCTTACCCAACGTCTAGTCAACGTTTATGTGGAAGACGTTGGTTAGACGTTGACTTGTAATCGCAACCAATCCCAACCAAGTGCAATCACAGTTAATGTTGTCGGATCGGCATTGCAGCCTCAGATTGACGTTGCATCAACCTTAGAATGTTTTCTGGAATAAAATACAATATTTCCTGGAGGCTGGTTGCTTCACCGTTGAAAGAACATTGCAATGAGCTGTCGGATTTCTTACACATAGGCTACTACCAAAATTCCACCCACGTCAGAAACTGGACCCCGGATCGATGCTAGACATGGGACAAGGTCGGAACAGCGCCGATTATCCATTTGAGAATAACTGGAAAAGATGAAAAAGATGTCAAATTACTCTCCAAGAGCGGAAACCATTAGGTTTTATTCTTCATTTGTTCCTGGTCATAAAAAAGAAAAAAAAAAACCAGCGAGGTAATGTGTCAGTCGAAAAAAAAATCATTTAACCACTGAAGATGCGATTCAGGTTAAAAAGAAGCAATTAGTATGTAATTGACAAGGAACACAGCATTTAGACATCACAGGCTGTTTTTTTTAAATAAGTGTTTCTTTTGAGAAGTAGAGCAATTTGTGGTGTTTCTACGTGCTGCTCTGCAGTTAACTATGACAATTTATTTGACCTGTAAAGTCTTTGTATTCCATGAAAAGTCCACTTTTATAAGTAGTGCAAAGTAAAATATCATTCTTGTTCTGGCAAACGCAGTAAATTCGGCACTTTTTCTAACCCAACATCGTTACGATCCAATGGCTAGAAATGCCCTAAATTTCGCTTTTTGGTGATACATGTGTTACTGGTAAATTGCTAATCCACTATGTATCCATATGGGCTGAGGATGGAGAGGCGGGGGTGGTAGTGGTTGTGAGTTATGACTCACTGCTTGAGGGTCTGGATTCATTTGTTCCATCGGTGTCATGTGTGAATTATTTTTTGTCATAATTACGATATGAATGTAAAAGTTTGAAGTTTTCAATACAAGTGCTAGTATCTGGCAGAAATTTGATATGGCATCATTCTGAGCATCATACTGGGCATCATTCGGGACCTCATTCTGGACATCATTTGGATATCAATCTCGATTATCAGACTGTCCAAGTATTTGAGTCTAGAAGCAATAATAGAATTCTAAGAGAAGTCGAATATGTAGAACTTTGGTCTGAAAAGTCTCACTATAAAGCTAACACATGAACAGTTTCATTGCTGTGGTTTTCAAATGCGTTTGACAACACCTTTGAACCTTTTTCAAATAAAAAAAATGTTTAAAATCTTTAACAAATACATTCGTGAACCTAACTACGGGTCTTAAAAATTTCGCTACATGTTTTCTCTAAAAATATTGTTTTAATGCATAAATAGCATTATTAAATTCTCTTTCATAATGAAAATTAGTTTTTATAACTATTCAACAGTGAGTTTCTACAATGTTATTAAAATTACTGAAAGTAAAATTCAACATGTTATTTATTGTATTATCATATATTATCATATATTATCGTTCAACAATATCGGTATGTAAATTATTAAACTGTAACAACAGTTTTTGAAGTCAATTGTTTTGGATCCGTATTTCATATCGTTATTGTATTATTAACACTTGACAAGCCTTTGGCTTGCAAGAGTTATATGAATTTGTGCGAGCAAAATTCGTCCTTTTTTTTTCTTCTTGACACTTTTTCCGATTTTTTGTGTTTTCTTCTCCTCTGACACTATGGGCCCTACGACCATGAAACTTGGGACTTATGAAGAGCTTGATCTGAACATGTGCATGTCACTTTTTATTTTCGTCTTTGATTTCGTTTTCTTTGTTAAAACGCCATGTGAAAAGAGTGCATGTTTGGCAAGTAAATGCGTAGCATTTAACCCACATCACACACAGTTGCACAGTGAGCTTTGTGCGAGCTCTCACTGCGTAAGTAGCTAACAAGCGTATGCTAGATCAGTCAATAAAACCTTAAGTCAACAGAAACCAAACACTACTCGGCTTATAAGACATATTCAAGCTGTGTTGTTTGCAATATATTATTCAAGAAATAACCCATTGAAGGAAGTATTTTTGCGTTTTAATTTTTGTCAAGTGTTTAACATTTCGCTAACGAAGTGAGGTTCTAGTTTATAATATCAAAAATGTAATGTAGAAATGTAAATGAAACATTTTTGGCTACCAAAAATTTGGATACCCTGAACTACACCTTTACCCATTACTGTGGGCAGAAGTTGTGAGTATGTATTATATGTAGTATATATTCCTTATAATTACTTATCGCGCACTGATTGATACATCGAACTTAAAGACACTAATCAGACAAGTACATTCCAGTGGCAAGTGCTTGGAAAGACAATCCATGAAATTGATACTTCTTATTTTTTATTTTTTTTGTTGCCTTGCATCTTGACAGTAAAAACGAACGTCTTTTCAAGAGTCGTCAAGTTACGGAAAGATGTAACTCGGTGACGCGTCTTAACCAAACATGATAAATTGATTCACTCGCGAATTGTCTTCCCAGGCACATTTCTGTCATCATTGATATGTGTACATCAGCTCATCAAATCAGCCCTGTCTAATCAGCTCATCCAATCAGCTTGTCCAATCAGTTCGTCTAAATCAGTTCATCCAATCAGCTTGTTTAATCACCACGTCTAACCAGCCTGTCTAATCTGTCAGTCTAATTATCTTTTCCAAATCAGCTTTAGTAAATTTTCAATACAAAAAAATGCATTTGTGTTATCAGCGATGAAATTACTGATATCACTAATGATTTATTTGTATCGATAGAAACCTGAATATGTGATATCAATAATTCAGTGATTAAACTTAGTCATTGAATTTATGATAATAAATAATCAATCAATAATAAACAAGTGACATAAGTAAATCAAACTTTCAATTTTGATATCAGCAAATCAAATACTAATATAAAGTTTATTACTGAAATCACTAACACAGTAGTGACTTAACTTTCTCAAATACTTTTGAACTTTTATCCCCAAAAATACATCAGTTATTTGGCTACTAATATTAATGATGATTCTGAATATCAAATATCATGAATTTGTAATGATATCAATGAACTATTTTATTTATAAACTTTGATTACTAATTTCCCTTAAAATTCAATTCTATGACATCAAAGATAATTTTGATATCATTAAAGAATTTATGATATGGGAAATTTAATAATACAATAGTGATATCAAAATATGATATATTGATAATTATTTTTCGACACTATGAAATAATTTTGATATCAGTTTTAAATGTTTGATATGGCTAATTAATTTAATGACACAAGGTGATATTTTGTGACGATTTCTTTAGATGTAAACCGTAAAATTAAAAAAATAGTAATTTGTCTTGAGTTTGAGACGATTTACTTCAAGCTGTGATCGCTGACTTACTTCCAAGAATACGAGCAAATGTGACGGTTTAAAAACTCGCCTTTTCAATCTCAGCACCATGACTCTACGCCCATAAAATATTCTGCTAAAATATTCTATCGGCATGACGTCAAAAAGTGTGCGTTATTGATACCGGTTTGCAAGTGACTAAAGCGTGGCTAAGTCATGAAAATAAAAAAGTCCAAAAGTTCGCATTTTTTAAAGTGCACTACACACAATAAGCTAGTGAGTGATTTCAAAATATATTGATGATTTCCGTATAGAATAAAGCTTCCTTATAACGGACCCCTTTCGGACCAGCCAAAAGCTTAATTCTACAGAGGTGCTCATTAAATGGAGATGAATTCCATAAGGCCGGAAAGAAAGGAAGTATTGTTTCTCATTGTAATTAAAAACTCATTGTTAATTTTTATCAAAAATAATTATCCCCAGCCGGACCTAGCTTTTTTGTTTTAAAAAGTTTTGGTTAAGAAAAAGGGGTTTCACGCTGGCTTTACTCCAAAAAATAAACCCTTGCTGTGAGATTACATGTATGCGAGCTGTTTTGATCGACCACGTCAGCAGGTTTTTTCAGCCACCTTTTGATTCTATGACCCTCAACCGTTGCATGTACTATTGTATCCGATATATTTGGCAGCATAGTTCACAGTACTCTCATATGTGTTTCCATTTAAACGAGAATCTATTTGTTAAAGGTGAAATATTAAACACTTGCTCTAAAAATACTAATTTTAAAATCAGTTTCTCCTTTCCAATAGAATTCTAAAATCTGTTCATCCTGATTTTGGTTTGTTTCTCTTTTACGGACAAAACATTGTTTTTTTTTAGATTCTGAAATCTTTCTAAGAAACTTTTTGGCACTTCGAAAAACATAGCCTTGCTACTAACTCTATGAAACTGCACCCCCTCTGGACCCTCACCAAAAACCGTAAGCACCTGAAGTTGATCATTTATATGAACAGTCAAGGTAACAAGGTGAGATTTTACATACACAAAACCAACATGAACATTTCATTTTGCGTAGCGTATTTGGCGTATGCAAATAAAGCACACATCATATATGTAATGCACAGTGTGGCTGTTGGAAGATGTGAAAGGCTTGAGAAAATGCTGCTGCATACCTTACTTGTTACAATGCTTAATAAAAATTACTGTTTTATGATCATTGTGATCTCGAAAATGAAAACAAAGTCTAAAACAAAATGCGAGATGTGCAATTTCAGATCAAGTACTACATATGTTCAAAATTTAGGGTCATACGGCCAGTATGGTAAGAAGAGCAGTAAAGACAAAATGACTACTAAAGAGAAAAATGTACCAAACATTGACCCCACACAGCTTCGACATACTCTTTGCAAGTCTTCGATTTGTCAAGTGTTAATAACTTGCACTTTGTTTGTCAGAAATTTTAGGCTAGTTAGTTTCTATTGTACATTTTCAAGAGAGCATCACACTGTGATATAAGGTGTTCTGTTGGGCATTAAGTGTTGAGTTTCAGGATAATGAGGCATTTGGTACTTTCCATTTAAGCTTCACAATCTCTTCATAAATATTTGACTTTTCGCGTTTTAAGTTTACTAATTCGACATTTTTTAAGACTAAACAACTAGCTGGTTTATTCAGATGTGGGAGCTGTTCAAGAATTCAGGAAGATATGATTTCTTTTGTGTAGTTTAACCTAGTTTATTAAATATTAGCGATGGTGGTAGATTTTTTACCTCAAAATTGCACTCAAGAAGAAATTGTAAGCCGTTTAATTGATTGAAATAAAGTTTTCCAAAATCACACCAGCTTTGCGCTCAGTGTCAGTGTCCCAATGCAGAGTCTTTACCTGTGATTCTACATCGATATTGTGTAAATCCATTTGTAATCTCCAATAAAGGAAAATATTGAATTTTCGGTGGTTGACAAGTCCAAGCAAACTGGTTTATGTCTTGTTGTGTTGATTTGGTATGGGCTGATGAGGTTTTTAACACAGGCATGAAGTAGATAATATGGACATGTAATGACTCTTGAAAACCGAAATTCTTCCACCAATACTCAGATCTCTTTGGGGCCAAATCTAAAACAAGGTCTTCATCTTGTCTAATTTACAGTCATAATTTGCTTTCACATTTCCTTCAGCATCCCTTTCAATGCCTAGCTCTTGTAATCAAATGATCTATTACAAAACATCATAAGTAATTATTCCTTTTTATACCATAAGGGGCCCAAGTGTACTAGAACAGATTTTTCCAAAGTCAGTCGTAAACCTGAAACCTTTGAAAAATGGTAGATGGGTTCCACTGAGGAGAAATTTCATTTTTAACGGTACACGTAATTCAACAGCAAAAGGTTCTTTTTCATGAAATTTAATAACAGCACTTAACCCACTAAATTAACTACTTCCAAAATTCAGCTTTTCAAAGCACAGAACGTAAAATCGCATTCAACAGGGTAAAAACCATTCTCAAAATCAAGTTAATCAGTTCTTTCAGCTGATTAATAGAACAGAATGACGTCTTCAACAAATCGAATGCCTTTCTCAACATATCTTCCTTTTAAATCTGTCTGATCAAGATTTATAATATTTGACATGTGTTTTTCATACTCCTTTTAATTGTTTTAGTTAGAATTTTGTTACCTCTATTTAACAAAGAAACTGATCTCTATTTTTATTAATAAAGGTTAGTTTCTTTCTTTTCTAAAACAGTTATCACTCCAGGCCTTTGCGTTAAGGAGAGTTTTCCTTGCGTGTTATAATAGTTAAAAGTTTTCACTGATTTTGACTGAATATTCTTCCAAAATTGCCTGTAGAATTCAGCAGTTACGCCATCGCAACCGCGCCATTTATTTGCCATAATTGTTTTAATGCTTCAAAACATTCCTCTGTTGACATTCCTTTCGCATTCTGGTTTTGATACTTAAGCTGAAACACTTAGACTGTGGATATCATTACATTGAGATTTTATATCATCGTAAATGACATCTTAAGACCTGTATAGCTTTCCGCAAAAAGGCTTCAAATCATTTGGAATCAAATTTGAATTTTGCAGTTGTTTTCTTTTCACGAACCTGTTTTGACTTGTTCAAAACTGTGCTCCTTTTGCTTGGCCTCTACTATAGAATTTACTTCCGTTTGTAGAAATCAAATGCTTCAATTTCATGATCACTAGCTTATTCAGAAGTTACCTTTGATTTGAGTATTTCTATGTCATTAACCAAAGAAATAAGATTTCCTTGTTTTCTTTCTCTTTGCTCGTTTCGAACGGTATTGGACCAAGTGTCTCATAATATTGCGTTTCCAAAAAAACCTAGTCCGCGATCATGGGTTTGCATTTTTACGTTTTTCGTCGTGCTAGAATGGCCACTCTTTATTGAAGGCAAAATTTATTTCCTTCTCAAGTTGTTTTTGAACTAAAATAAATATAATTTGCATTTAATTAAGAAATTTGGTTGAATCCAGCTTCTGGTTGAATCTCTTTTCTTTTCTATTTCTAACCCTCCAGATGTCTACTGGATCGTAATCTTTAATGCTGTTGTTTAGCCGGTCATGATTCTTCATTTTTCTTAGATTACTTCCCGGTTGATGTAAGCTGCTGTTGAACAATATTTTACTAGGTTGGAAGCTAAATGCGGTTGTGCACGCGAAAACTCCCTGTAATCTTGTCAAAAACGTTAGTATTGGACAATGGACATTAACTTTTTAATTTTATAATTTAGTTTATGTTTTATAACCTCAAAGGGTTTTGACAAAAGATTGACTTGACAAGCTCTACGAGTTGAACTTTTGTTAAAAAATAGCTTTCTTATCCTGCACTGTTCCCCATCTACAAATCCTTGGTAAGACAATGCCTTTCTTGTCGAAATAATATATCTTGTTTTTACTTTCAGAAATATAAACGATAAGAAAAGTTTGTGTGAACTGGGTGCTTTTTTTACGTTAAAAGTTTGAATTTTGAAGGAGGTCATATTTTTTCAGAAGCTTTGAGCAATCCGTAATCCGTAATATATCCGTAATATATAAAGCTTTGAGCAATCCGTAATATATGCGTTGGCCTATTTATACAAAAAAAGTTTAGCCAAAATATATTCAACACCTGTAAAGCAAGTCTTGTATCCTCTCTTGTATTACAGCCACAGAGAGAATCGTTAAGAGACAACTACACATAAAAATAAAGTAAATTATCTTATCTGTTGAGAATGATGAACTGATACAAGGTAAAGCCTATTCTCCACTCCCTTTTAAAACCCACCAATTTTTACATCTCTAAGATTTAGCACTTCATTGACAGTGTACTCTTAAGCTGGGTAATGGCAAGAACATAGCTCAGCTAAATTCATGCTACATTGACCTGAAACTGACGTTAATTTTAATCTTTTTAAACAATTTTATTTTGTGTACGGGAAGTTATTATATTTAATGCTACGAATCACACGTTGCAAATATTCGGCCGAAACTGACGACGTTGAATACAAAGCCAAACTAGAGTAAAGATTAGCTAATCTATTTAAGCTACAGTATCTGGTCAAATGAACCAACATATCTATGTACTATGGTGTTATGATACAGGTGCTTTCAAACAGCATACGAACAAAAATATAAGTGATACTTTATTTGACAAAAGATTTTGCTAGAAGATTTGAAAATATATTTAAAATTAGATGTCATTGAAACGTCGATAACATACGGGCACCGCTTACTTCTCTGATTTCTTGATCAGATCGATTCTAACGCTTTCCAGGATTTTACCCAGTAACTGCCCGTACTACATCGCATTAGGCAGTGATTCTGGCAGCAGTAATGCTAGTTGCAATTGATGTAAAACAAGAGGTATGAACATGTTTATTTATGTCATTTTTGTTTTCATTTTTTATGAATCCACATCTCGTTCTTTGATTTTGTGGGCTATATGAGTTTGCTGTCAAGCCTCTCACTAAGAATGAGTATACGAAGGGAATGAGAAATCGGTGGTGGGGTAGAAAGAGGAACCGAAAAAATTAGTTCCAGGTAAATTAAAAAGATATAAGCACATGGTCGGAAAATTGACAGATAGATTTAATTATAGCATTTTAAAATTTGTAGTTTTTATTACAAAGAAACAAACCATGTAAAACAACATATATTTTAATGCCTATCCAACAAAAAGAATCTCTCTAGTTGGGACACGTATTAATTGGAGATAAATCTCTAAACAAACTGAGTGTCTCTATCGCAAAATTTTTACTGTATGATATAGCATAGAAGAGATTGTTCAATTACGGGTTTAAGTAAGAATTTTTAGACTTTGGCTGTAAAGTTTTAGATTGAAATTTGCTATATATATGGGTAGTCTCTCTTACATGCAACATTTTTTTGTAGTAATGAAAAATTAAGAAATCTGCAATTTAATAACATTGAGGTCAGCACCTGTAAGTTAAACTATATATCAGTATGTGCATGGTCAGTTGAGAAAATAGTTAGTTAGATATGCTGTGTGCCAATAAAAAGGAGGTGAAGGTGACTAAATTGTCTAGGTTTTGCACGGGACACTGAGTGCAGTAGGTGCTACATTGATATCGTTTGGGAAGAAATCTTAATTTCTATGTCTTTATGTTGCATTTAGCACTAAAGCTTTTCACACATGTTTTAAAATAATCACAATACGATGTAATTAAGTTTGTATTTTATTTATTTTGTTGATTTGGGAATTATGACAATCATATCATGAATTTGTAAAAAATACAAGACATATTAAATGCAGGGGAAACCATAAAGCTTTTCAACTCTGGGTTAAAATGGCTTTTTGTATTATTAACCTTCGCAGGCATCCGCAATATTTGGCATACTTCCTGGGAAAACCTTGTTAGTTTTAGGCATGATAGTGTACCTCCGTATCTTCCATGTTATCAGTTTTTACCTTGTTATTTCCTCACCTGCCTGTTTAGGTTTCCAGTTATTTATTTCTCTATCTTTTCCGACGTCAAAGTGTGTCCTGATGTCAATTTTCAACGTAGTTCTTCCATTCCTTTCATTTATTTATTTCCCTGCCCGAACCTTTGTCAAATTTTATTATTTATTCCCCTAACTTTAACTTATTTATTTTCCTATCTGCTCCGTTAGCGTCTTTTCCGCTTTTTATTTCCCTACTCACACCGTTGACAACTTTTCCATCTTCTTTTGCAAATGATATGCGTCCTTGTAAGAAATAAATAAAGACCACTTAGAGATATGTAGACCATCTGCACCCTCCTTCCCCTCAGCTGCCCAGTCAGATGCCTGCCTGTTTTAATAATAGGTCCATAAATACCCCTTTCCACTAAACCTTTACTCGCATCTCTTAACTGCTCAAGTAGCGCATTCTAAAGGTTACTACATGCTGCTGTTGTTTGTTTAATTTCCTCGTCATATTAACCGCTGTGAAACACATATATCATTGAAACTGTGAGTTAATGCATCAAGACTCTACATATTAGGGGCCAATAACTGAGCCTAGCAGGCTTATAAGTAAACCAATATTCCTGCGGTAAATTGGTGTTTTAACAAGTCTGACTTTAAAAGGATCGTTTAGCCAGATGTATTAGTATGAAGCTAATGTTATCGCATAGTCAAACGTATCAATATGAAATTAATGCTACCGTATGGCCAACAATATCGATATGAAGCCAATGTTATGGTATAGCCAACAATGTTAACATTTTGGTGATGATTTAAGATATCTCCAAATAATAAGAGATATGTCGTCTATTATTAAATATCTTTTATTGAAAGAAATTTCTCTTAATAAATCTAAACATTATATAAATCTATAAATCTCTGACGACGTTCAGACATATGTAAATCTTTAAAGATGTTTGTTACTTTGTATGTTGTTTTCGTTTGTAATAAATCTCTCTACAAAATATAGATTTCTCTAAATCTATTACTAAAAGTTCAATTGAATTTAATCTCTAATCAAATTAAATTTATAGTTTAATTATATAGAGATACTTCTAATTAATTTTAATCCGTAAATAATTTCATTGCGATAGAATCTGTTACTGTTGCGACAATTAAGATGTTCATTGTAACACAGGAAGTGCGGGAAAGTGCGGCTCTCAGATACAATAATCACAATCTACGGCTATTCATCTCTCAGACACAATAATCACAGCCTACGGTTATTCATCTCTCAGACACAATAATCACAATCTACTGCTATTCATCTCTCAGACATAATAATCACAGTTTACGGCTATTCATCTCTCAGATACAATAATCACAGTCAACGGCTATTCATCTCTTAGACACAATAATCACAGTCTGTGGCTATTCATGCTTCAGACACAATAATCACAGCCTACGGATATTCATCCCTCAGGCACAACAGTCAGCCTATAAACTACACAAAATATCTAGACGATTGAGAACCTGATTTATCGCTCAACAATACACACTAGGCTAGCGACGCATTGTCCATTAAAGTGGCTGTTGTTGCAAATTTCAGTCGGTAGGTACTAGCGAAGTCCACCAGTACGAAGTCATCTTGTTAGCTATTTTGCATTCGGTTGTTCGTTCTTCGTGGTGTCACTGCTGACGTCATTTGGGCCTTACATCATCAACTACGTTGGTGACCCCACGCCGGACAGTTACATCTTGAGTTCGCTGTATATTGCTATAGCGCCATAGCAACTTGAGCGGTACAAATTCAATGATGTCATCGGTGATACAACTCCCACGTGGGGTAGTTACATCTTAAGTTCCCTCTCTATCGCTATAAAGTCGCAGTAACTTGAAAACTTTCATTCTGCTGCAGCCGAGACGTCTTGCAACGTTTCCATGGAAATACCACTAGCATCTAGCTTGTTTTAAGACTATCGCAAGCTACAAATATGTTATTAAATGACTCGCTCACATGTGAGAGAAAGAAAAATGTAGGCTTTTTATTTAGGCTAATTGATTGCAACCAAGCAACTGTAAAAGTCTTGCATTAAATTTGCTGTACACAGGCTATTCACCAATGAAGAATAGACATGAGGAAATGCTCTGTACCTTAGAAATTGTATTTGGAAAGGCAATAAAATCTATCTGGTTATTTACATCAAGTTTGAAACTTGATGTAAAATCTCCATTGCATCTTTTACGTATTATTGTCTGTTAAAAGTTCTGCCATGTTTTCATATTAATGCTTTTATAATTTTAATATTATTCCTTTCCAAATGCATCATTTCACCTAGAAAAAGTTCCTGATTTACGCTTTTTTCAAGTTTTATTACTTTCAAAGGGTGTAGCAGTCATTAGGAACAGAGATAGATAGGTATGTCTGTCATAGCAATGTATTGATTAGTGGGATGGTAATTTATTGCAATTCAATTCCGCTCACGGACAATAACTTACTCAATCAAAGACTTCTTGACAGAGTCAATTAAGATTTGGAGATCAAACTATGTCAAGCAATCAGTTCTTTTCTAATACAAGTAACACAAACACGCATAAGATGTAAAGGAAGACAAAATTGCGCTCAACTAAAGAATTTTCAGTTCTTACCTAAAACAAACAATACAAAATATGCAAAAGTTTCAAAGGAAGAACAGATTACGCTCTGTAAAGCTGAAATAAAATACCTATTAATCATCGAACATGAATCTGCACTCAAGATATTTGATAGTGACAAGGAACCAAGGCATGTTTCTTGTGGGACTAAGAGGTTTGATATCAATTTCTAGATTGGCCCATTTGCATCAGTGTTTGCATGACAATAAATATTCTTTGGATTAGAACATATCTAGATGAATTATCTTTTTTAAATGGTAAAAGTAAGAAAAAAGGACAAACCAGTTACATATTCACCATTAATGCAAAGATCCCAAGCACAGCAATCAAACTTACAATACATTGTAGCGGACTTCTCAAAAACGAAGCTGGTAAATAAAAAATAGTCGAACATTTGGTGGCATAAATGGACGTTGAATGCGATTTTTTCCAACTTTTTCACGGATTCATTTACAAATGTGTCTGTCCCTTGTTTTACAAATTTCCCATAAGAAAGATATAATTCAATCAATTAATCAACTCAGTCGCAAACCAGTCAATCGACCAATTATGGGAAGTGGCAAGTTCAAATATTAAAGATTTAATGCCAAAACCGATAAATCGTTTAATAACTTCACATATGCAGTAAAGTTTATGAAAGGTATTTGGAATTGAGTGGATTGCAAAGCTCATATAAAGACGACTCCTTTTATAAACTACTGAAAGGCATCATTGCATTTTGTAGTGCTGTTTCAATTTTCCTGACTGCATCAGGCTGATGTGTAATGCCAGGTATCTGATAAATGATTGCCAAGCGTTTTAAATATAATAATGCTAAATATTTTACCACGAGATACCAAACAATAATGCTAAATGAATTATCAAATGTTACTAAGTAATAATGCTAAATGGTTTGCCAAATGTTAACAAAGATTTAATGTAATTTAGCATTTAGATGTAATGCTAAATGTTTGCTAAGTGGAATGAATAGCTTTAATGTTATGTGATTTGCTGAGTATCAATAAATAGTAATAATGCCAAATGAGTTGCCAAGTTTTATAAGCAATTAATAACAAAAACATAAGACCTAGCAACAAAGTAAGCAGACCATATTTTCTGTATGTGTATACATTCTGACCGAGTTTCTCGTTCATGAGACTGAAGTAGGTCATGTAAGATACCTCATCTGCATTCCATAGTAATCTTCTATTAGTTATATCTCCCACAGGATTCGTTAAACACCCTTCAATACTCTCCACCTTCCTGCTTTCAAAACAGAATGTACTATCTGATAATTTTTAATTCTTCTATGGCAAGCATTTGTTATTGTTAGCATGTAGTAATAGAAATACTATCGCCACAATGGAATATTGTTGGATATCCGCTTTCATATAGGCTGATAATCCTTTTTATCTTTTGGGGATAAATCCTTCTCTTCATTTCTGTGCATAACTTTTTTATTTTACTCAATAAAACGTTTGATGAAAATTTAATTATGTGACAAAGACAATATAAAAATGACCCCTTTACCTCAAACTTTGAGTTTTGATGTGGTAAGTATACCCTTTAAGTATACCCTATAAGAATCTGCCTGTTGCAGAAGCGATACTCTGTCCCGCTCTTGCTCTGGTCAAAACCTAGTGTTGGCTTTATGAATAGACATTTTAGGAATTGATACTTTCTGGAATTCTCTTTAATATCACGTTTTTACATCATGTGCGATGTTTTCAACTGGAGAAGCTCACTCTATTCACTGTTTACTTTTGACATCAGTGCCATCGTAACAACTTGAAATAAGTGCCACCGTAAGAACTTGACATCAGTGACACTGTAACAGTTTTGCATCAGTAACAGCATAGCAATTGACATCAGTGCTACTGTAACAAACAACTTGACATCAGTGCCACTGAAACAATTTGGAGATCATAAAACAAATAGATCAAAGTGTATACTAATGTCACAAAACATAACACAGTAAAATCTGGGTAATTCGGACACCGCCCTGTTACGGACACAAGAAACAATTGTCCAGACCCAATTACAGATTTAACTGTATGAATAAAAAGTGTAATTCGGACAAGCATTTGCGCGGTTTTCAGTGCTTCTTATGTGCCTCTCAAATAATGTAAATAAAATGTGTCACAACAAACATGATTGCTTCAGTTTGTAAACTGTCTGATCTCAAAAGTTATCTGGTCCCTAGTGGGTTATATGTTTAAGTGGCATTGTTCATCCAACTGTCAGAAAAATCAACCAAATAATATTATTAACAGAAATTAAAAAGAAAAGGGTAATAAAAGTGTGTAAATTTTGCTGAATGATATGCCTGGATAATTCTCTGTTTTCAATTCATGTTGGCCAGTTTCACTCACGACAATTCATCATTCAGTTCAATTAAACTTAAAACATTCTGTGATGGATTTAATGATGATCTCATAGAATTCTAAAAAAACTGAGGAATTGAGAATCTTTACTGAGGGATAAAATGCCGAGAGGACATTATTGGGGTGCATTGCCTACATTACCAACAATGATTTATCTAGTAGACAAATCAAACCATTATTGCATAACCTCAGTAATCAGGACACCTCAATAATGTTGCATTAACCAGGTTTCAATGTAGTATGTGGGAATTTTAGGTCACGTGATATCCGTCTCTCTCTTACCTCATGTTATACAATGTAAGACATAAATCTATTTGTGGTTCGCTTAAATTGGTCATTCGGCTACTAGTGCAATTCGGTCTAGTTACCCCTTGATTGTCTTGAATTGTCACATTTGTTTCATTGGAGGTTCTGAATTGAGGACAGAGTTAACCAGAGTTTAACCTCTGTGGCTGAAGAATTGATAAGAAATGATGCAATCAAACAGCCCTAATGTTTCTTTTGCCTAAGGAAAGGGTTTTGCGTATGGTGAGAGAAGAATAAGATGCGATGTGCTAATTTTGGCAGCAGCCTTGAACTGGCACTTCGTATACCTTGAACTAGCAATGTTATTAAGTGCGATCATACTCAAGTCCGTAACGAGAATTGAAAAGATTGCGCTGACGGAGATTGAATCACCGTATCTAGGGTAATGTGTTTTCGCAGTACGCGCTAAAGTAATGGTTGTTTAAATGTTATATTAGCAAACCATCATCGAGGGCTACATCTGTTGTTTATCTCTGGCTTTAAAACCCAATCAAGTTTAAACTGTGCCTAAAATTGGTCGAGTAGTATAAGACTTATCGATTTAAAGAAAATTGCCAATGAAAATCCAAGATGGTGTCTGGTGGACATTTTGGGCAACTATATTGGTCAACTCTATATTACAGGTCAATCTACAATTATAGGAATTGGGCGATGGGCGGACTGACTGCACTTAAACCCACCCCTTCCCCACTCCGGAACCTAAAGCCCCGATTGTCGGCTAAGGAAGCTTGACAAGTGATTATTAGATTATAAATTTCTACAGAATTTTAAAGATGCAACAAGAGAGAGAGAGAGAGAGAGAGAGAGAGAGAGAGAGAGAGAGAGAGAGAGAGAGAGAGAGAGAGAGAGAGAGAGAGAGAGAGAGAGGAGATACATTCATAGGCGAATCAAAAATAAGATTTATTTTAAATGATCACCTCTCATTGAATTATGGAAACACTTAAAGCAATCATAGATATCTAAAAATAAAAACTTTCTAAGATATACTAATTTCTCTGGTTTATTTATAGAACTCTCTAATCATGAGTGTGATTTAGAGAAATGCCATTTTTACATCAGTTCTGGTATCACGGGTGTCTAAAACCATTAGAA
This sequence comes from Protula sp. h YS-2021, assembly GCA_949752745.1. Classification (NCBI taxonomy): domain Eukaryota; kingdom Metazoa; phylum Annelida; class Polychaeta; order Sabellida; family Serpulidae; genus Protula; species Protula sp. h YS-2021. The sequence continues at coordinate 12,723,779 of OX457027.1, read as the reverse complement.
AAATCTCTTAACTAATGGAACCATCTTTAGATAATAAGTAATCTATGAGGGTTTTTTGTGTATCTGATATCTGACAGTTATCTGTAATTGCAGCAGAATTTGAAATATCTGTTAATACTGATGTCACTGATCGTCGGTATGTATAAAGACATTATTAGAAATACCATTATTTAAGTCTAAGGTATTGTAGAGTGGGATTTCACTTCACTTCTACATCTACCATTACTCCGAGGGATGATATCTTTACTACATTTAAATGTACCAGTTCAATTATTTCCTCTGTCTTTATTAATTAGAAATATTTGTGATTATTGTGAAAAATACCACATCTTAAATAAAATCTAGACAAAAATATTAAAATAAAGCAAGACTTATTTTTAAGCTAACGACTGGATATTTTGTGAGTTCTGTTTTATGAGTTCTATAGCCAACATTCTCTATTCAACAGCCCCTGTGAGGCAGAGTAGGTAGGAAAGGGGGGTTCCACCGCACTTTGTGACGTCATACTGTCTGGAAGTGACGTCATCATGTCTGGAGCGGATTTCTGCGCCACTTGATGACGTCATACTGTCTGGAAGTGACGTCATCATGTCTGGAGCGGATTTCTGCGCCACTTGTTGACGTCATACTGTCTGGAAGTGACGTCATCATGTCTGGAGCGGATTTCTGGGTCACTTGATGACGTCATACTGTCTGGAAGTGACGTCATAGCGTCTGGACCGGAAGTGCTGTCTGGAGCGGAAGTCATGATAAGCGTTAGGATAGGCGCGGCCATCCATGAGGTCATAATGAGGTCATAATGAGGTTATAATGAGGTCATAATGAGGTCATACTGTCTGGAAGTGCCGTCATACTGTCTGGACCAGAAGTGACGTCATAGGCGTAACCAAGGCGTAACCATGGTGATAATGACGTCATCAGTCACGTGACCAATGAAAAGCCAATGAAATCAATGAAGACAATGAAGCCCCGCCCACTTTCTGTCTATCATACTGTCTGGACCGGAAGTGACGTCATAGGCGTGGTCATGGTAACGAATTGAAACTTTGTAAACAAAAGTGAACTTTGTAAACAAACTGTGTAAACAAACTTTGTAAACAAAATTTGTAAACAAACTTTGTAAACAAACTTTGTAAACAAACTTTGTAAACAAAATTTGTAAACAAACTTAGGTTATTTACATAATTGAAACTCATTGAAACTTTGTAGACAAACTTTGTAAACAAACTTTGTAAACAAACTTTGTAAACAAAATTTGTAAACAAACTTTGGTTATTTACATAATTGAAACTCATTGAAACTTTGTAAACAAACTTTGTAAACACAATTTGTAAACAAACTTTGTAAACAAACTTTGTAAACAAAATTTGTAAACAAAATTTGTAACAAACTTTGGTTATTTGCATAATTAAAACTCATTAAAACTTTGTAAACAAACTTTGTAAACAAACTTTGTAAACACAATTTGTAAACAAACTTTATAAACAAAATTTGTAAACAAAATTTGTAAACAAACTTTGGTTATTTGCATAATTGAAACTCATTGAAACTTTGTAAACAAACTTTGTAAACACAATTTGTAAACAAACTTTATAAACAAACTTTGTAAACAAAATTTGTAAACAAACTTTGGTTATTTGCATAATTGAAACTCATTGAAACTTTGTAAACAAACTTAGTAAACAAACTTTTTTCCCCCACACTCTCTCCACACACACCACGACTGAGCATTTCATAAGCCACATAGGTATTTCAACCTTCTGATGGCAACTTTTTCCCCCACACTCTCTCTCCACACACACACACACACACACCACGACTGAGCGTTTCATTTCATAAGTCACATAGGTATTTGAACCTTCTAATGGTAACTTTTTCCCTCCACACTCTCATGCATACATACCAACACCATGATAAAATGTTTTGCTTATGTTGCTCTTTATACTCCATGATTTGTTTGTTTGTTTTTTTGTTTGTTTGTTTGAAATGCAGTGTTTACTTAGAGAAAAAAATGGCGTCCTACAATCTGCAATCATCAGCAGCAGCATTTCGTCATCAGTGTAATCAGACTGCGTCATCTATAGCCAGCGTAATCAGACTGCGTAATCAGACTTCGTCATAAACAACGTAGACAGCGGTGTCTGACTTTATTGTTTTTCTGAGGCAGCAGTGTCTAGCTGCTTGGAGTTGCAGTGTCACCCTAAGTGTTATACTTAACCGATTTGTCTGAAAATTTCACTGTTTGATTCAGTTTTATATCTAGTTTTCACATAGTCATGGACTGGTTGCGTAGCTGGTTGTATGTATCATGAATTCACCTTAAAATGATAAGTTAAAAGTGGAATAACTTTTGTTATGATTGACCGATTTACATGAAACTTTCACTGTTTAATTCAGTTTTATATCTAGTTTTAACATTAAGTGGTTATAGGCTATTTGCGCAGCTGGCTGTGTGCATATTTACCACAATTTTTAATTTTGTAAAAAGTGGGATAACTTCCGCTATAGTTGACGGATTTGCATGAAAATTTCACCGTTGGATTCAGTTTGATGTCTTAGTCTACAGTAGTTTGTGCATAGGTGGGTTGTTGGAATGGCGCGCGCCCACCATTCAAACATGTGTTTGAATAAGTTTTACGTCAAACTATTATTCAACAAGTTGTTTAGCAACTGTACAACAATTGTTCAACATGTTCAACATGTTGTTGAACATGTTGAACATATTGTTGAACATGTTCAACATGTTCAACAACATGTTAAACATGTTCAACATGTTCAACATGTTGAACATGTTCAACATCTTCAATATGTTCAACATGTTCAACAAGTTGAACATGTTCAACATGTTCAACATGTTGAACATGTTCAACTTGTTTAACATGTTGTTGAACATGTTGAACATGTTCAACTTGTTCAACAACATGCTGTTTAACAAGTTGTTCAACAAGTTGTAGTTCAAGCAAAGAAAAAACGAGACATATGTTGAATAGGTTTATTAATACATTTAAATACACTTAAATACACTTAAATACATACAGCTTAAATCTATAACAATATTATAGCATTTATTGATTTACAAAGTCTTTATTATAATGTTTAGTCAAATAAGTCTATTTTTCTTCATCTGCTTCTCTCTGTTCACTGGCATCCATATCACTTTCTTCGTCACTGCTTTCATCTTCCTCCTCCTCATCTAGAAGCTCTTCAAAGAATGCATCGTTTCTTCTTATAGCCGCCTTTAGTGCCTTTGAATACTCGTAATGTTTTTCATCAACAAAGTAATTGAAGTCTTCTAAAATGGTTTCATAATGTTCGTTTTGTTGTAGACGTTGGGCATATTTGAATAGTCTCATAAACAGTTGTTTAAGTCGACGCTTATAAATGGGTCGAAAGTCATCACTTGCTATTTCACGCGCATCTTCAAGCCCTTGTTCTTCATATTCTGAAACCTTTTCTTGAAATTTCTTATCATATTCATCGTAGACTTCTTGAACCATATCACACCAAACAGAGTCTGTTTCTGACTCACTTTCAGAGTCTGTTTCTGACTCACTTTCAGAGCTGCCGTCATCATCACCCTCAACACAATGTTCCATATGTTTGAACAAAGCTTCTTGACTGTTGTATAATGCACCACATTCTGTACAAGCATGTGCATTCTTTTCAGTCATGTTGACGCTTTGACTTTCCATAGAAGACTCATCTAAAGTTTCAGTGATAGGTGGTTTTACAGGGTTTTCCACATCTATCTCCAATTCTTCTTCTTCTGAAGTGTGAGCATTCTTTAAGTGCCTTTTAAGACTTTGTGGCCAATTGTAAGATTTCAAACAAATGTTGCATTTATACATCCTTTCGGTTCAACATGCACTTTTCAAATGATGAAAAAGCCTTTAAACGTAGCCTTATATACAACTTGTTGAACAACATGTTGAACATGTTCAACATGTTGTTGAACATGTTGTTGAACATGTTGTTGAACATGTTGTTGAACATGCTGTCTATGCCTAGGGGAGTTTAACGTCATGACGTCATTATGACGTCATCATTATGACGTCATTATGACGTCATCATTGTGACGTCATTATTACGTCATCATTATGACGTCATAATGACGTCATTGGAACAGGCGCATGCTTTATCAAAAACTGACTCAGCAGAATTTATTGCTGTTTGATATGGATGAAATGCATGTCTCACTCTTCCTTTTATGCTACTTAGATGTAATCAAAATATGGTGTGTAACTCGTCAAAAATGCCAAACTTGTAAAAATTGCTGATTTTAACGAGTTACACACCATATTTTGATTACATCTAAGTAGCATAAAAGGAAGAGTTAGACATGCATTTCATCCATATCAAACAGCAATAAATTCTGCTGAGTCAGTTTTTGATAAAGCATGCGCCTGTTCCAATGACGTCATTATGACGTCATAATGATGACGTAATAATGACGTCATAATGATGACGTCATAATGGCGTCATGACGTTAAACTCCCCTAGGCATAGACAGCATGTTCAACAACATGTTCAACAACATGTTCAACAACATGTTCAACAACATGTTGAACATGTTCAACATGTTGTTCAACAAGTTGTATATAAGGCTACGTTTAAAGGCTTTTTCATCATTTGAAAAGTGCATGTTGAACCGAAAGGATGTATAAATGCAACATTTGTTTGAAATCTTACAATTGGCCACAAAGTCTTAAAAGGCACTTAAAGAATGCTCACACTTCAGAAGAAGAAGAATTGGAGATAGATGTGGAAAACCCTGTAAAACCACCTATCACTGAAACTTTAGATGAGTCTTCTATGGAAAGTCAAAGCGTCAACATGACTGAAAAGAATGCACATGCTTGTACAGAATGTGGTGCATTATACAACAGTCAAGAAGCTTTGTTCAAACATATGGAACATTGTGTTGAGGGTGATGATGACGGCAGCTCTGAAAGTGAGTCAGAAACAGACTCTGAAAGTGAGTCAGAAACAGACTCTGTTTGGTGTGATATGGTTCAAGAAGTCTACGATGAATATGATAAGAAATTTCAAGAAAAGGTTTCAGAATATGAAGAACAAGGGCTTGAAGATGCGCGTGAAATAGCAAGTGATGACTTTCGACCCATTTATAAGCGTCGACTTAAACAACTGTTTATGAGACTATTCAAATATGCCCAACGTCTACAACAAAACGAACATTATGAAACCATTTTAGAAGACTTCAATTACTTTGTTGATGAAAAACATTACGAGTATTCAAAGGCACTAAAGGCGGCTATAAGAAGAAACGATGCATTCTTTGAAGAGCTTCTAGATGAGGAGGAGGAAGATGAAAGCAGTGACGAAGAAAGTGATATGGATGCCAGTGAACAGAGAGAAGCAGATGAAGAAAAATAGACTTATTTGACTAAACATTATAATAAAGACTTTGTAAATCAATAAATGCTATAATATTGTTATAGATTTAAGCTGTATGTATTTAAGTGTATTTAAGTGTATTTAAATGTATTAATAAACCTATTCAACATATGTCTCGTTTTTTCTTTGCTTGAACTACAACTTGTTGAACAACTTGTTAAACAGCATGTTGTTGAACAAGTTGAACATGTTCAACATGTTCAACAACATGTTAAACAAGTTGAACATGTTCAACATGTTGAACATGTTGAACATATTGAAGATGTTGAACATGTTCAACATGTTGAACATGTTGAACATGTTTAACATGTTGTTGAACATGTTGAACATGTTCAACAATATGTTCAACATGTTCAACAACATGTTGAACATGTTGAACAATTGTTGTACAGTTGCTAAACAACTTGTTGAATAATAGTTTGACGTAAAACTTATTCAAACACATGTTTGAATGGTGGGCGCGCGCCATTCCAACAACCCACCTATGCACAAACTACTGTAGACTAAGACATCAAACTGAATCCAACGGTGAAATTTTCATGCAAATCCGTCAACTATAGCGGAAGTTATCCCACTTTTTACAAAATTAAAAATTGTGGTAAATATGCACACAGCCAGCTGCGCAAATAGCCTATAACCACTTAATGTTAAAACTAGATATAAAACTGAATTAAACAGTGAAAGTTTCATGTAAATCGGTCAATCATAACAAAAGTTATTCCACTTTTAACTTATCATTTTAAGGTGAATTCATGATACATACAACCAGCTACGCAACCAGTCCATGACTATGTGAAAACTAGATATAAAACTGAATCAAACAGTGAAATTTTCAGACAAATCGGTTAAGTATAACACTTAGGGTGACACTGCAACTCCAAGCAGCTAGACACTGCTGCCTCAGAAAAACAATAAAGTCAGACACCGCTGTCTACGTTGTTTATGACGAAGTCTGATTACGCAGTCTGATTACGCTGGCTATAGATGACGCAGTCTGATTACACTGATGACGAAATGCTGCTGCTGATGATTGCAGATTGTAGGACGCCATTTTTTTCTCTAAGTAAACACTGCATTTCAAACAAACAAAAAAAAAAAAAACAAACAAATCATGGAGTATAAAGAGCAACATAAGCAAAACATTTTATCATGGTGTTGGTATGTATGCATGAGAGTGTGGAGGGAAAAAGTTACCATTAGAAGGTTCAAATACCTATGTGACTTATGAAATGAAACGCTCAGTCGTGGTGTGTGTGTGTGTGTGTGTGTGGAGAGAGAGTGTGGGGGAAAAAGTTGCCATCAGAAGGTTGAAATACCTATGGTGCTTATGAAATGCTCAGTCGTGGTGTGTGTGGAGAGAGTGTGGGGGAAAAAAGTTTGTTTACTAAGTTTGTTTACAAAGTTTCAATGAGTTTCAATTATGCAAATAACCAAAGTTTGTTTACAAATTTTGTTTACAAAGTTTGTTTATAAAGTTTGTTTACAAATTGTGTTTACAAAGTTTGTTTACAAAGTTTCAATGAGTTTCAATTATGCAAATAACCAAAGTTTGTTTACAAATTTTGTTTATAAAGTTTGTTTACAAATTGTGTTTACAAAGTTTGTTTACAAAGTTTGTTTACAAAGTTTTAATGAGTTTTAATTATGCAAATAACCAAAGTTTGTTACAAATTTTGTTTACAAATTTTGTTTACAAAGTTTGTTTACAAAGTTTGTTTACAAATTGTGTTTACAAAGTTTGTTTACAAAGTTTGTTTACAAAGTTTCAATGAGTTTCAATTATGTAAATAACCAAAGTTTGTTTACAAATTTTGTTTACAAAGTTTGTTTACAAAGTTTGTTTACAAAGTTTGTTTACAAAGTTTGTCTACAAAGTTTCAATGAGTTTCAATTATGTAAATAACCTAAGTTTGTTTACAAATTTTGTTTACAAATTTTGTTTACAAAGTTTGTTTACAAAGTTTGTTTACAAATTTTGTTTACAAAGTTTGTTTACACAGTTTGTTTACAAAGTTCACTTTTGTTTACAAAGTTTCAATTCGTTACCATGACCACGCCTATGACGTCACTTCCGGTCCAGACAGTATGATAGACAGAAAGTGGGCGGGGCTTCATTGTCTTCATTGATTTCATTGGCTTTTCATTGGCCACGTGACTGATGACGTCATTATCACCATGGTTACGCCTTGGTTACGTCTATGACGTCACTTCTGGTCCAGACAGTATGACGGCACTTCCAGACAGTATGACCTCATTATGACCTCATTATAACCTCATTATGACCTCATTATGACCTCATGGATGGCCGCGCCTATCCTAACGCTTATCATGACTTCCGCTCCAGACAGCACTTCCGGTCCAGACGCTATGACGTCACTTCCAGACAGTATGACGTCATCAAGTGACCCAGAAATCCGCTCCAGACATGATGACGTCACTTCCAGACAGTATGACGTCAACAAGTGGCGCAGAAATCCGCTCCAGACATGATGACGTCACTTCCAGACAGTATGACGTCATCAAGTGGCGCAGAAATCCGCTCCAGACATGATGACGTCACTTTCAGACAGTATGACGTCACAAAGTGTGGTGGAACCCCCCTTTCCTACCTACTAGGCAGGTGTGTGGCGATGACGCGTCCTGTTCTGTGATCCACAGAAATCCGTCTGTAATCCAGGGGTCAGTTTAATAATTTCTCAGTTTCCTCTCGAGCACGTGACAAATCAGACTGTCTTCATAAAGTAATTGTAACAACACTACTTGTTACACACCTCGGCGGTTGTTACACATCCAGCAGTTGTTACACACCCAGTAGTTGTTACACACCCTAAAGCAAGGGTACGATTTCCAATTAGCGAGAAGAGTGGATACATACTTTTCCAGTTTCGTTTTTAGCACCCAACCGGAGCTTTAGCTGCGGAGAAGGTGTGGGTGGCTGTAAGTCTGGGTGCTGTCCTTCCTTCCTTCCTTGTGTCCGTCTGTCAATCGCCGGCTGTTACTCCCATTCTGATAATCTGTTTCTACGATATCTGCTGTATTGTGCACGTTATTTTTATTTCAAGGTCACCATGGCCGCCATCTTGGAATTTTTATTTTGGCTGGAAGCTGTGCTCTCTACGATGAGTTGTGTATTTTTTTACAGTTATACGTGTATTCACCGGCACATGTTGCCCCAGGCTGCCACATCGGGTTACCATGGTGACATCGGGTTAACATCGGGTCATCATTACCGGCGCTATTTTTTTTTCAGTTTCGCAGCATTTTTTCTCATTCATATCTTTCCTTTAGATCCTTAAAAACGTTATTAACGCCACACTTAATACTGGAGATGTTGAGCTCGTTGATATCCTAGGAAATGCCATGGCATTTTTGTTTCTTCTGAGCAAAAACCTGGGCGAAATGATTAGGCCAATTAAATCAAAGCACAGTGCTAAATCATAAGCTGGTAAGACATGGGTTTTGGTGAAGTTTTCTAGCAGCTTCAGTGATCTTATTAATTTGCTAAGGGCAAATTAGCCCTCTTTTTTAGGATTTATCTTTGGTTTAAATTTCCAGTCGATCGGAGGTTACGGTCTGCCAAAAAAGAAAGTTATTTGACATGTGAATATTTTACAGACCATGACTAGAACATAGCTATCTGTAGTTAACCTGAAAATACCAGGCTGTGTACAGGTGACCTAACTCAATCAGGCCCGCAACAGATGGCCTGAAAATAGTCAGTCTATAAATAGCCTAATTTTTGGAGTCTGATAATTATAGCGTTATAACTGAGTTAGGGCGTGACTTGATACACTTGGTGATGTTTCCATGGTATATCCATGGCAACCATGTGAGTTCCAACTTTAGGAAAGACGTCCAAAAGGAGTTGTTGGGATTTCAGTGTAAATGATGACTGTTACTGAATAAGACTTTACAGCTAAACAGTTTATTTCAACTCTTAGTCGTATGATTAGTATGCACAGATGTGACTGAACATGTACACATAAACAAACAGTTCCTGAACTAAAATAACAAACATTTCCTGAACTATAATAACTATGTTGTTGCACATGTGGAGAAGGGTGAATGAAATTGTTCAAATACTTGACAATAAAAAAAACAACAAAGAACACGGAAGTAGACACAAGTGACGATATGAGGAGGAAGAATGAGTAGGGGCTGGGAGGGGGTGGGGTTGCGGGGCGGGCGGGCGGGGGAAGCGACTGGGAGGTATTCACGTCCCCAAGCGGCCTCGTGTGACTTTTAAAACTAAGGCTAAATGAACCATTTAAAGATTAATGGAATTTTTGTACAGTTTATACAAAACATCCATTCACATACACACACACCCTCACACACACCCTCTCACACACACATAAACACACACATACACACACACACCAGATAAGATACACTATCCGCGCGCTGCTCAGAAACTGACGTCACGTCCCGAGTTTCGCAAGAGGAGATATTTTAAAGAATGATGATGTATTGCTGTGGTGGTTAGCTTTTCTTTCAAACCGTTTATTAGGCTGGATCAGGGACAGGGACAGAACATCCAGAGACAAAACGTCCAGATACAGAGCATCCAGAGACAGAACGTCCAGAGACAGAACGTACAGAGACAGAACGTCCAGGGACAGAACGTCCATAGACAAAACGTCCGGATACAGAACGTCCAGAGACAAAACGTCCAGGGACAGAACGTACAGAGACAGAACGTCCAGAGATAAAACATCCAGATACAGAGCCTTCAGAGACAAAACGTCCAGAGACAGAACCTACAGAGACAGAACGTCCAGGGACAGAACGTCCAGAGACAAAACGTCCGGATACAGAACGTCCAGAGACAAAACGTCCAGAGACAGAACGTCCAGGGACAGAACATCCAGAGACAAAACGTCCGGATACAGAGCGTCCAGAGACAGAAGGTCCAGGGACAGAACGTCCAGAGATAAAACGTCCAGATACAGAGCCTCCAGAGACAAAACGTCCAGAGACAGAACGTCCAGAGACAGAACGTACAGAGACAAAACGTCCAGAGACAGAACGTCCAGAGACAGAACGTACAGATACAGAAAGTCCAGGGACAGAACGTCCAGAGACAAAACGTCCGGATACAGAACGTCCAGAGACAGAAGGTCCAGGGACAGAACGTCCAGAGATAAAACGTCCAGATACAGAGCCTCCAGAGACAAAACGTCCAGAGACAGAACGTCCAGAGACAGAACGTACAGAGACAAAACGTCCAGAGACAGAACGTCCAGAGACAGAACGTACAGAGACAAAACGTCCAGAGACAGAACGTCCAGAGACATAACGTTCAGAGACAGAACGTACAGAGAAAGAACGTCCAGAGAGAGAACGTTCAGAGACAGAAAGTCTATAAATGAAAACCCAGACAGAATGTCCACTTCCAATGCATTATGCTGTCTCTATTTTTGTTATATGTGATTATGTATTCTGAGCACTTTTGTCAATTCGCAGTAACAAAAACTAGTTAATCCATGTGTGGAATATACGAATTAGCTGTTTACCTGTCAAAAGTGTCCACAGTAATGTTTCAGCCAGCATGTGGGTGTCCCAAAGGAACGATAACATGAATATCAATTAATTAGCACACAGAATATGCAAATTTTGACAACGCCAGTCTTATCAAGAAGAAGTAAAATACTCAAGACACAACTATTTAAACTCTAAAACGTTGATGGGTGTAAATATCTGGGGGAGGGGGGGATGAGAGCGTGACTTTTTTATTTCAATGAGCGGAGTGGAAAAAGGTTTTCACAAAATCAAAATTTGTACAGAGTTAAAACTGAGTTCTGCTCCACTATCCAGTTCTGTCCGTGGGCGTTCCGTTCGTGAACGTTCTGTCCGTTGACGTTCTGTCCTGTTCCTTCCTTTCGTGAGCGATCTGTCCATGGACGTTTCGCCCTGTGGATATTATGTCCGTGGACGTTCCGTCCTCTGACGTATTGTCCGACAAAAATCTGTCCTGCGGACATTATGCCCGTGGACGTTCTGCCGGTGTGCGTTTTTTCCGTGAGCGGTTTATCCTGGAATCTCGTGCTGTGTACAGTAAGGGACCATCCACACAGTACGTCACAAAGGATGCGTACGTCATTTACGGAAGGCCCCCAACTGTGAGATGGTACCTTAGTGTTTCCACATTAATAAAACACTACAGAGTGTGTAGCGATTTGAGGCAGTAAAGATTTAAAAAATGATGAACATATTAAACTAGAAATCTCGCATAAACATTTTCGTATTCACATTGCAGGATTCAAAATAAAAGGACATATTATTTACATTTTTTTTATAATTTAGCTTGTTTCTGTCTTTAACCCCGTTCATTTCCGTGTTTTGCGTTCGCTCAACCTCGCTATAAATGCTCCCACCCCACCACACAGTACGCTGCCGGCAAAACATAAACCGTAACTGCTGACGAAACTTATGTCCTGTTAGGAGGTAGAGGAAAAAATTGATGCTGTGGTTTGTGTACATGAGGAGTTCGGTCACAGTGCGAGCAAATTTGAACTTGGTTGCTTCACTGATACTTCTGGCATCTCCGTATAAAGCCGTCACAATCATTGTTATGTTCATGGGGAGCGTTGTGAGCAGAAATACGAAGGAGATTGTCAGCAGCATTACGGTAATTTTAGCGCCAGATTCCGCGCCACTTTGTGACGACTGCCGTTGGTGTGTGCAATTCAGGGCGGTGATATTTAACTTACGCCGTGCGCTGTTCGTCTCTGACAACTGTGAACGGTGTCGCAGAGAGTACGCCACCTGGCGGATGATTTTGATGTTTAAGACAGTGATCACAATAAAGGGAAGGAACGAATATATGATGGCGTCCACCCAGGGCCATATTTCTGACACGAGTAGCTTGTATCCATCCACCCCGTCACACTGCGTTACAGATTCTATGGATTCCAAGGTTGAACTCCTGATTCCTGTCGTAATAAAAAAATGAGAATTGATAACAAACAGCAAAAGAAGGATACCAATAATGACTTTCAAGGCCCTGCTTTTTGTGCACATTGAATTGGCTTTTAACGGATGCGCGGTGACGATGTAACGTTCGACGGTGACCGCGATGAGCAACCACACCGAGTAATCACTCACTGTGTAACCAATGGCATTCGTCAATTTGCAGATAACAGGGTTGTGATCTTTGACGTCATATCCGGTTAATTCACCAATCCATATCCTGAGTAATCCCACATAGAGAACAAGTGTGTCTGTTACACTCAGTACAGCCAGGTAGTTATAGGCACTCACTTTGCGCATGCCCCTGCGTACGAGTACACAGAAACTGAGCAGATTCCCCACAGTACCAATGATCAGAAGTATTGGCGGTATGTAGTACAGCAGTATCTTACTCCGCTTGTACCACACATATTCCATTAACTGTTCCTCGTAATTTTTAATAAACATGTTGTAGAATTCGGAATATCCGTCCACATCCAGGTACTGATAGAGCTCGATCTTCTCCGCCGGTGTCAATAGACGGAACAGCTCCAGAAGGGCTGTTACATTGATGTTTCCCTCCTTATCCGTCACCCAGCCATGTCTACAAAATACAAGACACAAAACGATAGAATACTCTGCACTATAATAAATCTACTGTGACTTTGTGCACGCTCTTATTAAGCGTATACTCGCCTCCATTATGATTTTGTCTTGAAATAAGGACAGTAAATATACACAGGAGTAAAAATGACAAAATAGCACGTAAACACAGGACAAAAATAACAATAAACACAGGACAAAAATAACACATAAACACAGAACAAAATTAACACATGACTAAATTAACACATAAACACAGGACAAAATTAATACATAAACACAGGACAAACATAACACATAAAACATGACAAAAATAACACATAAACACAGGACAAAAATGACACATAAACACAAGATAAAAATAACACACAACACAGGACAAAAATGAACCATAAACACATGACAAAAACAACACATGAACACATGACAAAATTAATACATAAACACAGGACAAATATAATACGAAAACATAGGACTGAACGCTATAAAATAATCAGGTCTTTAATTAAATAAACAAATTGTGAAATAGATCAACTGTTTGAAAAAACAAACAAAACAAACAAAAAAAAAACAAAAAACAAACAAACACACAAACCGAATAAGGTCTTTAAATTGATCAGAAACTTGTGGAAAA